>VXAC01002703.1:612445-665544 GCA_013399225.1 Rhipidura dahli | reverse complement strand
AAAAAAAAAAAAAACCAAAAAAAACCCCGAAAGCATTACAGCTCCATCCCTTTATACCTTGATGTATGACATTCAATGTCCTACAGATATTTCAACCAAGAGCTAAACAACTGAACTGCGTATTATTTACAACCACTGATGGAAACTGTTTCTTTTGCATTTTCCAGTAATTAAAAGTTAAAATAACTGTCAATACTGTCAAACCTAGAACATGTTATTAGAGCATCTTTTCCTCCTTTACAGCAAACTCAACTTAACTTTCCGTGGACCAATAGGCCTATCATTCAGTTCATTAATAGCAGCCATAGCTTCCTCATAGTTTGTCATAGCAACAATGGCATCACCAGAAGGTAATCCTTGTTCATTGTACTGCACAGAAACTGACTCCGGTATGACTCTGTAGCCATAGAAAAAATCCAGAATCTCATTAGGAGTAGCTTTAAAAGGTAAATTTTTCAATAGAATAGGAACAACACGCTCAGAACCGCCACTGAAATTTGGATCTGGCATAAATCTTCCTTCAGGAAAATTTCCCATTTTATTATTCCCAAACTCCATTCTGCCAAAATGTTCACTGTCACCACCAAAATCCATGAGGGGCGGTGGACCCCTAAAATCCTTAGGAGGGCACATGAAGTCCTCAGGAGGATGTCTAAATTCAGAATGATGCCTAAAGTTCCCAGGGGGACCAAATGAATGCATGGGTGGCCCTTGTGGTGGCCCAGAGTGTGAACCAACTGGACGGGAGAGGTCACCTCTGTCATACATATGTGAATGACCGTGCATTTCATTTGGTACAGATAATGGTGCAGCTACACCAAACTTCTGCATCTGGTCTTGAGATATAAGTCTTATTAAAATTTCTGTTCCCAAAAATGTCTGACGATTTAAATTTTCTGCTTTCATGGCTTGTTCTTCAGATTTAAATTTCACTAGTGCTTCTCCCAGTCCAACTCCCTTTTCATCATAGAGCAAGTAAATATCCTCTTCATCAATATCAAATCTAGCAAAGAACTTTCGCACTTCAATTTTTGACACATCAAATGGAAAATTCCTTACATAAACACATGTCTTAGGGCTGGAATGACCTTCCCGGTAACTCTTTTCTGATATGGCCTGTCCAAAATGATCTCTGTCCGGTGATCTTTTCCTCTCACAAGAGTCAATTATTTTCAACATTGACTTTCTTGAAATTGGAAAAATGTACACAGGACGATTGAGAAGAACCTTTCTGTGACATTCCAAAGCAGCCTGATATTCTCTCTCACTCCGTAACACTATAAAGGCATCTCTAGTCCTTTTCTGATGCTTATCTGTTAGAATCTTGATCTGTTTGCTGTGTATATCCAGATCAGGAAAAAAATCTCTCAAATCTCTCTTCTCCACATTAAAAGATAGATTTCTTAAGTGTATGTAATATTCCTGGTTGGGAGATGAACGAGAATGTGTTCTTTGTCTCCTTGGTGATCTGGAACGAGAATGCTTCCTCGAATGCATGTAGCCCGAACTTCTTGGAGAATGGTCTTCACACAAAAAGTGATCCATTTCATCTGGCATGTCTATCCTCCCACCACATTCAATCCACCGTTCCTCTGTAGTTGGACTAATTTCTATAAACCTCTGACCCATGTATTGTCTATGACGCTTAAGTCCTTCTAAGGCATCACCAGGTGTAGCACATTTTACCAAGCAATCACCATTGTTTAAACCATTGCGGTGCTTTATCAGAATCACTCCATCCACGCGTATCCCCGAAAGGAAAGCACGTACTTCAACTTCTGTTGCAGAGTAAGGTATACCACGTAGAAATAAGTAACAATCATCTGGGTTAAATGGGTGAGAATCCTTTCTTAAGTGATAGTTTGACTTAGGTATACCCATATCACCATATCTTGTGCCATTGGTATGGAAACCCGCCTCCAGGCGATTTGGTGGCCCGTAACTAGGTTTTCTTATTCCTTTTGGAGAAGCTGTAACTAAATGTGGTATATCTCCAACACTTGATGTACTAGAACCATTAGTACCTGTTCTTCTAGAGCCAGACATAGTTTCTCGTCCCCCACGGTCAAATCGTTTCCGGCTCATTTCTATGGTACTCTGCATCTCTGCCTTGCTGCTGAGAAAGAGCTCTATGCGTGAGTCCTTGATAAACCCTCCCGAACAGCTCATGGCACGCCGTGCATCTTCATCTGTTGCAAATATAATAAAAGCCTCCCCAATCTCTCCTCCAATAATATGCACACCTCCATCAGGAATATTCAATCCCAAGAAGAAACGACGAATATCTGGAGGACCCGCAACAACAGGAAGCCCCTGTAAACGGATGACTACAGCCATGCTGAGCTCAACCCACAGCAAAAATCACCTGCAGACAAAAAGGTACACATGATAGCACGTCTTTAGTACTCAGCTATTACAGTATCTTATCACTTAAGAAGCTAGAGCCTTTTTAATGAATGCCCTTGTCTCATCTAGAGAGAAGGTATCAAAAAACCCACAAGTTCACAAGAACAAGATTAAAACACAATTCACTGAATGTTGATTAGTCAGAACAATGAGCTACTCCACCAGCACACGTGCACAAATCTATCAATATTCCCTACCCTAAGGGCAACAAAATCCACCTAAGTCACTCCTCACCATCCACAATACCTAATGAACACCTCAAGTCTTTCATGGCATAGTTACTATATACCAGAGATCTCTGCCCAGTCCTAAGGAACAAAAAAAATCCGGTTTACTTTTGAACAAGACACTAGCTGATAAAAGGAGAAAGGAAAAAGAATAACTATGTCACTGGAAAATGAAGTAGTTCAGAAACAGTGATGACTTTACTGCTTTGACAAGTTGCTCTACCCAGTGATCAGTTCTGTTCAATAATGTATGTTTTCTCAGCATTCAAAAATGTTGTCTCTTTGATGTAGTCAGAGTATTAATTGCAGCGGCCACAAGCATATCCTAGTTGCCAGCCACAAGTCTGTGAGGAAAAAAGGCTGTGTATGACCTTGTCACAATACTCAGTGAGAAGTGTTAAGCTTTTGGCAGCTTACCTGTTTCTGCTTTGGAGACCTGATAAATTCTGTAAAATCAACTTAACTGTGGAAAGAAAACGAAACATAATTAATGGCTGATACCTGTACTTTGCTTTACACACTGTGCTACACTGCTGCAGCCCATCCATAGCAGTGGCTAATACTAAAGCCAAGCATATTATGAACCCATGTGAAGAATTCCTTCCATGTTCCAAGATGCCATGCACTGCATCTTTCTGTTTCCATTTTAGAAGCAAAAGAAATTCAAAATTTAAGTTGACTTCTGGAAACGATGAAAATACGTTGCGATTACTTGGTCATCAATTGTGCCACACTGAACTGTTGCAATGAAACAGACTGACAGTGTATCAAGGGAACAGTTCTCAACTGAGCTCTTGAAAGGCGCTGAGGTCCATCTCAGGATTACAGGACATGTCCATTCTTCTGAAATCCACCTTGTTTCAAAGTTCACAACAAGAGTATGCTACTCACCAGTCCAGCACTGCACTTAATGTACACAGTGAAGACCATCAAATGAAAGAGCAAAAATATCCAACAAGGAGAAACTTCAGAAAGTACCTGAATTTACAAAGCCAACTTCACTATTTTCCTTATATCGTTACTCTACTGCCTTTCAAACATAAGAACAAGAAAAGCTTGAAAACACTGACTTAAACATACCCTGATTTTCAACATTTTCTAACATCACACAATAAATAGCACAATATTCTCAGAACAAACACAAGCCTCTGTAGCAGATTACTGCATTCCTTTAAAACAAACACAACAGCCCAACACTCTAAACATTTGCGAACACTCCTACAAACCCTGCTCTATAAAGCTCTAAATCCTGATGACCAGTTATCTGTCAATAACCATAACTGTCACTCCACCTGAACTTAGCAAAACAAGACCAAAACCCAAATTCTGTAACTAATGGACTCCATGTAACTTCTGCACCAGTAGTCTGTAAGCACGACAAACCGAGAACAACTGCCCATTTAGAAACTTCACTAAAGACCATCTGTTCTCTGTACTTTTGTGGTGAGTTGACCCCAGCCAGCAGCCAAGCACCCACACAGCCAATTGTTCAGTCCTCGTCCCCATCAGCGGGATGGGAAAGAACAAAGTCGAGAGAACTTGGGGATCACGATAAAGACAGTTTCATCAGTGGAACGAAATATACAAAACAAAGGAAATCTCTCACCAAACCCACAAGCTGACTGATGTCCAGCCTTCCTCCAAATAACTGCCTTGGGAGCCAAGAAAAAATCCCCCCAAAGAAACCAAAACCATCAAAGTACTTCTTCCTCTACCTCAGTTTCTGTTGCCAAGCACGATGTTACATGTCACAGAATATCACTTTGTTGAGTTTGGGTCAGCTGTCCCAGCCATATTCCCTCCCAGCTTCTCACCTACTCTGAGCACACTCACTGGAGGAACAGAGTAGGGAAAATAGATAAAGCCTTGATACTGTGCAAGTGCTGTTCAGCCACAGCCAAAACACCGATGTGTTGTCAACATTCTTTTAGCCACAAATCCAAACTGAACTGTATGGGCTGCTGTGAAGAACGTTAACTCCATCCCAGCCAGACCCAGAACACTTTACAACGTGTCTTCTCAACAGATGCAACGGCAGTGCCAGAAAGCATGGAGAATTCAAGGGCAGAATTTTCATACGGCACCTTCGTGTCTTGGAAAAAATCCGCTGCCCTGCTACTTCATGACGTATTTAATCTGTAGTACTTCTGGAGTCACAACTCCGTTTTCTTATCCCAATTTTTAAACATCATTGACAACAGCTCTCCTCCATAATTCTTCGGTGATAAACAGCAAGTTCTCCACGATGCACCAGGGATACAATACACAACCTTCAGTGGTGAAAACCAGACACAGGGATTCCAGATCACAATGTGATCTCTAAGAAGTCCACAAACAAATACAAGTTCAAATAATTAGCTCTTACTGACTGTATAATAAACAATCAAGCATGGGTAGAAAGCATAGACAAACTATCCAACAATTTAAAGTGCATAACCAAAAAGAGCTGACTTGTCATGAAAAGTAAGAGCAATTCATTAACTGAACAAGGACTTCAGAGAGGAAGGATTTGGAGAATAGACAACTTCATGCCACAACTTAAAAGCACAGAAGTACACACAGTTTCATAAAATTTTATATATGAGCAAAATTGGCTAGAAAACAGTACAATACCTATTCTTCCACAGCCTCGGGAAATTCCAAACATCATTAAAGCCATTTAAGTAATCCACAACTTGTAAACACAGTAGGAAACTAAGTCTGCACTAGACTAGTATTTTTTATCATAACACTGAAAGATTACATAGGCTGTATGCAAGCTAGAAAGAACACCCACAGAAACACCCCGACTACGAAACTGGACCAGTATAGAATAACCAGCGGAACAGGGGAAGGTTTCTTATTCTGTTCTTCAAAATAAGCCTCAACAGAGGAAGCAGGCTACTGCCATTAGCAGTTTACACAATGTGGAGGGAAAACGTGAGTGAGCTCTGCAGCTGTGCCCGCTACACGGTCGAATGTAGCACGGAACCGCTTCCGAGCAAGTCGCCCCACGGGCACCAGCGCTGCTGGAGGGCCCCGCCGCGGGCGGCCAGGCAGCGAACGGGCGAGGGGGACGGGGCGAGGGGAGGACGCCCCGCGCCACACGCGCTTCGGCCCCCCAAGAGCTGCCGGTGCTCCGCCCCCAGGAAGAAGCCCGTCTGCTGCCCGACACCGGGACAGGGCTTCAGGTGAAGGAGGCACCGGGAGCGGGAAAGGGGGGTGGGAAGCCCAGGAACAGGAGGAGGCCGGGCACACGGTGCGGCCACGCAGCGGTTCCGCGAGGGTCGGGCAACTGAGAATCGGCAAACTCCGCGCCGCCCTGGGCCACACGCCGCACCCCGGGGAGGCGTGCTCCGTCCCTCACGCCATCCATTCACGCACCCACCGGACACGCCGCTCGGACGAGCCCCGCAGCTCCCGGCACGGCTCCGCCAAGATGGCGCCGCCTCCACTCCCCCCCCCTAACGCTGAGGAGGAGCTGCGCTGCACGAGCGCTTCCGCCCCGCGAGCGCGGGCCTGCGCGCGCACCCTCCGGGCGGGGCGCCAAACGCCGCTGCCCCGTGACCCCGCCCCCTCCGCCGCAGCCGCGCCTGCGCGGGCCGCTTGCCCCCACCGGAGAGCGGGCGAGAGGCGCGCTGCAGATAGTGCGCATGCGCTGTCTTCCCTGCAAGAGGGACTGCGGTCGCCGTCTAAGTAGATCTGATGGAGCTGGATAAGAATAGACCTGAGTGATTATAGATTTGTATAGTGACGGGCCTGCGCGGTGATAGAGCTGTATACGGACATCTGTCTAGGGTCACACGGTGGCCGAGCGCCGCTGCCGCGCTGTGCGCTGCCCTCAGGCTCGTTGCCGTTGGTGCCTCAGGCAGCACCCACCGCTGCTGCTCCGGTACCTGCAGACGCGATTTTAACCCCGCTCGGGGCTCGCTCCGGTCCGAGCGGTGACAGGAAAGGAAGGCAGGGATGGAGGAATGGAAGAGGAGAAGGAAAGATTCAAGGCTGAGGAAAAGGGCAGAGGCAGAGTACTTCGGTTGTGCAAGCGAAGTATTTTATCCTGGTGTTCATCCTACCTGCCTTTCCCTGTCTTTATTTGTTCTCCCGTGTCTTCCTATGCATATCAGTAGTTGCCTGCTCCATTTTACAGAGAAAAAAAAAATCTGTACTACTTATGGTAGATTCACACAGCAGTTCACCCAGCCCCCGATTTTACGGGCTCTCTCAACACAAAGTCTTGTTTATTCTGTTCAGGGTACAAGGAAGTTTCCACAAATCAAGGACATCAAGCGGTAAAAAGTTACATTTTTACACTGTCAAATTTACATAAACTTGAGCCTGGGGACAGATAATTCGACTTGAAAGCATCAAATCAACTTTTAAACACTTGTTGAGCCAGCAAAAGAAATTCAGTGAGAAATAAACCATGCTAATGTCGAAAATCATAATAGGAGGGGGACAATGAGAAGTAATTAAAATCCAGGACATGGTGTCTTGCAAAGTTATGGTAACATCTGAGGGAATGGTACAAGAGACAAGAGGCAGAAACATGCACAGAAAGTTCCACCCGAGCATGAACAGCTTTACTGTGCGGGTGCACTGGAACAGGTTGCCCAGAGAGGTTGTGGAGTCTGCCTCACTGATTTAAGAACCGTCTGGACACAACCCTGTGCCGTGTGCCCTGGGATAGCCCTGCTTCAGCAGGGACGATGGACCAGATGATCCACTGTGCTCCCTTCCAATGTGAAAGGAGTGAGGGACTTGTCTTTACAAACAAGCTGCGGGCCTGTTGGTAGATAAAACTAGTACTGAGAGGTAAAAGAAACAATGGGAAGGATTCCACCGACTGATGAATGGAAAGAAATATATTTGTCTTTACAAACAAATTGTAGGTCTGTTGATATATTAAATTGGATATTGAGAGATGAAAGAATGGGAAGAACCATAAATTCCATAAGAATTAAAATAAAGAGTAAGTTATACATTAGAAAGGAATCTTAGGTGTTAGGAATTTTGGGAAGTCTGTACCTCTCAAGTACCTCAGCCAATGAGGAAAGAGAGGGAAATGCGGTCGGGAAATTAGGATAAATAGGAGGCTGTGCCCTCCAAAAATTTGCGAGACCTCAGGGGAAATGCCCCATGTCTCCCTTTATTTGAATAAAGTACCAGGACTCCTCTGTCTCCTTTTTGGACGTAAACCTCTGGCGTTTGTGTCAAGGAAAGTTAAAAGAACTGACCAACGGGACCCATTCTGTGATTCTGTGGAATGTGAGCAGAAGTGTGCTGACACAGGTGTAAAGGTTAAGGGGAGTAACTTTGGTTGTGCATCCATCCATGCTCTAGGCGTACTTGTGTTTTCACCTTGTTACAACTTTCTTCTCTGGGAAAAAATTACAAACGCGTGTTACATGTGTATGGTATGCTATGCACCAGTTCTAGAGACGAGGTACCGCAAAGTGTGTACCGGGCTTGGGAGTGCTCTCGTTTCTTGCTCCTCATCTCGCACAAGACGAACAAAACCCTCCGTAGACCAGACAACTAAACCCGCTCCCGGCCCTCCCCGCGGACGCTTTGCGGGCTGCGGCGGCGGGCCCCCGGCGCTCGCCGTACCGCGCGGCCCTGGCCAATCCTGCGGCCCCGACCGCTACTTCGACAGCTCCCGCCTGGCCTGCGCGCCCTGCGGGGCCCACCAGCGGCAGAGCGCCGGCGGTGAGCCATGGGGGAGGCGGCGCCTCGGGGCAGGCGGGACTCGGGCGGGTCCGCGCTGAATGCGCCCCCGAGCAGCGGGAGATGCACAGTAGGGGCTCAGGCTGTGGCGGTGAAACAGTAGCTCCCGGTCACGTCTGGGAAAGCCGCCAAAGGGCCAGGATCCCGCAAAGACCTAAGAGGCCCCAGCACAAGTGTGATGTATCTGAGATGCAGCTCAGAGAAATGACTGTACACCTTTTAAAGTAATCTTTCTTTCCTCAAACAGTATAGGTATTTGCATTTTCATCTGTAAAATTCCACAGGACCCTGAATTTATGTTCTCGAACACTTCTGTAACTTGAAACTCATTGTCAAAACTTGAACGTCTGAGATACTTGAACGTCTTGAATGTCTGAGATCCTCAGGCTGTGCCCATGCTCATCCGAGTCCCACGCGGGAACTTGGAGCAGACCCAACACAGCTTGACAGTACTACATGGAAAATACAGATAGTTGGTTGCTTTCTCTAGGGCATAAGAAGGTATTAAAGGGTCGATCTTTTATAAATACACAGTCCAACAAGAGTGGGGGTTCCCTGCTGTTTGTACAGACACAAAATTGAGACTAAGACCCAACAGCATCTCTCTTCAGAACTGGTGCCTCAGTCAGAAGCAGTGGTGTGGATGGCCATGTCCACAACTGCTGCATAAAAGCTGGTCACCTTTTCCACTGGCACCATGGTACCCTAAAGAGTAATCCCATAGTGCACTTGCTGAAAAAAAAATACATTGTTTGATAAAATGGGTATCTAGATCCATAACTCCCTTTTGGGCTGAATCTTCCTCTAAATCAAGGGCTTCAAGGTGAGGAAAATTCCAAGAGGAGGTCAAAGGTATATTTTTTCCTGCAGATCTGACTGGAGCAGTGTTGGTATGTTCCACTCGGTGCTGTTTGCGTCTTGACCGATTTCCGCTTGTGATTGCCCATACACTCCCTGGCTAGTTCATCACTGTGGATGCTGTTTTCAAGTGACTTGCCTAAAAATCTAGGTGTTGTCACCGTGAGTGTCACAACTCAAACTTTTCATTGATCTAATCCAATTGGGCTTTTTCTTTAGAATTAAGTATATATGGTTGATCATTTTGACAAATGTTTCTGTACAACTGGTCTCATTAGAATGTACTTCAAGGTTATAAATCTTTTCACAGAATTCGACATTATTTTTACCTGCACAGTTCAGTAAGCTTAAATGATAAAAACAGTTTATTAGTATATATAATCAATTTTGGTTTGTAGTATATGTTTAAAAGTACAGAGAGAAATTCATGAGAGTGAGACTGGAAATGTTTCTAAAAAAGTTGTTGAGTACTAGAGATGGGCATTATACTGTGCCATGAAAGTAGTGTTTAATTTCATTTAAAATGTCAACGATGTTCTATTCACTCACTGAAAACCATTCAGTATAAACCTTGATCCCCATGCACAGTTTCAAAAGCCTTGAGTTTAAAACAGCTTTCCATACAACAGTTATATTTTGAAAAACCTTTTCATAGGAACACATTTTGGTTTTAGGACTGCATATTGAAAAAATAAAACCTGTATACAAACATATAATGCTGGTGTTGTAGAGAGGAAAGGCTGTGGCAAGATTTAGTTGGAAAGATTATACCTATTACGGACCAGCTGGTAAAGTTTGGTTTAATTTAAAAAAAACACTAAATACAAGCTCTGGATCCCTGTTCCACCCTGCTGGATCAGTCAGCCCTGTAACATTCTCCTAAAACATCTGTGTGCAAACTGTTATATGGGCATTTTTTAAAAAGCAAGATGATTTTCATGCAGATCTCATTCAAGTATTTTTATGTGTCTGTCTAATAATCCATCTTGATCTCTTGAGAACAATAGCAGTTGTTCTTAGTATTCTGTTACAACCAGTCCATTTTATATAGATTAAAAGTGTATTTATTTTGTTTTCTTCAGGTGGTTCCTGTGTATGTGAGCCAGGACACAGAATGGTTTCTGGTAGTGATGGCTTCTCTGTTACTTGTGAGAAGTGCCCAGAAAATATGGTAAGTATTGAACTTTTCATGTTTGCCATAATGGTGTAATATTAATCATAATCATACAAATCATAATCATGCAAACCATAATGATTATGGTTTTTTAATTTTAAATTTTATCCCGATTGCAAGTTATCTTTCATTAATTTAAAGTATTTTTGCCTAATAGTCTTTTCTTGGGAATTTTTAAGAAAATACTTATAGGTTTTATTTTTTTTCAACTTAGAATTTTCTGTTAATATTATTTTGCAGGCATTTTTTCATTATGAGTTTGACCCCACAGATAAAATAAGAATTTTCTGAGTGTTTAAGTTCTTTCCACTGCTTTTCTTCTCTGCTTTGTCCTTGCCCAGAGAGCACAACTCTGTACAGTGTTAAAGATGCTTTCCAGCTCATAGGTATTTTAACTGATTATTTATATAAATACTATTATTGTAATATTTAGGCTGTATCTTCATAATGCTTGATAGTTCATCTTCTTGCTTCAAAATGAGCTGCTCCCACTGTGTTACTTTAATTATAATTATAGTTTGGTCAGTTCTTTTATCTTTCCTTGACAAATTAAGATACAGTTTTTTGTCACAATCACAGCATTGAGCCAGAGACGCCAGGCTTAACCAGATTTTTCCCACTGTAGTAAACAAAGGAATGTATTTTTCCAGCAAATCAACTTTTGAGGGTGAAACCTTCCTGAATACTTCTCTCCCTTCAATAACTCTGGAATAACTCTCGGGAGAGCAGCTTAGTTGCCTGAGTTAGGTGTTTAATGGCCAATAGGCAAAGTAGGTAATTTCCCTTTTCTTTCCATCTTCTTGCTGTGTTAGACAAAGACTTTGGCACACATCATTTTGTGTTGTGATATTTTGCTGTTTCTTCCTCTTTCCTGCAGTGGTGGCATTTGCCTTTGGTCTACTGCCAAGGCTTTTGCAAAGATAAAATGATGGTAGTGGGAAAGGGAGTAACAGCAGTAGCACTTGAGGATAAGCAATTATCTTCATTTTCCTCAGTGGTTTTTATTTGTAGTGTAGTTACTTCATAGTATGTAATAAGTGGGGATGTGAACTGTCTGGGTAGGTACAAAATTCCAAACAATTGTATAAGCTGCTTCACTTAGAACTCCTCCATTTCCATTTATTCTGTGTATTTATATGTAATTGTCTATGTATGCATTATTATGTTTATTCAGTGTAGGACTTCTATACCTCTTTTTAAACATTCTACTTTGAATTTTTACTGAAGGGTGTAAGCTAACAGGTTCAGAAGATCATTCCTTTTTTTTTATGTGTCTGCTTAGGAATTACTTTTGCAAGATTGTTTAGCCGTTTTTATCTTTAAAAGCTTCATGAATGTTATCAGTGTTTTATCTGAACATTATTTTCTAGTAACTAATGGCTGGATAAGGCATTCTTCACAGATACTGGGTGATGTCTATATTTTTGAAAATACTAATAGTTTTGTGTTATGTTTTAGAGCGGAGTTACTCAGGATGGATGGAATTGTATTACTTGCCCCAAAGGCCTGACTTCAAAAGGAAATTGTAAATGCCCCAATAACGAAATACTAGGTAAAAAATATATGCCAATTATGAGATGATAGCACTTGTTTTAGATATTTGAGTTTACTAAGATATTCTTTTCTGTAAAATAGGAAAGAAAATTTTACACATTTACATATCTAATGTAAAAATTCAACATTCCTCTTGATCGTGATCATCATTTCTGAAAGACAATGAATAAATCTGTACCGTTGCTCACTGCAATAAAAACTATTATGTAAACATTCCAAAAATGAATACTGCTCAATGAATACTTCAAGCTCCTTGGCAGTGAATGGAGTTGGAATAAAAACAATATCAATATAGAGTATAAAAATATTACAATGTTTTGAAATATAAAAAGCAGTAAAGGAGTTATATCTACATGAGTAGGTGGAAGAGCCAAGCAAGCCTGAGCAAGCCAAGCAAATGGCTGTGCATTAGTGTCAGTGGATTTCATGCCTCCCTGAGACACCTGTGACCTGTGTGATGTGCTGCCCTATACCTGTGCCCTATTCCCTAGGTCTATGCTTCTTACTTGATGCTCTCTGGTAGTTACAGATGATTTTCAGTAGACAGAAAAATAATGCTAGTGTTTGTATTAAATGGATTTTTGCTTATTTTGCACAGTATAGACCTGAGAGCAAAGTACAGTCTTCATCAGTGGTGTAAAACATAAAAGCTCATGGGACCTCTACTTTTCTTTATTTTCAAAGACATGGAATGCCTATAATTCTCTGAATAAGTGTTACAAATGTCCACTTTGGTTACATTCCCAACAGAGTATATTGGAGAATCACTGCTTTCCAGATCAATAATTTTTAATTTTCCTAGGAATCTGGTAAGCAGTGAATACCAGTCTTCTATCTTAAACTTTATGAGAGTTACAAAATATGTTCCAGGTCTTTATGGTAAAATATTGAGAGCAAAGCTGAATCCATAATTTGACATGCAGGAAGGACGTTAATATTGTGGGTTTTTGATTCTCTTTGGTTTGGAAATTTTTTTTAATAATTAGATTTGAAATCTCTTGTCAGGTGATACAGTTGGTGGAAAATGCCATTTTGAAACTTGGAAATTGTGACATTTCTGTGAATCATTTCAGATTAATTTTTTTTTCCCAGTAATTTGCAAACTTATTTTGAATTTTTGCATTGCAGTGAGGCCTTTGATTGAAATTTGATTCAGAGTAAATAACAGAGGAACAGCCAAACTAGACATGAAGTGTTGCATTACTCATTAAAACTAAACTGCATATGCACAACTATAAGCAGTGCACACATGCATACATGAATGTGCATTTAAGAGTGGATGTTATTTGCAAGTTGTGCTCTCGATTTTTTCAAAATAACCTCTTTAAATTTATTTTAGATCTGCACAGACGCTGAATTTTTTCACACTTATCTTCAGCTGTGTGACGCTAAGCATCAGGCAATTTTATCACAGTTGCTTTTCTTTTCTACTTAGTGGAAAGAAGCATCGATGGCATTTTGCTTAATGAAGCATTGTGCATACAATGTAATGGAAGTGAGCAGTCGTTCTCTGCCTCAGATGCATCAGGAAATAGGTGGGTGCTCTTTGCCTTTTGTGATGACAAATTTGAACGTGTCATGCTACCGTTTGAATGGAATATTCTTGAGGAACAGACTGTATCTTTGGGATGACAGTTTTGAAGGCAGGGAATTAGAAATTTTTAAACCCACTGTGTTTTGTGGTCACTAAGTCCTTGTAAGACCAGCAGCTTGGGTTTTTTTTCTTGCTTTTGTGTGACTAAAAAGTGTGCTCTGGATTAGAAGCAGAACAGAATTCTTATTTTGATAATTAATTATTTGATTTATTTTTCTGCTTCACTGATAGTAGAAAAAAAATCAGTAATAACTTTTAAATCTCAGTTCGAACTAGTGAAGTTGCTGACACTGTTCCCGGGCATACTCTGTAATCAACTTCCACTGAGTACTAAATCTCATACTTGGCTACATTTTAAGTGCATTCTATATATTTGTGATCCATAGGTGTGTAAGATGTGAAAAGACATTCATCCAAGTAAGCAAGTCTTGTGACTGCAACAGCCCAAACATTTTAGTAAGTAGAAGAATGGTTATTGTTTTGAAGTTCAGAGAAAAATAAGTTATTTTGACAAGTTTTGACAATATTTTATCAATATTTTTTTATTCTTTTATTTCTTTCAGACTGGGGGATTGTGTTTCTTGGCTTCTGAAGGCTTACCCCCAAAGGGAATCGCAACTGTTCGTTTTGCACAGCTAGTAAGTGTATTTATTGTAAAACACTTTTAAGCGTTCTCATTACTTAATTTCAGTAAGTATTTCAAATTTGGTTCTTGGAAAACAAAGGTGGAACTTTTTCGTGTGATCACGTTGATTGTGAAGTCATTTGCATCAAGACAGAATGTAGGCAGGGACACCAAGCAAGCATTGTTCTAATGAAATAAGCTTTTAAAAGTTCATGCCCTCTTGGAAACTGAAAAAGGGAAGTAATTTACATGACTTCAGTATCAAAACAAGTAGCATGTGGCCTTTTGTATTAATTGTGTGCATTTAAAGCATACCTTTGTATCACAGAAATATGCTGAAGAGTCCATGAGTGCCTCTGGACTTTTTTTACTATAAAATTTGTATTTGTGTAAAATATGTGAAAAAAGATATAGGGGTTGAGCTTACTGCTTGATCTTAGAGCTTACAGAAGAAAATGAGCACCTCTAAAGTTTGAGATGGTGTATGAAATTGCTGAACTCCTTGAATTGGCTAATGAATGAAAATATATTCTCTTGAGAAGAATGAAGTGGTTTACATTGTTTTATCTAATGAACTTTAATTAGTGGTGCAATCTGCTCAAAGGTAGGACCATTTGCCAAGTAGTTCTGAATTCAGGAAATGCTATGTGGCTAAGAAATTTATTTTGTTCCTAAATGAATTAATGTTAAAAGCTACCACTTGGAAGAAAGTAAAAAGCAGTCTTCAGTTTTTCTGATAGCAAACATTGTTTTGCTCCCTGAAAACAGGCAGCTGCTGATCTGACCCACACAAATGGGGGTAAGGAGGTGGCAAGTTGATATCTGTGCAATGACCACTGCACACAGATGCCAGGTGTCACCTCTGCCATCTTCTAAGTAACATTTTATTGAAAATATGTCTTTTCAGTTGCTTACAGTATGTATGAATGCTATATGTAGTTCAAATGTGAGTAGTTATAGAAAGGAGGTTGGGAAATAATCAATTTGGCAAATTTGGTCCTGAATTAGATTTACCATCAAGTCAACTTCTTGCCCTTGAAATTGTTAGTACTTCCCTTGTGCAGTAAAGAAGACTTCTGTGTCACAGAATCCGTATTCAAAGCTTAAATATTTCAGCTCTTGTTCTGTATATGTTGTCTAATTTAGTGAACAGAAGGAAATTATTGCACTATGATATGTTTTGAATTGATACCGTTAGACTGAGATATTTACAAAAGACAGAAACCACTCGGAAAAAAAAAAAAGTAACATCTTCTAGCTGACACAGTTTTCCAGACTGTTATCTTATGGATGAGTTGTTGTGAACAAAGAAAGTGAAAAAATTCCTTATTTACAGGGTATAACACTGACATCAGCATGGTTTCTGAAAAACCTGCAGTCCTCAGCCTTTGCCTGTTGGGTGAGTTTCATTAATGGTTGCAGTTTGCTTTTTTGTACAGAATGGTATTCTGCAAAAGCATGTCACTTTTATTTTTGGAAGTTACCTTGCTTATTTTTGAAGAATTTTATTTGGAGATGAGAATAGAAAAGAAATAATTATATATGCAGAATGCTTAGAAATATTGAGGGCTAGTCTATGTTAATGCAAGTCTACAGGGTTGGAATTTTCACAAGATGAATGGTGTTAAAGAAAAAAAATCCTTCAGTATTCAGTAGCATGTGACCTACTCTCCATATATATGGATATAAATGAGCATATCCAGTAAGGGATCACTCAGAAAATTAATTTCTTACATATTCAGTATTTATTGGTACCTGCTCTTTACCTCTTATTTGATTTTCAGTTATTCATAACCACAGAACCACCCTTTTTAGCTTTGTTTTACTTGATGTATGCGAGTGTTATTTACCATTATGTTGCTCTGGGTGACAGTAACCATGGATGAAAGAGTGGCTGCAGCAACAGAATCACAGACAGTTGTGAAGGGCATGTGCCCGTGCCTCCCTTTTACCAACTCTGTTATCACACATGCTCATTTTCCTTCTGTACTGCTCTCTCGAAATCAGATTTTAAACTTCTCAGGTTCTACATTTTGTCCCTGTGTGTCGCAACCCAAAGGGTTACCTGGCCTAGAAATCTCTAAAGATCACAATATGGATCTGCAGGATTCTGTAATACCCAAGCAGATGGAGTCTTTATTTCCTATGTTTCTTTATTAGAGATTACTACAAATTATTACTGGTAAAGTGGGTATAGTTATGAGTAGTAAAGCAAATGTGTATGTACTGCAGTGGTAGCAGCAGTCAATAGTAGCAGCAGGCATATATTTCAATATTATAAGTTGCTACAAAATGATCACTAGGAAAGCAGCAAATGTACTTATGATGAATTTCCCATATGTGTATATATTATTTGAATAGTATCAGTGCAGGTACTACACTGCCAGGAGTGGGGCCTCAAAACTGATGACCGATGCAGTTTCACCTCAAAGATGATCAGCGTTGCAGAATCTGGAGTCAGTCAGGCATCCCTAGCCACAGTCTGATAACTGGCCTAGGAGAGCTCATAGAAAAGTTTGTATAGGGGACCTTCTCTGTGTGTAGAGATTGAGAGAGACAACAGGGACAGATTCACTCTCCATTTTGGGTAAAAAGTAATTTTTATATGAGAGAGAAATAAGGTGGTGTAGGACAGCACTACCTGGAGCAGCCAATAGATGACAATGTTTTAAATTCTCTCACACTAGTTTTTGGTTTTTTCCAGACTGTTTTTCTACTCTTTCATGTACAACAATCAATAGCGGTTGCCTATTCCTACTCTTTTGGAATGTTTTCCCTCTTCTAAACCCTAAGCCTGTTCTAGACTCTTTTTCATCTTTCCAGGTGATAGGTTGCTGTTAACTATTCCTTGGGTTTGTGCTTATTGGTGGTATCTCAGAAGGTCTCTGAAGTTTGGGTACCCAGCTGCACTTCTCAAGGATGTTTCAGACTCCCAGGCCATGTTCACAGGCTGGCAGGTGTCCTCTCAGTCAGTGTTTCAGCAGACTTCTGTTCAGAATTTTCCCAGATCTCCTCTGTGGCTGCTCCCATCACCATCTCATAAACACAGCTCTGAGATGTATTCCCCCACTGGTCCCATTCTTTATCACTGACATCAGTTTGTCCTGTTTGTCTGCCTCACCCTGCTCAGCGATTCGCAGGTGCTGCCTGAATGTGATGAGCAGCTGCTGGTCTGACCCACACAAATGGGGTAAGGAGGTGGCAAGTTAATACCAGTACAATGACAGATGCCAGGTGTCACCTCTGCAGATCACTTGTCACTGGTGTGTTTACCAACATTGAACAAGGTACATAAAACTGAAGAGAAAATACTTACACTACATGCATCTGTAGTTGTCAGTCTGAGGTCTTTGATGAAATCATCTTTGCCATTCAGCCTAAGTGGTATTAAACATTTCGATTCTTGCCTTGTTTTCTAAGTGCAGATTTTGACATTTCTGTCACTTTTCACCATCCAGCTGGTGCAACTAAAATAAGCTGAAAAGGTGAGAGTATTGATTTCATGCTGCCTTCTGCAGATCTATAAAAATATGTTACCTGAATACCTGGGAGAAAATACTAGGTGTTGACAAAATGAAATTACTTTCACGTGAAAACCAGGGTTTAGGAGTGGATTCTTAAAAATAAGATTTTACGCAATTTTATGACTGCTTCACAAAAAGGAGAGGTAATTAAATACTTTGTTCTTGTGTTTCTCCATTGCAGTTGTACTCTAATCTAACGGCATGCCAAGCTCTTGGAAATATGTGTGTGATGAATATGAACTCATTGAGTTCTTCAAGTACTGATGCCTGTGGTTTGTTTCAGTATATTTTTGTCAGTTCAGCAAGGGTAGGCATTGTTCATTCAATACCCTACTGGTAAGTTGCCTTTTCCATAACTTTTGGTCTTTAATAGCTTTGTATGGAAATTATTATTCTAAATGTTCTTTGATGAAAAGGATTATATTTCTTCAGAGAAAACATTGTTATTCTTTTCAGGAGGCATAATCTTCCATGGCTGTATTATGGTGACCAACCTGGACTAGCATCCCAAGTGCTTGAGAAAAATCATTTTCCTACAACCTTCAGTTTTAAGGGAACAGATAAGGTAGGTGGTGGGTAGTGGACATATGAAGCATACATTAGGAAGGGGACATAATCACATAGAGAGGTTTAGATTTATTATAGATGTGACTCTACTGAAGGTAAATTTTAGGCAGTGTAGAGTGTAACAAAACTCAGTGTGAGATTTTATAGGAGAGGAAGGTGATATTTATGTTAAATAATGTCTAGTCACTTCCTTTGCTTACATTCTCATACCCACATTCTCGTAAGGCCAAGGTGTGCTTGCCTGAGTGGTCTGACCAGGGCACAAGGAACAAAGAATGCCAGCTTTTAAGTGTTCAATGTGTCCCCAAGGATCTGGATTGGCAGTGGTAAACTAGTAGTTAGACAAACCTTTTAGACAACTTAGGAATTCATAGTTGTTTGGACACTGTCTTTTGCTTCAGAGTCTTGTTTACATCCATCTTCATAAATCTCAGGCAAAGTTGGTGTTTGTCTTTTTACCATGTTTGAAATATGTGCATCCTTTTGTCAGATTTTGTGGTGAACTAATGTGAAAAAGAGGGGTAAATGTGACATGTTGTATCTTTGCTGCTACCCTCCTGGTGTGCCAAAGCGCAGGGTATTTTGCTGACAAGTTGTCTGTGCCAGGTTTTATCACAACCCATTTATCATCTCTGTAGCTGGGAACAGTGTTCTTCTTCACTCTTATGTGGTGTTTAACCCTTTCCATTGCTCACACACACATTTCTCTCCCTACTTGATTTATACCAATTGTACTATTCCTGTTACAAATCTCTAAAAGTTGATAGTGTTAGAGATGGAGTCAGTGTATTACTCCAGCCATTTCCTCTTACTGCAGTCAATTAGAGAAAAAAAAAGAGGTGAGGAAAATAATTTTAATGTTATCGAAGCCAGATATCCATCCCTGGGAGGAATGAACTGCTTAAGTAGCTTGTTAACTGGCACAGTTTTGTGAAGAAATCAGATAGTAATCAAACAGTAAAGTGATTTATTTTTCCAAATTTATTGTAAAAATAGAGTAACTGGGTTATTCGAGTTCAGCTAATCACAGGAAGTAGTACTAGTGATAACCTGTTTGTCAGTTGTACTGCCAAATTTATCTAGAGTTTTCTTACTGACTCAAAAATAAAATTATAGCCTTTTTCAGTCATATTCTACAAGGCTGTGTTTTAAATTGAACAATGTTGCAATGCAGCAGGTATTTTAATTACTAAAGTATTTGTTATTCCTCCTAACTCTGAAGGTGCTGGAAGCCCTCAAGATTCCAGCGTAGCATACCTCAGAAATCTGCATACATTTTGGATTAGTTTAGGGCGTGTCTACCTGTGTAGGAGTTCCTCTGGAACTTTTTCCATGTCACCAGTGAAACTGTAGAAGAATGGTATGTTTTTTTTTAAAAAAGTAAACTACCAAACCCCAAGATTAAAAACAAAATCACAAAGGGGAAGAAATGAAGGATTGTGCTGAAAGTTTTAGGAAACTAATCAAACAATTAGACAGCAGTCTAAAATGTGAATGTCCAGTTCAGGGCAGTTTCATTGTTCTTTATCTTTTTTTCATCATCAGGATGTAAAGCTGCAATTTATTGCAGCCTCATTTGATGCAGCAGGAAACTTTCTTAAGTGGCAAAGTTTGGAAGGAGGCATTTTACAGGTATGTTTGATTTTATTTGTCTTTTCTTGATAATACAATGTTCTGAGTGCCTTTAACCAAATTAAGGCAAAGGCCAAGAGTTTGGTTACTACATGGATGACAGTTCATAACTGTAGAGCTAGGTTAGAGAAAATAGTCCTTTATTCTTGCTCACAATGATCTCTGCAAAATCAGAAGTATAAATTCATTACATTGCCTTCATCCTTTGGATCAGTATAAATTTGGCATATTGGAAAGCTCTGAAAAAGTGTTAAGTTATTTAGAACCAACTGTCCTGTCTTCCAGTCAGCATAGTTGCTCATGTGTGTAGTTTCTTACTAAACCTGTTTTTCTTTTTGGGGAAAGTGTATTCTTTAGGTCTTTGTCCTCATGTGTTTACAGATGATTCTATGAGTATGTCCCTATTAGATGCTGTCACCTATTTGCACACGTCATGGGGGTGACAATCAAATCAGTGGTCATGTCACTGCCAAGGGAGTTAGTAAAGCTGATCTACACTATTTCCTTTGTATTGGCTTGGAATTTTTTTACTTGCTTATTTCTTTTGTTTTTAGATATAAAATGTACACTTTGACCACCATGTGCCTGTCTTTTTCATCACAAAAAGTTATAAATACTTGGTGGGAGACTTTACATAGAAAGGGGGAATATTGGCCAGAGGTACCCTTGGACGCTACGCCCTCAGATTTCAGGGACACAGACATTCTACTTCACCAGTGCCACGCTGTATACTTAGGCTGTGAAAAATGCAAGGAAGCAGCAATTAGAAAATGCAATAGTAATTAGTCTGTCAGAGAGGACAATTGGCAGCTGCAACATGTTACAGAATAGAATTTGTTTAGCAGTCCAGTGGTGATCTAGGCACTTTGAGTACTTCCCTAGGCAGACAACAATAGGAACACCACCAAGAACAATTGGGAATTGTCCCTCTCTTTTCTGTTGGAGCACATCACTTCAGACGCTCCAGTGTCTACAGAGGAGCAGCTGACAGTCAGGATTTATTTTGTTGTTGCCTCAGGATGAGCCATCTTGCATCTGCAGTTTTAAGGAAAACTAGTGTCTGACAGAACAGGTTACTAAGATAGTTGCTATGCATAGAAAATTATATATTCTGACATAGAAGTTTAGGTTTATTGGAGCACATTTATTTTTTAGGACAAAGCTTTTAACAGCTATCAAGAGCCAATGGGGAAGGAATAGCTTTTCCATTGTGCATGATGTCGAGACATCACACTGCTAAAGTGGTCTCAGTGCATGATTGTAGCAATTTCCAGAATTTCAGTTTCACACTAATAGAATTGTGTTTTACGCAAATTTAGACTTGAGTTTCATTTCAGGAAAATGGCTGTGCCCTCCACTAAATTCCATATTCATTTAGTTAGACTTTGGCCCATTTTTTTCTGGATTCAGCTGAATCTGCTGTTCTTTGCTGAAAATATAAGTGTTGTGTTAAAAAAAAGAAAAAAAATTCTGCTACTTGCTATAACTTTGATCTTCTGAGAATGCCAGCTTAAGAGAAACAGGTCTATATGAATGTGGTCTTCTTTTCTTATGGGATTCTTGAATTTAGCAGAAGCCACTGTTTGAGCTTGAGGCACCACAGTGCATTTAATATTCAGTCCACAGAAAGATTATTCTTGCCTGGTTGGATGCTGCTGTCCACAGATTTCAGTGATGGAACTGAAAAATACTATGCAAGTATGAATAAACTAAACCAGCATTTTAAGAACATCAATATTAGTGAAATAAAAAATTGTATTTACTCCAAAATCAATCCTTCTCTTATTAAAAAATAGAACAAAATATCTTTTGTGAGAACCCTGAATGCGTAAGTGTTTGAGGTGCCTGTAAATATTTTTCATATGAGAAAATGATGCCTTTGAATTAACCTAATTTTAACCATGTTTTATCCAGCTTTGTCCTGATACCCAAACTAAATTGAATGCAGCTTTTGCTTTTGGAACAACTTACCAACAAAGTGTAAGTAAGATATAAAATGTTATTTTGAATTTTGAATTAAGCTGCCTTATATGTCATTAGTTATTCAGTGCATATTGAAGAACATTTGGAGTTTAGTCATAAGCTGCAACATGGACTTCTTTCTTGTGAAATTGAGTAAAGTAAGTGGGGTTTTTAAAATTATTTAACTGTATCACAAAACTTGTTCACTACATAGCATAATCACAGTAAATTAAACTGGCATTTGTATTTGTGAGGTCGCTGACTTAGCAATGGAAGAACACAGTGCCTAAATAATGACAGCCACATGCTTTGTATCATATCTCCTAATTTTCCTACCACCATCTTTGGCCAGTTTTCACATGGAAAGAAGGCAAATCCAGTCATGCAACGCCTGTACATTGTTCCCATTTACTTTTTATTGTATGCCCTGATTTTAGTAATTCAGTAAAGAGACTGAAAATGTATTTTAATAGAATAGGTGACTCATCAGAGGAAAGAGATTCTTTAGCTGTCTTAACTATGAAAAAAATCTATTAGGGTTTTCATACTTCACTAAACACCAGGAAAGGAAGAGGGGATAGAACACTAAATTATGTCAGCCACAGAAATGGTTCTGCCAGTGATAGCTTCAATTTTTGTCACTTAATGTGTTAAATGGGAAGGTGGTCTCTTTGGCAAGGGAGTGGAGAAAGAAGCATCTTTATAAAACTCCTAATGTGTGCACAGCATCTCATACCTCTAGATTAATATTGTTTATTAATTATCATCTAACATTTGAAACCATTTCCTACATTATATGTTGAAGTGTAAAAAATATATAAACTGTGGATGCATGGTGGTGTGAAAGTCTTGGAAGGCTATCAAAGCTTAGTCTGGGAAATTTAAAGTGTTTACCAAATAACACTGACAAGTCTTTGTTAAATATTTTTACTCTTCCGTATTGTTTAATATTGTTTAATCCATATTTTGGTATTTCAGACAAAATGAAAACATGTTCTATTTAGGATCACTGAACTAATCAAGTATGGGGTTTTTTTCTTTTTAAAATCTTGAGTATTTTGTATTGAGTCTGTATTACCTGTTTTTAAGTATTAATAACAGTTAGTATTGTTGGGTTTGAATAGATACATCAATAACTTAGAGAGTATTTTCAGTATAATTATTTTCATCCATTTTATACATATTTTTGTTCCATGTGGGTGTGGAGAAAACATGGTTGACAAATTATATGAGTATTTAAAGATTCACGGTTGTTCACATATGCAAAAAGTTAACTACTTTCATATCTAATTTCTTCACACAATCACAGAGTGGTTGAGGTAGTCAGGGAGCTCAGGAGGCTGTCTTGTCCACACCCCTGCTCAAGCAGGGCCATATAGAGCAGGGTCCCTAGGACCATATCCATATAGGATTTTATCTCCAGGGAGTGAGACTCCACTGCTTCCCTGGATAACCTGTGTCAGTGCTTGGTCATCTGACAGTGAAAACCTGACTTGTGATGCTCAGAGGGAACCTCCTGTTTCAGTTCATGCCCATTGCCTCTGGTCTTGTCACTGGGCGCTGTTGAAAAGAGCCTGGCTCTGTCTTGTACACCCTCCCTTGCACCATATTTGTAGACATTGATAGGATCCCCCTGAGCCTTCTTATCTCCAGGCAAAAGAGTCTCAGCTTTTCTTCATAGCAGAGATGCTTCAGTCTCTTCCTCACCATAGTGGCCTGTGCTGGACTGTATCAAGTAGCTGAATTTCTCTCTTGTGCTGGTGGGCCCAGAACCAGGTTCAGTACTCCATGACTTGAGCATTTATGTTTCTTGACTTTAATGTTTAGACTGTTTCAAATTTTGTGTCTGTGAGGTTTGCTAGGATATTTTTTCCAAATCTGTTGAAAAATGTTAAGAGCTTCATTCTCCGAATTGGTCATTCTAGTTAATTGCAACCATTTCCACAAATTTTTCATGAAATCATTAGTACTTTGTAATTGTTTACAGATAGCTGGAATGCCGTGTCTATCAGTACGTCAGTAAAGCATTTTGACACTGTTTCCCACTGCATTCTCAAGAAATTGGCTGCTCATGGCTTTGTCAGGTGCACTCTTCACTGGGTGAAAAAATGGCTGGATGTCAGGCCCAGAGAGGGGTGAATGGAACAAAATCCAGTTGTCAGCTGGTCACAGGCGGTGTTTCCCAGGGCTCAGTACTGGGGCTGGTCCTGTTTAAAATCTTTATGAATGACCTCAACAAGGGGATCAAGGGCACCCCTCAGCAAATATGCAGATGACACCATGTTGGGTGGGAGTGTTGATCTGCTGGAGGGCAGGAAGGCTCTGCAGAGGGATCTGGACAGGCCAGATTGATGGGCCAAGGCCAGCTGGGTGAGGTTCAACAAGGCCAAGTGCCAGGTCCTGCACTTGGGTCACAACAACTCCTTGCAGTGCTCAGATTTGAGGAACAGTGGCTGGAAAGCTGCCCAGCAGAAGAAGACCTGGGTTTGCTGGTTGACAGCCAGATGGTCAAACATGAGCCAGCATGTGCCCAGGTGGCCAAGAAGGTCAAAGGCATCCTGGCCTGTATCAGGAATTGTGCAGCAGGACCAGGGCAGTGATTGTCACCCTGTACTGGATGCTGGTGAGGCCACACCTCAAGTGCTGTGTCCTGTTCTGGGCCCCTCACTTAAAAAGGATATTGAGGTGCTGGAGTATGGAGAGAAGGGCAATGGAGCTGGTGAAGGGTCTGTAGCACAAGTCCTGTCAGGGAGCTGAGAGTGTTTAGCCTGGAGAAAAAGAAACTCATATGGGACCTTGATGATTCTGTGATTGTCTCTTTTGTGAAGAAGTGAGACAGATTCCACAATAATTTTGGAGGGAAAAAATCCACAGCTTGACAAAATAATTAAGTGATCTTTTTATTTTCACATTTTTTTCTTGTAGTGCAAAATTTCAGTTTCTAAGATTTTATTGGATTTTGCTAATCCAGTCTTTTATGACCTGTTCCTTGAATATAATGGTGACAATGGACAACAACATCTTTGGGCTGTGCCAGTTTTAAATTTGAATCTTCAATACAATGAAAAGTTTGTTAATCAAGGTAAGATGGTGATATGCCGCCTTACTGAAATGGGACGGGGGAGCCAAGGCAGACACTCCAAGAGCTTATATTATTTTATTTGCCTCATAAACTAACTGGAGACATCAGAGATAATACAGGCTCGTTCTGCAGGCAAAAACCCAAGATTTCCTGGTTACAGAATATTCTTAAAAGCTGCTCAGCCAATAGCAGTGGCTCTAGAGTTTACAGACAGCTGTTTCAACCAATCTCCTATGTTGCACGTACACTTGTTAAAACAATACTGGCTTGTTTTATCCCTTATACAATAAAGCATAATATTCCATTATTAAGCTTAACTTTATCATCTCTTGCTAAGCATAATTTTTGCAACTTTTAAAAGTTCTCTCAGCTAGGCCTAAAACCATGGTTCTTTGTTCTCCTGTCCTTGTGCTAATGTTCTAATTGTATCTTCTTTAATATTTTCTCAGGCAAAGCTGTTCTCTAAAATCTTTCTGCTTGATTCTTAAAGCCTGTTTTTTGTTTCTCACCCTTAGAAATCCCTTTACCTTTTTCTGGGTTTCCTACAGTGATAGTAACATCTCTAAAATTTACAAGCTGAAAACTTCAAATAGAAATAATCTCTATTAATTTTTGTTACTATGTTGTTTTTAAAAATACCACAACACACCATAACTTCTTTTCATTTTAAAGATTTAGTATTTTGTGGGCAGGGCAAGTTCTGATAGTTTACGTGCAAGCTTTGGTTGCATACACTGTTCCACTCAGTAATATGCACAAACAGAATAATCTTATTTCATTGTGTATTTGTAAAAATTGAAAAGAAACAATTTTGTATCCTCAGTAGTTACCATGTGTTATACAATCATATGAGTTGTTTCTAACACATTTCGTTCTTTCCACATGTTGAATAATGTGTGAAACTGTTATGTTTTTTCGTAGGCAGTAATATGAACAACTGGCTTTTGACTCGTCGATTTTTTTTGGTGGATACACTTAGTGGAAAAGAGAATGACTTGGGAAAACCACCAAGGGTGATTCGGATCGCTAGCAAAATAACAATAAGGTGATTAACTCATATAGTACATAGAAATAAAGCAAATGTTGTACAGTCTGCATGTTATTGTCTAAAGTTGTTTTATTATATATTTTCTATTATGTCTAATATATAACGTGTGCTGCTTTTTCCATTGCATATTTAGAAATGGTATGAATTTCCATAGGTTGTTCTGATGAGTGAAAGAAAACAGCATTGACTTGTGGGAGTTAAAATCACCATGTTTCCCTTCCAGATACAAGGATCAGACCATGTTTGCATAATTCAGCAGGTGTTCAGTCACCTCGTAGAAGCAGGTGTCATCTGGAAAGGCCTAAAAACTCCTCTGTAATTCTTTGTCAGTGTGTGTGTTGCTGACTATACAAGGGTGTTATTTCATACTCCATATTCTTTTTTGCTCTATTTTTACAACCTGTTGCCTCTTCTGTTATACAATCCAGAATAGGCTTGTAGTCATTTAACTGAAATTGTGAGACTACCTGTTAGGGTCAATACTGATTGTTCATCTCAGCTAGAATATATTTTGGAAGAAACTCTTTTTCTCCTCCTTTATGTGATGTCCTCCTGTGAGATGCAGACAGGTAAAGATTGATTCAGGTATTTTCTTACAAGTAAACAATCCTTCCCATGTTCTTCTTTTTATATGTTTGTGTACATGCCTTTGTACGCTCCAGTTGCTTTTAAAATGTGAAGTGCCATGTCAGTGGGTTAGAAATTCACATTTTATCAATCAGATTGTTCTGTTCATTTACTATTTTCCTATGAATACAAGTTTCAGTGATTGTGTTCCAAGCACTCATCCATTTTTTTGTGTTAAAAATCGTACTCTGTATTTCTGCAGTATCCGTCTGGTATCCCATACACAGAGAGGAACTATCTACCCTCCTCTAATTAGTGTTGCTTACACAGATGTGCTTATCCAAAACCCTGAAACCCAGAGTGTGATGGTGAGATCTTTGTGCTACCTTAATTATACTTTTAATTCTGTTGGAATTTGGGGTTTTGGGAGTGGTTTATAAAAATCTGGTAACCAGTTTCTAGTTCTGATCAGTTTTGAAGTTACAAGTTTTCATTAAAACCTTTTAAAACAAATCAGTTAAAAGTATTCACTTTTCAATTTATCTTCAGTCTTTTTTAACTTAAAATACTTAGAATTTGAAGTTGGTTTTAGAATGCCAAATTAGGCTGCAGTACAAATAAAATTATACACACAATAATAGGAAAATAACAGATACCGGACTCTATAACACTGCAAACAGTTTATGCAAGGAAATAGTATTTTTATTTAAAACAATGCATTAAGAGGAGGTTGTTATGACACAAACATTTCAGGTCACCTGTAGTTTAGGTTAAAATATTGGTAATATATTTAAAATGTCCTTTAGTGTTTTGTTCTGTGCTGAAAACCACCAAATTCTGCTGTAGCAGATGCAGAAGGGGCATTTCCTACTTGCCTGTTTGCCTGCCCTCATGGGCAGCAGCTCAGACGTCCCATTCTTCTGCCTTGTTTGTGTGTTAGATCACACTGCTTTAAAAAGTAAAAATGTTGATCTTAGGATGGTAGAATAATCATTAATACATCAATAATCAGCTATTTAAAAAAAGTAATATTAGCACTTTCTGCCTGTCAACCTTCAACAGTTCAGACTTTAGCTAGAAGAAATTTGTGGTGCTGGAAGCATTCCTTGAGTTCATTCTCTTGCATGAAAGCAAGAGAATTAGAAAGATAGAAAAATCAAGACAGTTTTTGCATGCCTAAGTGGTGCCTTTATTTAACCACTGAGACAGCACAGTATCTAGAATGTAATTCATTCAAATAGTGATGGTAGGAACAACTGTTTTCAGTTCCTCAATTTTCTCTCATATGGTTTCATCCTTACATCTATGTGAGATCTACTAGGGTACTGTCAATTTTGGATGTCTTTATACAACTAAAGACATCCAAAACAGTTGCAATTTTATGCAACTAAAGAGATACATTCAATTTCGTTACCGGTTTCTGTGAACACTGTGCTTCTAGTAACTGAGGATATCTAGACTTAAGTCCAAGTGCAGTGATAGAAGGAGGCCTGACAGGAACAAATGTTTGGGGAAGACGAGGTGTAGGGAAGGAGGGATTGTTTTGGGAGGCAGGAGGAGGGTGATAGTTCTTTTAAACTTAATTGAAAATACTATTTATTATCATACTTGTGCTAAATTTAGCTGTGCAGTGACAAAGACTCAGGCCAGAATATTATAAAGCCAAGTCAAACATTTTCTCTTCCATGTACAAATCTTTCAGACCAAAGTTAAAAGAGGTCTTAGATTAAATTTAAGCTAGAGTGAACAATTTCGATGCTGCATGACAATTTTTATTTCATTCAAGCTGAAAAAATCCCAGTATCTGAGTTGTGCAAGCTTACCATATGATTGTGCATATTGGTATAATTACATCAAGGTTACCTTTAATCACTGATAGAAGGGAAGGTATCAAACATTCTGTGTCTCCTTTCAGAAGGAGAAAAGACTGCACATTTGAAAGAATTCCAAATAGGTATAGCTGGTAACTTGCAGATGGCAGGCACCCATCCTCAGCATTACTGCTGGTAAAATCTGCAGTGAGAGAAGCTTAGCCCATGCCAGTACTCAGCCTGGTACCAGAGCACACCAGGTCATATGCAGTAAAAAAAGATGTGTGTGGTACGTGTGTAGTAGCCCTAGATGGGAATTCCCACCAAATAAAACTGTGACAGCTGTCAGTGTCTGTAATGGTTGTAGCACTTTGGAGCTCTATGCATGTTTACTTTTTGTTTTTTAATATTCAGGTTTCTTTCGCAGTCAGCTATGAGATGAATCAGTCAGAGGCTCAGATTCAGACTGATGTAAGTTGTAATTCCCTTTAATTTGTTGATATAATGATTTGCTTCTATTTTGGTTTTTTTTAAATATCTGCAAATAATTTTTTGTTATTTTCAGATAGCATTGGGTGTGTTGGGTGGACTGGCAGTATTATGGTCCCTTCTCAAGACTGCAGGCTGGAAGAGGCGGACAGGAAGCTCCATAATTGACTTGCAGGTATGAACAGCTGGCAAACTGAGATGGGACATCTTTTCCTCTTTTTAAGGACACCTTTGCTTTTGTTCCCTGTGATTATAACTATTCATTTTCTTAAGGTAACTAAAGTAATTTGTAGCCTAGCTGCATAGAAATGTGCCCCAGAGTCAGGCTCACTTGAGAAAGTAAGGTTTTTGCATTCTTTTTGATTCTGATACTGTCATTCAGGGAAAGCTGCTCTAAAAATAAAGGTATTTACAGAGCTATTCTGATCAGTTGAGTGGACTTAGTTTTCAGATTAATTCTTCTTTGAACAAAGACCAGCATGTAGGAGTTTCAGCTTGTGAATATACCATAAATTTATAACCACAGTAGAAAACTTTTGTTCAGGGCTACTTTTCAGTACTAGAGTTTCCTATGTGAGCTGCATAACATTTTATATGCATGCATTATGAACATATGTATTACTTAATTAGCTTTACAGATGTCTACAGCATGTTTTTCTAATTGCAGACAGTTTTCAGGTTCTTACTGTTCTATGCTGGAGACCTTGCCAACGTTTTCTTTGTCATCACTGTGGGCACAGGGATTTATTGGCTTGTATTCTTCAAAGTAAGTGTATTTCCAGATTTGGATGTATAAAAACTTAGTAATATTAAATATATTTTTACATGAACATTAATTTTCTTTTTTCTTCTTTTTTTTTTTCTTGTCAGACTTTTGAGGCAAGTTCTATATAATATTCTGGTTTGTGTGCTTAAATTTTGTGCTCACCTGTTTCTATTCCTTAGGATTCATTGTACTTACAGTCTGCTTAATAGTCACTTAGAATATTTTACACGTTCAAAATGATTGCACATTAAATATTGATCTTTTTTTAGAAAAGCTTATTCACATTTAAGCATTTATTACGTTGTTATATATGCCAGGTGTATTGTTTCAATGTAACCTCTCAATTATAGGCTCAGCAGTTTGTATCTGTCCTTTTACCTCTTCCATCTCAAGAAGAAGATTTTGTTACATACCTAGCCTGTGCATTTAGTTTAAAGGTAAATAATTCTTTCCTCACCATAAAATACATGTCAACATGCTTTTGTATATTTTTAAGTTGCTTTAAAGTATCTTGTACAGTTATTAGTTATTAGTGTGTAGATGTTACGTCCTAATAGTTAGGTTCTTCTAAGAATTTAGTAATTTTTCCATAGAAGTTTATTTTGTGGAGTCCTTATAGGAAAATAAATATCTCAAGAACGTTACAAAAGAAAGACTGAAAAATCATTCTTTCAAGGATAAAGATATAAAGAAACCCAAATAAAATAGCATCATATCAAGAAAGCAAGTACTTTCATTTAAAGCAGAATGTAAGTGCTGTGAGTTCCTGATTAGAAAGAAGTCAGATTTAAATAATTGTGTTCAAATATGTAGAATCTTGAGATCACTGTTCTGTCTTTATGGCACAATCAAATATTGTATAAATTATGGGTGTTATATTAATTGGAATTTGTAGTGCATGTTAGTATATTATGGGGAAATAGTCAGTTTTTAAAATTTGTTACTTTGCTGTATTTCCTTCGTAATTTTGGACATCATCACATGACTTACCATTATTCCAAGCTTTTAAACAAAATAAAAATGCTGAAAAGTTGGTAATAAAGTTGCAGTGTCATGTATAGTCAAGGTACTGCTTGTTATATTTAATGAATAATCTATGCAATGCCTATTCCTTCATCATTGTGTATATGCTATTTCTGTCCTTACTTCTTGTGTTTTTCCATTTTCTCTCTTAGACTCTGCAATTTTTACACTTGTTGGTTTCACAACTTACTGTTGATATTTTCTTTATTGACTGGGAAAGACCTAAGGGCAAAGTTCTTAAAGCAGTTGAAGGTAACTCCAACTATGCCTGTTTGTATAAGCAGCTTTGGTGAAATGCAGATATTACTCTCAGATATTTAATTAGAGCTTTACTGTATTTACTCTTTTTTAGGTGAAGGTGTTACTAAAACTGCAGCTGCGCCTGTGAGCATATGGAGGACATATTTTATAGCAAATGAATGGAATGAAATTCAGACAATGAGGAAGATAAATCCTCTCTTTCAAGTGCTTGCAGTCCTTTTTTTTCTGGAGGTAATAGTACTATTATTATTCATATTATTATTATTTATAATTCATAACCAGAGTGTAACATAAGGGTCTGGTTTTTAATTCTTGCATTCTGTGAGGTAATAGTGAAAGACCTTTAAATATAAAATAATTATTTTACAGGTCATTGCAATATTTTATTAAGGAAGACTTTAAAAAAAATCCAACCTTTAAATACCTTAGAGACCTTTGTTAGTTTTGTTTGGGGTTTCTTTTAAGGTAATGAGTTACCATAAAGGGCTTAAGAGACTGATAAAACTGTAGACACTCAATTTTTTATTTGCCTACTAGCCCACTCCTGCCACAGTCTACTGCTTTATTTCTGATTTCATATTTATCTGAACTGAGCTTCCTTCCCGCTATTTTGCTGCAGTGCCCATTTATAATGCAGGAAATAAAATGTGCCAGTTCTGTTCCCAATGGCAGTATGCCTTTAGTTACAGCTTCAGGATATGTGAGGAGCTGTGCTTTAGCTTTTAAAAAATGTTTTGATTTGTTTCTTTTGTAGTTTAGTAATTTTTTTCTATCTTGGGAAGTATTCCTAAAGTGTTTAGCATATAGTTGTTTTTGTGAGATTCCTATACATGTTTTAATACTCTTATTCAATTTTATAGTCCATTTTTAAATTTTTCCTTTAAATTAAATAATGAAAGCCCTGAAACTTTCCTCATTCACTATGTGAGTACTTTTGCTGTTGGTAAATGCCAGCCAGAACCAACTTAGTGCCATGTTACTCGAGAGGAATGGGAGAAAAGAGAGCACCTGTTCTTACTGCACTCTGCAGTGACCTGAAAGGAGGGAGTAGTGAGGTGGGTGTCTCTTCTCCCAGGTAATAAGCACTAGGACATGAGGAAGTGGTCAACCCACCACAAGTATATTTTGGTGCAACTTCTATTCTGAAAGATTTTCACTAATTTCTCACCTCTTAAGTGTTTGAACACATAGTGTTCCTCTCATCTTTTTCATTTTGGAACTTTTTCTAGATTTTTTGTTTAAAATAGATTCAACCATACAGATGGTAGAGAAAAATCCATTTCTATTCAACAAAACAAAAAAACCACCCCAGTCTTTTAAGAGTTGCAAAATACATTAATAATTTGCTTTAACATTGGAATATATAGGACTAAAGAGCTGAAATTTGGCAGAAATTATATCCCTATGCAGTACAGCAGTAGAATCTTCTGGAGTTTTTCAGTAAAAACCAATATTGTCTTTGTGTGAGATTTAGCTGCATGTTTTTTAATTTATGTACCAACCCATATATGTACAGGTTATGTTTTAATTCTGTTTCTCAGTAACAACACTGCATCACACAATTGAGCTCTGTCATAGTGAGCATGCTACTACTCCCAGGTCCAATTTTCATTATTTTTTCTTACTTCCTGTTATGATGGAAACAACTGGAACCTAATTAATACTATTCATTGTCTCCTGTCATTATATTGACATTCTTATCTCTTCAGGTGATGGGATTTTCTAACCTGGCTTTAATGGATGCTTCTTCCAGTCTTACCAGAAGCAGTGAGAGCTATGTAGCTCCTTGGAGCCGCATTTTAAGATTTGGTGTGTCTGCTGCACTCTGGGTAGCCATTGCCCTCTTACAAGTACGTGAAACATGTGACATCCTGAATTAGCATTTTCAGGCTGGTTCTTGGAAGCTAGAATAAGTCACTAGGCTGTCCAAACTGCTTACCATAGCACTGGGTTCATTCTTAACTGTTATATTTAGTTGTTTTAGCATAGTACGCTTTTGGCACTCAAAATTAATCTTCTGGAATATGAGACATCTCAGTTTGGAATCAGAATTTTGATCCTCTTGAAGATATGAATTTATGCAAATACTTTGTTTTATCTTAAACAACTTTGAAGCATCTGACAAGTTCAAAATGAAAACCAGGTTCTTGCTACAACTTTACTTCTTAAAGGAAGTATTATGTCAATCCTGTTTCATTAAGTCCAATGCAACAGTGGCCACTACAAAAGTCTGTTATTTGTGGGTCTTAAGTGGTGAAATTAATTGCTTAATAATGTCAAATCTGATGAGCTAATAAAAGAAAATGTGGTTGATTCATTTCAGGTTACATTTTTTGCTGTGTTTTATGAAAGATTTGTTGAAGATAAGATAAGCCAATTTGTTGATTTGTGCTGCGTGAGCAATGTAAGTATTTCTTAGTCTCACTTCTAGAGTGGCATTTTTAATAGAATAATATATAAGATAGTTTTAAGAATATTAAATAATATTTATTCATTTAATTTAGGTTACTAGCTAACAGCCAAAGCTGATGTTTCTTTCAGCTCATTTTATTGGTGAACTCTGTAAGATTTCAGTTAAACTTTAACTGGAAAAAGATTCAGGAAGCATAGGTATCAATATGTTCTTTTAGATCTCTGATTTTTAGGGGTTGTTTTTCTTTTTTTTTAAATTTCAATTGGTTGCATGTGCTGATACAGAATTCAGAAATAACAAGTAATAACAGAAATTAGGTGTGGAAGCATTTGCTGCCATTCTGTGTACTGGTTTGTGTTTTAGTCCCTCTGACATGCAAGTTGTCTCGGTTTGATTTAATACACTTTTGTTCAGTTTCTGTTCCTGTCTTGCATTTGTCCCTCAACTGCTGAACTTCATTTTGTTCCTTTTAACAGTTAGCACTTTTTGCATGCATTTTCATTTACTCATATCTGAATTACTTCCCTTTCTCTTCTTTACATATGGGTCTTGAAGCTTACTGCAGGAATTCCCTTTTAGCCAAAGAAGAGTGCGGTCAGAACAGACTGGATTACCTCATTTGTCCAGAACTTCTTAAAAATACCCATTCACCCCTTTTAGCTATCTTTCCAGATTTGGTTGTTCCTCTTCTGTGAATCATCCGTGTAGCACCTGGGCTGTAGAGAGAGTTAGTTTTGGAGTTTATGTGATGTAAGATTGTATCACACTGAATGATAAGCAGAGTATCATACTGAATGAAGTTCTGTTAAATGCAGTCTTGTAGGAGTTCAGCTGGAATCGTGCCTATGTACTATGTAGCACAGAAATAACCTCTGAATCAAAACAAAATCTGATAGCTTTAATTTCTTGGCTCAACGGAATTAAGCAGTGGTCCTTGCTGTTGATAAACTAAACTTGAAGCTGGTATGTGTTTCTAGTTACATATAGATAAAACTCATTAGTAAAAGAGTTGGTAAATATTTTTCTCCCATGTTTATTTTGGTACCTGCCTACTTTGTATTTGTAGCAGGGCTGGCTGGTTTGATTGATCTCCACTGTGAATTCAGAAGATCAAAAGTAAAATGATAACTGTTGATTAAAGTGTTCTTCTCTTCCCCATCTCTTAGATTTCAGTGTTTCTCTTGTCACACCACTGCTTTGGTCATTATATCCATGGTCGTTCAGTGCATGGACATGCAGATACCAATATGGAAGAAATGAATATGAACCTGAAGAGAGAAGCAGTAAGTAAAAGTATTTAAGTTTATACCTGCTCAATTATTTATTTTATTTAAAGACCCTGCACCTTTGCAGTATGGATCTGCAATTGTGCACTGCATTGAACCACGTTACTTAAAGATAGCAGCTGTTGGTATGTAAATATATGACTCAGTAGTTCTTTTAACTAGCTCTTCATCTTTCTTTTTCTTCACTGTTTCTTCTTGTTGCTTCTTCAGATTTCAGGGATTTAAAATTCCTGTTTCTCTAAAAAGTTTTTTTTCATGTATTTAAGAACCTTCTTTTCAATATTTAAGCTTTTCAAAAGGTCACAGCCACATTCAAAAAGGTACATACCAAAAAGCTTTCATAATGAGACAGATCTGAAAAACTAATTCAGAAACACTTAATCTTCCAATTAATTATTTTCTTCCATCTCTTCTACTGTGGTGATACAACCCATTCTTTATAGAAATTAATTTGCATAAGTATTTTTCTAGTTTGTTGTATGTTGTATTTTTGCTTCAAGATCAGGTAAATATAAAAGGTCTAATACGAGATCAGAAACTGCAGTAAATTTCATGACATCTTGTATCTTTTTAAGGACAACTATGAAAGTACCTTAAATAAGGATATTGCTATTTCAATGTTAAGTGGACAGAAAAAAACCATAACCATGTGAAAATTAAATCTCAAACACTAAAATATAGACGAATCTTATTAATAATGTTTTTGATTTGTGTGTTCCTACAGTTTTTTTCTAAATTTCTTATTTTCATATAATTTTGGGGTTTCTCAGGTTTATAAAATGTGACCTGAAAAACATATGGAGTAAGTCAGGAATCCAAAACAAAGAAACAAAAAAAGTGAGACAAGTATAGAAGAAATTGTAGACCTAAAAGAAAGGTCTTGAGAATGAATATCAGAATATATGTTATTAGAAGGTAATAAACCGAACCCAGGGGAAAAGAGAAATATGACTTTGTGACAGCAGGGGTCAGGATTTCATGTCCTATGGAAATCTTGCTGCAATAGAACAAGAGTGCAGTGGATTCAAATATTTAGAGATATTAAATATTGTGTGTACATGAAAGAGAGGAAATTAAAAGCATTTGACTATTTTGGGGTCTATGAATGGCACTGGTAATGTAAATTTACAATTTCTTTTAATTGTACAGGAAAATCTGTGTAGTCAGAGAGGTTTGTTACCAAACACAGATGGCCAGACATTTCAGATTTCCATTTCAAGAAAAATGCGACTGCACTATGACTGGATTCATGAAACCTTAACAAGAGTAAGTGAGACATTGGTGTTCTTTAAATGTTATTTAAAATATGAATTTTTTCTGCTGAAGTCTTGGTCTTGTTCTGTTTCAGAAACGTGGTCCTACCAGGCTTTTGGCCTCGTCTGCAAATACTTTGGAACAAAGCACAAGGGCCTACAATGCCATGAACAAATTTCTCAGTTCTTTTATTGATCATGTATGTATGTTGACATTACTATATTAAAGAAGATACACTTTTTCTAAGTAGAGACTAAAAATTGTAAATCAAAAGGACTGTAATTCCTCTTTAAGCATAAGTGCTTTAAGATTTGTTGTTAGAGGTTCTATGGCAACCAGAACGGTGCTTCATTCAAAAAAAAAACAAACCAAAAAACAATTGGAATGCTGTCCAGCAGTGCAGACTGCACTTAAAAATGACAAATCCTTTTTGTTATGTACTTATTTTCATCTTGGAATAGACCAGTGGGTTTTGTTTCATTCATAAATATGTAAGTGGCTGTACTTCACTTTGTAGCAATTTTGAATTCATAAAACAAGAAGTGTTGGTTTTCCTTTTCTTACAGGTTCACAAAGAAATGGATTATATTGTTAAAGATAAGTTGCTGCTTGAACGAGTTCTTGGCATGGAGTTCATGGAACCAATAGACAAAAGTATTTTTTATAATGGTAAAAAGATGTGTGGTGTTTGTACTTTTTTAAGTATCCCAGTTTCTGTGTAGATTTCTTTCCCAGGATTTGCAACCTAAAATGGACTTTACAGCAGGAGGGATCTTTCAATCACTGCTTGTGAGGGAGGTATTTAAGAGAAGTTCTTTAGGTTACAGAAATCCTATTTATAATTTGTCATTTGTCACAAAAAACATTTTGTGATGTTTTTTATTTAAGGCAGCTGAAAGGATATACAGATGTGCATGTATTTATGAAGTTCATAATCATAAGCATTGATAGAAATACATTGTTTGATAGTCTAGACTGCCATGGTTCCCAGAAGTTCAGATATAAATCAGGATTTCATGGCACTGAAATACACAGTTTATAATGAAAATACACTGTTCCAATCAAACTTGTATTGGACATTTTTTGAAAAAGTAGGAAGAGGGAAAAGAATAGGTTTCCTGTACTTGCTTACATGTTCTTTTCTCTTTTAAATGTGGTGCTTTTTGATAAAATAAAGAAGTGGATAAATGGTTTGGAGTGCTTTGGCTATGAAAAAGGTACTTTCACCTTGAAAGACCCATTTTCTGGGGCACTGTCATCCATTAAACAAAAATAATGCTAAGCTCTGAACCTCCTCCATTGTAAGGCATTAAGTGTATGTTTTTATGATCTTGTTGAGATCATAGAGCTAATAGTTACTAAAAATTTCAGTGACAAGAAAGTTACATCTGCTTCTTGGTTTAAAACAACTTTTTAAAATAATCTGATTGAAGTTTCAGGAGTAAATAGAGTTGTGTGTGACACGTGGGTTTTACCTGTTGTGTTTATCAGTATGATGCTATTTTATAAGTGAAAGGTTTGTATTATTTTTCAATAGAACAACAGAATGCCACAGAATGCCATAAATTGCTGTATCTCTGATTTTCCTTTTTCTTATCAACTTTCTCATCATGGACTGATGGAATCTACAAACTTGCAACTTAAAAAGAATATTTTTTTAAAAATATTCTCTTTCCACAGATGAAGGACACTCTTTCAGTGATGTTCTCTATTATGGCAATGAAGCAACACTGCTCATCTTTGATATCCTGTTTTTTTCCGTTGTGGATTTAGGTTCCCAAAGTTTTGTTTTAGCAGCTATTCTAACATACTTGCAACAAGAGGTAAATTTCAATTTAAGAACAAAGTAATATTTTTAAATGGGAGTCCGTATGGCAGTTTAAATAGTTAACTAGATAATAAAGGCAGTGAGTTAGCAGTATGCTGTGACAGAAGATTATACTAAGAACTTATAAAATAGGGGTCTTTATTTATTTTGTCAAAAAGACTTGTGAGAAATTAATTTTGTTCACATGGTGATCCTGGTGATCCTGAATGAAGAGGTTACAAATAATTTTTAGTAGAGAACACACATATCTGTTAAAATTAATCACACATAATTCTATCATAATTTAGGGTAGAAAGGTAGTGGAAAGGAAGTTAAGCACCTAATGCATTCATATTATTTACAATTTAAAGTTAATCTGAAGTTACTATTTTTATGTTAGATACTGAAGCATACTGGTGTAAGTATTTCTTCATTAATACATGTTTTCTAAAATATTCTTAGATATTTAGGTTTATTCGTAATACACTTGGGCAGAAGAATTTGGCTTCCAAAACCTTGGTGGATCAAAGATTTCTCATTTAATTGAGAAGATGAAAAGCTGTTAAAGACTTAATCATGGAAAATATGAACATGATCGAAGCGTCTCTGACCTGCAGATTAATTGTAGTGCACTTTTCAACAATACCAGTATAATAGGTTTGAAACTCGTCATTTTTTATGTTGTGTGCTATTAAGCTTCGTTTTTCAGTATTTTTAGGGTTTTGTTTTTAATTTGTGAACACTATGCCATAGGCATTTAAAAAGAAAAGTACATGCAAATAAGACAGATGTTTTCTTACTGTTGTTATTGCTATATCTCTATCTTATTAAAATAAGATAAAAATTATTTTATGGCTTTTGATAAGATAAGGACCACTGACTTTGAGGCAGCAATTTGAGCATCTGATTGACAGGAAAGGTTGCCAACTCTGAAGTTCTCTGAAAATACCTTTTTTCTTTTTTTTAAAGTGAATTTGAGGTGTAATGTTTAGCAAATATATGTTGAGTTTTACACAGCACAGGATTTGTTCTGAATTGAGTTGGTATTTAGGAGGACTTTTTAAAGATCACTTATTTACAGTGACTCCCACTTGAAATTTTTACTTTTCTTTCTTGTGTCATACAGTATTGTACAATTCTCTCTCTTCTCTTGGAGTTTATCATTGGTTTTCCTTGGGTGTGCCTACACATGACGTCCCGTGTGCTTGAGGTACCGTGGTGTTACAGTGATGCAGAAAAAGAGGCTACAATAGAGCAGAGGAGATGGTCATCAGCATTTGGGATTTGTTCCTGATCTTCTGTCATGTGATGCAAGATGTTCAGGGAAACAACAGTAATTATTCTGGTTCATTTTTTCCACACAAGTGAAATGGAAGCAATTTTTAAAAATCTTTTTAGAACTGTTTTCGCAGGTGCTCATGTACCTTTGGTCTCTTAATTTTCTGACTTTATTATCTCTAGATATAACAGAGACCATAATCATTTTACCATCATCATATTTTTGGAATTTAGACAAGTTAATAATTACTCAAGTGCCATTTACTAAGTGTTAAGGGAGATTATTAATGGCCTTCAAATCACCTTAAACTGAGATGTCTACCTCCCATTTTTATCTCTGAAAAGTCTCCCTACCTTTTTCTAGTTAATGTTTTTTCAGTAAATGGTTAAATGTGAATAGTGTTTGTTGGGTTTATAGCTGTTACTTGTCTTTAGATGATTCAACAAGGGACTTACACAAGCAAAAATACTTGAAAAATAAAAGTCAACATCATCTCATGTTTATTCTGAAACAGAGACTGGGGACATGATTAGTTGAACTTAGCAGATTTCCAGTCCAAGCATGCTTATCTGAGTTGAAGCAGCATTGCATTTCAGATGGTTTTTGGTTTCATAAAGAGGAACATGTTCTCATGTTGGTACCTTGTGATATCATATTAAACTTAGAGGAACATGGACATAAATCTCACAGTCACTATTGCTCCACTGCATTTGCTTTTGCTGTTGCAAAGCCTGTGTCGCTTCCTAGTCCAATACAGTTGCTATTGACTGATAATGTGCCTGCCACTGAGGCTGTGACCAGAGAGATAACTGAAAAGTTGATTTGCAGTGGGACATCTATTTATTAATGTGCAGTTTAGCATGGGCAGTTCCATGTCATGCATTTGTCTGCTCATGGACACAATTCTTAGTTTGTTGGTACACGCTATGCCTCAGAAAAGGTGTGAATACAGAACTTCTAATGGAGTGAATTGTCCAAGATAAATAAAAATAAGGTTGTTGCATTTGTGGTGAATGTAGTAATGAAAGTGTCCATTAGGTTCTGGATCTGTTTAAACAGCCAAAAATCGTATTTATGCTGGCAACCATGACTGTATGACCTCATTAGTTGTGAGGTTTCTTGTCAGTGGTCTACTAAGAGCCAAAACTGTAAATTAAGCTAAGGAGCCATCTGAAAAAGAGTCTGCAATAGGACATTCACAAAACAAAGTTAGCCTCACCTGGTGTCGATGTATTTCTTTGGTGGATATCTTTGCAGAGCTTGACTAAACTTAAGTCCTTGTAAGTTCTACTCCAAAGTCAGTGAACAAGAGGAAATAAAATCTTTGTCATGTGACTGTATTTACTCAAACTAACAGATGTGACTGAAGGGGTGTAGGGCTGTTTCTGTGGTACATTAATGAGCGAGGGTGACCCTGATGAAGTGCCCTAATATTGGTCTTTAAACCAGTAGAACTGTGACTAGAACTGTGCGTCACTGTCAGTGGTCACAGGCACAGGCTTGTTCTCTGTGAATTCTGATGATGCATTCATGATCATGAAGTTTTTCCAGGGAACAGAACCACACCTCAACCATACCTTCAGAGTGGTCAGATTTATGACCAACTGCAGTCAGAATAACTAAGCTAACTAGACTTGGGTGAATCAGAGAATATCTGAAAGCAGAATGAAGATGTGGTTATGCCATCTGTATGTGTGGCTTCAATACATTTGTTTTTTATCAGTTCAGTACCAGCAGAATAGGAGCCATTTCAACATGTGGACTCTCACTCTGCACTCTGTTCTCAGTGCTTATGCTAACCAGGTACACCTGTCCGTACAAAACTCCTGCTTTGAGTTTGCTTTAGATATGTTTTAATTATCTGCTGCACAGAAGGGCACGTAAAAGCTTTAATGACCTTGCATTTTACAAGAACTACTGCTAAAAGCAGCTCTTCTTACAGAAAAATGATAAATTAATCTAAAAACATCTTGTCAAAACAGTTCAGTCACTTGGCCCTCTCTTTCTCCTCAGTGTACACACTACTCTGTTTTGTTTTATTTTTCCAGATCATTTGTCTGAAATGTTAATATGGCTAACATAGGCACTATACATGATTTAGGAAATAATTACAGGAGTCAAAACCCCCAGGAATTCATAGAAACTTTTCTTCACTCTTGTTGTCCAGCGAACACTTGGAACTTGACTGAGCTTTGTTCCCCTATTCCTTGATATTTGTTCAGGAAATATCAAGCTCGGTATTTGTTCAAGAAATATCTCTTGTGATTGTATTTCCAGCTTAATGTTTTTGGGTTTTTTTAATTAATATGCATCTACAATGTGGTGTTCATGTGATGAGTGTCTTTCAGGTTTTTAAATGTTATGTTTGCCCACATAGCATTTCTGTCTCTCCTGTCTGTTTCTCTGAGCAATAAAAAAAAGTCAAATATTGGAGACAGGGTTTTTTCCACTTGTTAATTGAGTTGACCCAAACCTACAACGTTTCTCCTTCCATGCACATGAGAGTATAGCCAGAGGCTGCTGCTGCCTCTACAGTCCAGAGAAGCTCTGTCAGAACAAGTGTGAGAAATGGGTTTTGCAGTCAGTACAACAACAGAGGGTATGATTTTGGATAGCCAAAAGTAATAGAATGAGATGGTTGTTTTTTGCCAAGTTAGATATCCCTCTCTGTTCCAGATTGCTTTACCAATGCACTGGTGCTACTTAAGACTTGTCACCCCTTTAGTTTTCCCCTGTGATTTCAGTCACAGCAGGAGTAGCTCTGAGCCTGGGAGCTGGGGGGAGGTAAGGCGGCCCTTGGGGTTAATGAGGAAATATTTGATATTCGAAGCTTGTCTGTGGAATAGCTCTGCAGAGGTCAGGAGGCAGCACTGCATTAGCTGACTTGGAGAATTTCCCTTTGAATGTTCAGAATTGTTCTTTTGTTAATCTGCAAAAGCTGAGCCCACACCTGTCAATCTCCTCACAACCTGTGGTGTTCATGGAATCAAACTAGAGGCTGAATCTGAGCAGAGAGAAGCAAATGTGATAGTACTAAAGCTGTTATTCCTAGAAAACCTGCAGCAAGTAAGAGACAGATCTAGAAGGTTTCTTTCAGTGGTTGAGTTTAGATTTGGGGCTTTTTGCATATGTGCCTTTTATTACAGAATTATTGAATTTCTATTTTACAGCTCTGTGTGTCACGATGGCAGAAAGGCTCATGCACTGCGGAGGAAATGGGAATGGGTAAAATGACCTGTAACCCCATGGTCTCCATAATCTTCTCACCCAGCTTTACAGCTGCAGGAAAATAATCCCCTTCAAATCATACAAGAAATAAGCCTCCAGTTCTTCCTGCAAATTGCTGAATGGAGATATTTGCTTTTGGCTTTGCCTGATCTCTGAGACAAGAAGAGTTGTACCAGCTGACCTTCCAAGCAAACAGCTCAGTACATCCCAGAGCCTGATCCCCCTTCCTATCCATGCCTTGCCACCAGCAGCCAACCTGGGATAAATAAATTTGCACTTTCACATGTTACAATTCCCCCTGAATCCTCTACACACTCCATGGAGCTATTGGGGCACCATCCCCCGTCCACAGCCTCTCAGAGACTGGATCTGAGCACCGGCTTTAGGGAACATCCCCAAGTTGCTGCCCCACCTGTACCAGCCCTTCTCCTCACCTCTTCCTTTTCAGGTTCACCTAGGCCTGCAGTGAGCCTAGCCCCAGAAACTTTGTCAAGGGGATTGCAGGAGTTAAGCTAAAATATTTGTTTAGTAACAGCTGTGCTGAAAGCTCAGTATCTATTGCACTATCCTGGAAGGTCAGAGCAGCAATGGTGCTGGGAGAGGGATCCCTCAGGTGTTCATTTCTCCTAAAAGCATACAGTCAGAAACTAGTTTCGGTTTTTTCAACAGTTTGAGACAGGGAAGGAAAAGGCTGCATTTTTCATTTGCAACATTTTCTTTTTTTGCATGTGTGGGGATATTAAGAGATGAGCTTCACTGTTGAAAAGACCAAAATTGCTCTCCTGTACCTTGTAGTGGAAGTTATTCTCTCTACAAATACTGGAAAATATTACTGCATGGTCAGGCACATGACAGGATATGCAGATGGCTTTCTGTGAAAATTACAATGCAGAGGGTGCTGTGACGTGGGGTACCCAAAGTTCAGTGCAGAACTTGATGAGATTCTGGGTTCTCCCCACATCATCCTAAACCCACAGGGACAGGGAGGTATACATTTTCATAAGGATGGAGGCAAAGTCTGACAAATTCATCTCTGTAGACATGGTTACAGTTCTTAAATAAATTTAAAAAAAAGAAAAAAAAAGAGACAAGGAATATGGCTGCTCAGCTTGCACAGGCAGCTGCAGCTCTCACTGCCAGATAACACTGATCTTACTGCATATTATTTCTCTTAGGTGACACCCTGTCTTTGCATGTGCAGAAAACCCAGCACTGTGCTGTTGGGAAGGCCATGCCACTGAATTCCTTTGAAGGCTGCAGATGCTGTGATGAGTCTCAGGGATTTGTGGTGGGAAAGCACTGGGTCTGAGACCTGTGGATCAGGACCATCTGGTCTGTCAACAGGAACAACAGGATCCTACAGTGATGCTGTCTGGTTTGCAGCTGCAGATGTGCAGCTGTGACACCCCTGTTATACAGGTTGTAAGGAAGGGTTGGCTGCTGTCAGTGAGGAAGTTTTGCTTCCTCACCCCAAATACTGTGAGCAAGCCACAGTTTCCTCAATCTCTTTAGCTGTTTAGCATTGCTCTCCAGTGGATTATTTCTGACAGTCTGAATAAATGCAGAGCAATGCTTTGATGACATGCTTCTTGGAAATAATAATATTCATTGCCCATGCTCACCAGACATGAAGCCAGAAGAGACCATGAGGTAATGGAGACTCCCTTGGTGGCCACTCAGGGCTCTTGGCTCCCCTGGCACAGTCACAGTGATTCCCCATCCTGTGTCATCAAGGGAAACGCTGCCTTCTCAGCAACCATTGCTAGGGAAGGGCTGGCATTCTTTACGATGCAATTAAGTAGCAGATATTTAAATGTATCTAGATGAGGGAACAGAAAGGAGTTGATCTGCTCTGAGGAATGACTTCTATTTCCTGAGGCTTCTGGCTTTCTCTGCTTCCCCTTTCTCCCCAGCACTGTTTGGTTGCAGCTGCTTTACATGGGAGAGCTTCAAATGGGTGCAGTATGTAAGGGCAGAAGTTAGAGAATTCAAGAAGGTTCACCAGTCATTGCTATGCCATCCACAGTTATAAAAAGCTGTACTGGAAACCAGTGTATAATTAGAGGAGGTGGATGTTTTAACATTCTCTGTGTGTATGCAGGAGTGTAAAATCCTGGCTACTCTTCACAGCCCTTGTCAGTCTCTCAGCTCAAGGATGGCATAATAGACATCTGCAAGGAGCATGAGCTAGCCCAGCTCACAGCTGGGAACAAGCCTCAGCCCCTGATATTATCTGTGCAGTGGCACTGAAATGGATCTAACTGGGCAAGTGGCTCAGAGGGTGGCTGGTGAGCAAGGAATCCTAGCAGGGTTTGCTGTCCTGCAGGGCTAGGATGATGCTGGTAGCACCAGGTGAAGGGAGGAAAAAGTGGAGGACCCAGGCCTGGGAAGAGGTGCCCAGGACAGCAGGCCTCAGTTTATCCCACAGACACTGGAACAAAGCACAGCATCAGCCTGGAATCTTTCAACTGCTTTTTGGCATTGCACAGGAAATACAAGGTAGCCCATTCTTGTGTGCTCCTTCTCTTCGGCCCCTTTGCCACGAGGAGAGTGTGCAGTAAATGTGAATGCTGAACACACGGTACCGCCCCATCTGTGGCAATCCGCACACCCAACGTGGGCAAGCTGGGACTACAGTGAGGGTCCCAAGCCAATGCAGCAGAGACAACCACCCAGTGATGATACCTTCTCACACAGTTTTGTATTCAGACCTTAGCCAATAATTACCAGATTCCCTTGTCCCAGCAAATACACAAGAAAGGCATTTCTTGAGAAAGGTGCCTACAGTCCAGGAAGTTGCCATCTTCAAGCTTTTCCACATGACAAAGGCACAGGAGATCCATGGTGCAGAAGGGTATATGCACCAAATTAAACTCTGTGGGAGTACTGCAGCCATCAGCAAGGTGGGGAGCAAAGTCTTGTAGGGCTCCTAGCAGTGGAGTCTGGGTAACCCCAAAGTGCACTTTCCTCCTGCAAACCCCCTCTGCAAACAAACCTGACGGTTCCCAGGGTGGCCACGCTGGCAGGTAAAAGGTACCTGGTTCCAAGATGTTTGTAACCATTAGCCCAAGAGCCAGCAGGAACCAGTGACCTTCCTGGCCCCAAGGCATTGCTTAAGAGTTTAAAGGAGGGCTGTAAGCAATATAATGTGCTCCAAAGCTCTTATCACTGTCCAAACTCTGGGGATGCTGCAGGTCTGTGTCTCCTTTGTTGCCAAGGAGTGATTTAGCTAAAAGAAAGGGGAAATCACCTCATTTGCTTTGGCTGGAAATGTTTTTCTCAAAGAAACCCACCAAGCACAAGCTGAAACCCCACTGGTGGCCTGGTCCCCCTTGCTGTGTCATAGCACAGGCTCTTGCACAGTTTGTGCCCAAGGTATTTACTTCTAGGGTTAATTTCTGAGCAGAGGAAAGTATTCATGCTCCCAACGAACTACACTGTTGAATACAATTTTCCTGAGTTTACACATGCATAAAAAAGGTTGTACTCAAGCCAAATTTGGAATAGAAATGTTTCAAACAACCTCCCTCTTGTTTGCTCAGTCCCAGGGCAGTATTGATTTAAGAATATTGTCTTGATGGTGACCTGTTGGTAAAGTTCAAATTTCTTTCACAACCTGGAGAAAAAAGGGGGCCTCTCAGGGAAGGCCTCTCTCTGCCTCTTGGTCCCAGCAGTGGCAAAGGTTGGCACTCCCCAGGCAGCCAACTGTGCCCATTAATTCTGCTGGAAGGCTGCACTGACCCATCATAGGAAAAAAAAAGGAGGGCTCTGGAAAAGCATAGATTAAAGTAGCTGGTAATTCCCCTTTTGCCTATACCTGACCATGCATTGTTTAAATGAGATACAGCTTCAGAGCAGTGCTTTTGGAAAGCTGTGCCAGTTCTGGAGCCCTGCTGGGACGTCTCCTGGGTCAGAGAGCTGCACTCCCAAAACACGGAAGAGAGCTGAAAGCGGCGATGTATGCACGGGCATCTTTGGGAGCGTGTAAAACTGTGGGACAAAAGGCACACTTGTGTAAGCCGCGGAGGCTGAAGGAGGAAGGGTGTTTTCTGGCATCCCTTCGTCTCTCCAGCTGCTGCTCCCAGCGCAGCCGCAGCAGCGCTCGCACACCCGTGCACCACCCACCCGCCTCCGAAAGGGCCCTTTTGACAGGGAAGCGTCGCGTTAGGATCAAAGCCATTGCGCAGCAGCAGCTCTGCTGTCAGCCCGAGCTCTGCTCAGCAGGAAACTCCTCACAGCTGCAGAACGAGGAGCCGCAGAGGCTCTGGGCAGCGCCCGAGGGACAAGGAGCAGCTGTCACGCTGGTCTTGGACATGTTGCTGGGGGTTGCTTGGCTGTTGCCCGAAACTCCTCGTCCCTCCTAAGCTCCCAAGTCCACTCGTTCAGCCTCTCTAGGGCTACTAACTCACCTTATGCACCTCCCTATCCTAAATCCCATACTACAAGACTCCGAGTGCCTCCCTGTCCGTGTGTCCCACTGCCTTGCAGTCTCTTCACTGAGAACGGGTGCTGCTTGGCAACTCTGGCTACCACCATCCTGCCCAGTTACACTCAATTGCTGACAGAAGTCAGGCCAGACAAAGCCAAGCGTTTTCTCGGATACACAGGAACTACAGGACCACCCTTGGCCCAGGAAAATTCTCCATCCAGGACCAATACAGGATTTTATCTTGTTTCCTTGGATAGAGAGCACTGGGGTGAAGAGGGTAAAAAAACATGTGGGAACATAGGAGAAATGACTTTTGATTAAATTAGCTATTGTTTTCAAAAAATACCTGGGCTGATTGCTGAAAACTTTGGTGTGGCAATTTAATTTACGTGATGCAACTGCAGCACAGAGGGTTGGGGATGCCCACAGAGAATGGTGGTTGAAACATTCCAGAATACTAGAATACTCCCAAACACTTTGAAAAATATATCACCTCTTTGCCATTAAGTATCTGCTAAGCACTTGGAGATCCCTGGCCCAAACCTTCTCTGTGCAGCCTGGTCTAGAACGTGGGCAAGTTCTAGCCCAAATACTGCCTTTCCAGCTGTGATCCCAACACTGCCAGCAGGTTTTCAATGCTGAGGCTTCTTCAAAGTGAGCAAAACCATGACCTTCTCTGACCATCCCATCCATTAGCTGTGTATCAGACTCTGCTTCTGCCGGCTGCCGAGGGGCCAAAGCCAAAGGAACAGCCTTCCACCTCTGCTTGTGACAATCTCTCCACTGAACTCCAGTTGAGTTATTAAGTGCCTAGCAAAAACATAAAACATACATTAAAGGGACTTCAAAACAACATGCTTGGAATAGGATCTCAGTGAGGGAGAGACATAAACATGAAAATACAGTCTTAATTAAAGCCAATCTCCCTGTAATTACCTGAAGTTAATGTTCACTTTGTAATGTTGTGCCTACAACAATCTGAGCTAACGTTCTTTTATGTATATGTTATATATATTGTTATAAAGAACAATCTGCAAACCACGTCAGGGTTATAAGCTTCTTCTCATCCCCATCTATATCTTATGAATTTTATTCAGAAAGTATGAATTGAGGCAAAATAGCTAGACCTTACCAAAGCCTCAGTTATTTAGATCAATTATGATCAGAAATACACTTCCATCAAACCATGGGGCCATATAGCCACCTGCATACACATACATTCCCTGGTCATGAACTCTGTCAATTCAGGGGTTAAAACCTCACTTTTTCTCACCCCCAGCATAGCAAAATGTAAATAGGCCACGTGTTTTGCTGCTCTGTTCCATGTATCAGCCACAGAGGGTCCAGGAGTTAGTGCTTAGCTGGCAATTTTGCTGATAATGAGGGAGGCAGAGCAGCCAGTTCGTTTACAGCCACATCACCTCTGCTGACAGAAGTAAAAATGGGCTTCTGTCAACATCAATAAACAAATTAGAAACTGCTCTGGAGAGACAGAGCTCTGGTAGCCCCATTGCGTCAACAGCGAAAGGAGGGGAGGGCCAGGCCCTTCCAGCCACCAGCTGCAGGGGATGTGAAGGACCTGGCTGCCTGTAACGCTGCTCCTCTCTGCTGCTGGCCTGGTGTGAAGGCAGCTCATGGACCCTGGTGAGGTGCAGACCAGGCAGGGCTATGCTCCCTGGGTATGGTGGCTCAGAGTCTGTCGGCCTGGCTCCCACTGGTCACTGCAGCTCCACCAGGCAATAATGGATGTCCTACAGCTGGCAGGAATTTTCTTCAAAACAACAGGTTTTTACCAGAAAATGCCAGTTCATCAAATTCAGCTGGCTTTGAACCAGCAGAGCAGTTTCTAATGAACTTCTGGAAAAAAAAAAAAAAAAAAAAAAAGAAACAGGTACTTTTCAGGACCTGCCTCATTCCTTCCCGGTTTCTTGAGCTGCCAAGGACTCACACATCCACAGCTCTGCAGAACGGCTAATATCTCAGACTTTTTATTTTCCAGGGCTGAGAAGCCTTGAAATGCCTAGCAGGAATAGGGCTTATGGGTCCCTGAAGCACAGAACAGAGCCTGGCATCCTGGAGGATATCATATCACACCAAGGAGATAAAGGTTCCCATGCCCAGGGAACAAGGAGCCTGGACACACTGAGGAGGACTTGGATAACACAAAACTAAATTCCTGGACTAAAGGAAGTTTATAGGAACACCAAACCCTAAACAACCAATTTAATCCCTGGGATCTCCATGTTTCATACTATCAAAACTTGATTTTGAAATTGAACATCTCCTTTGTAGTCTGTGAGGAACAGACCCACCACCTGTCCTCCCAGCCCTGAGGAGGAGCTGCCCTGAGAAAGGAGAATGCTTATGCTTCCTAATTCTCCATCCTTTCCTCTCACTTCATGCAGTATCTGCAGGTTTTCCTGCACATTTCTTATGGGAAAATACATTTCCCTCAGTGCTGCCCTCATGATATTGAGGGCACACAATCTGTTGTTTTATTGAAGTGCGTATTTCTCCTGTGTTTGATGTTTATAAGAGCTGTTTGCCAATGATTTCCAAGGTGTTTTAATAACAGGTGTTGCTTCCTTTATGCATGCCAGAGTGAAATTGTGTGTATGAGATCCAGAGGTAGGGCAAATAAGGGACGTACTGCTCTGGCTACGACAGTCTCTTCTTCTGGATAGATGTTTCCTTCTACCACCCAGAGTGTGACTGGATGTCCAGCTGGGTGAGTAATTCAATGCTGCTGGAGAGAGCAAAAGCTGCTCTCTGTAGTCCAAGGGCTTTTCATGCAAGGTGACAAGCCCACAGCCCTCATTGACTTACCCATGCAGAGCTGTTTGGATGCCTTTTCAACCCACAGCTCAGAGAAAACTGGTCCCCAGAGCTCACACAAAAGGTGACATTCAGGGGCATTTTGTAGATATGCAGGTGCCTAGCTCTGACAGACACACTTCCCAGACCCCAAAAGATCAAGGCACACACTTATAACCTCCCTTATAATCTGGAGTGCTTCCATTGCTGTTTCTGGATTATTATCTGTGGCTAACCATCTGCTTAAGCTATAAGGACCAGCTTGAGTTTCTCATTAACAGCCATATCAGATATCCACACATTCCTCCAGAGCTCTGGTTCAGCCTCACATGGTGCTGGAGGGCAAAAAGGAGCACCAACTACAAAGGGTGTCAGACCTAAGCTGAGAACAGAGAAGGTGTCCCACAGTTCCACAAGGTTTTGAGGAAAGGCACTTAATACATCCCATTTATTTTGCTTGTGGGAAGTAAAAGCAGTGAGTGACATAGGGAACAACAAGAGAAGAGAACATGAGGAAAGAGGATGGGGAGAGAAAAGGTTTCCCCATTGTCACCACCGAGGCTTTGTGCCTATAGGAGGGATTATGAGATGACTTCTGATGTCAAATAAATCATGGCCTTTGAAATAGCATCACACTATTTTCCTTACAATTACTTGATTACCAGACCACCCTGTGCATTAAAGGCACCTGCTTCAAGGTTGTAGTATTGTGCCTTCAGGAGAAACATGCAGAAATCATCACCATGCTCAGCATGGTGCCTTTTTTGTTCAAAAAACCATCAGAACCGCAGGCAGCTCAGATGACAATGCTGCCCCCTGTAACCAGGTGGCCACACCCTCAGAAACAGAACAGATGAAAAAAATAAAATGTTTAGAAGAGGTTAGGATTCAATAAATTGAGAGACAAGCACTTTGATTTGGGGAATGGCCTGTCCTCTTCCCATCCTGATGGTGTAGGTTTACTGAACTCAGAGACACAAGACCGCTCAGTCCTTCATCACTCTCTCCTCAGTTGTCTGCTTTTGCTGTGTTTGCTGCTGGCAGAGTGAGTTCTGCACTCAGTCACTCACATCCAGTTGTCATGAGAGCTGATCAGCACTTTGCACAGACACCTGTGCACAGAACATGCCTTTACTGACTGACCTCCATCTCCAGCACTACTTCACTCCGGGCCTCATCAGATTTCCACCAAAGCACTCCTTCCACTGCTTTGGTTTTGATTAAAAAGGTAGCTTTAATTCTACTCATAATTTTAAGAACTTGGATAATTTTAACAGAGCTTAAAAAAAACCCCACATGATTTTTCATTTTATAATTACTGCATCGAAGCTTGAAAAATTACAGATTTGCTGCAGTCCATGTTTCAGATGAGGGCTCAGTGCCAGTTTTCCACTGGGGACTAAAGATAAAGCAAAGATGAAAGAGTAGATGCAGTCCTGTGTGTTCAATACAGAAGCCAACCATACTGTTTCAAGGCACATTTCAGACACAGCCACATACCTGATTTGGAAAGGAAAACTCAGCTACATTTTCAGAGAATTCAGTGCTAACTGGAGCAATGATCGCTCGCTCTCTGAACAGAATTTTATCAGAAAAACAAAAACATCCTTAATAATCCTAGCACAAACCAGGCATGGATCCAAAAATATTTTACCTCTGAGTAACTGGGGAAATGAGCTTTTTCCACCGTGCGTTCTACTGCAGTGACTCACCAAGGAACTCAGCCCCCAGTGTAAGGCATCCTTGCACAGTGATCCATCAGGAGCAATGCTCAGCCAAGCTTATGGCATCACAATCACAGGCAGCAAGCAAACTGAAGATTTATTTTTCTATGGGTATGAAATGCATATTTCATTATGTCCAGTATGCAAATATGCTGGGCATATAACCTCGGAGAGCTCGATTACAATACTAAAGCATGGTGAATGCTGGTTTTCCTTAAAGCTCTACCAGTATTGTATTAAATATTCAAAACAAAGCTCTGTTCATGTCAGTTTGTGGTGGCTCGTCCCAAATGACCAGGGGATCCCTTCTATATGGCACATACATGCATAATCCTGTCTGGGAAAAAAGTCCAGGAAAATATTCACAGAACAAAGATTGGCCCTACCCCATCTCGTGCTGTGAGTGCTCCCTCCCACCCACAATCTCAGGAGATGAAAGCATATTTATTTTCACTACTGTATGAAGGAAGAGATGCTGATTTTTAATAAATCCTATGGTAACACGCACCTTTAAGCTCAAAAGGCACAACTGGATGATGGAAAAGAGCCAAGAGGACGAGCAGACCTGCTTTCCTTGCTCCCCTTTGTGACCTGGCTCCCCTCGCCCCCGGCCCAGTTACCCCCTGCCTCCTCTATGAATTCAATTCACTGAACCAGCAGTATCCAATGCTGTGAGGCAAAAAAAAAAAAAAAAAAAAAAAAAAAAAAAAAAACATTATTCTGGTATCNAAAAAAAGAATAGTCATCTATTTCCAGCTTTGGAAGTTGTGTTGTCCTGGCAAAGGGTCTGTGAAATATGACAGTGGGCACAAGGAAGGGGGCTGGGCTGCAGGTGAGCCATGCAGGAGTGCCGTGAGGATGCGTTGCTGCTGTACCGCTGAGCCGCTGCCCCGCTTAGGCCGTGAGCAGGGGAGGCGTCGCTCTCACCGGTGAGCCCCGGGCAGACCCCGATATGCCGAGTCCTCACCTGCAAGGCCATACGACCCAGCTCCCAGACTGCTTCGTAATGGCTCAGGAGCCTGACAAAACGCCTGAATCATTGCCAATTATTCATGTGTCATTTTTGATGTGTTAGAAAGCAGCTCATGGAGACAAGTTGTTCTGACAGTAAGACACACCTTGTTGTTACTCAGCTGGGGGAGAAGGCATTTCCTTTTCAGAGGATACTACACGAAGTCCTTGACGATTCCTGCTTACCAGCCACCATCCTGAGACCCGTCCAGACCACACTGAAATCAGTATTAAGACCTGCCAGCTCCAGTCACATTGGGACCTTTGGTTTTTTGTCAAAATAAATGCCAACGTAATGCAGGTCTTTCCATGCAATATATCCTATATAAAAGGAAGCCATCAGTGTACCTGTTTACTTGGTGGTGTATATTTTTGCAATGAATGGAAATTCCAAAAATGCCAAAAATGCCAAACTGAATTTCAAGGACTAGGCTGAAGATATGCACAGAAGGTATGCAGACTGGGTGTGGGAAGTACCCTGTCATTCACTGGTTTGGGGAAAAATAAGACGATGGAAAATGTCCCTCATCTCACATTTGCTCAAGCATTTTTAAATGAATGTGCAAGATCTTTCACACCACAGTCAATTACAGAGATGGAAATATGTTTCCAAAAAGCATTTCTCTTGCTTTGTACCAGAGCAAGGTAGGAAGCGAGGTAGGAAACCAGAATTACAATACAACAGTGCCAATTTCTGAACTCAGCTGTAACTATGGCAATCTTCATTCACAGTATTTAACTGAGACTATAGAAAAATAGTGCACTTAGCAAGCTTGAATAAATTACTACATCACTGGCTTACAGACATTTCAAAGACATGAACTTTTACAAAAATAAAATTTTATAAGAAGTTTGTATTTGCAGAAATCATTTGACTTTACCTCTGCATTTCCTGTTCATGTTGACTGTAGGGACTTGTCTTTTCAGAGTAGCCAAGTGTTCAGGGAGATACATTTCAAGGGGACAAGCAAAAAAAAAAAA
>VXAC01002703.1:562091-612421 GCA_013399225.1 Rhipidura dahli | reverse complement strand
AAAAAAAAAAAAAAAAACCAAAATTAAGTATTAACATAAATTTTAATACAATGTCCTGTTACTGTGCAGTTACTGTTAAAAGCTGGCACTGTCAGCAACAGTATTTTACTTTTCCTGGTTTGTACAAAGTCAAAAGGGGACACTGGGCCAAATTCTTCTCTCACTTAAATGTGTGTTTTTCCCTCCCACCTTCACTGGCGTCAGCAGCCTCAGCTTGCTGCATTGTCACAGCTCCCATTGCTCCCCATACGTAAGCTGGAATAAAGGAGTAGTGTGGTATTAACAGAAAACAAAACAAAACAGAAGCAATGGATCAATATAGTACATTTCCTCTCCACATCCAGCTCCCCTGATGTTCTGGGCTGTTCACTCACCAGCTGCTCCCCGGTATGTGACACAAGCCTGTTGTTCATCTCTTTTTCATACAGCATTTTTCTCTACTCTTCTGGTACAGAAAGTGGCTGTAACTGACAGAAGATAAAGGATGAAAAATAATAATTTTCAAGCATCAAAACCAAACCTTTCTTAGTAGAGGTGTTTGGTTTGAGACAGCCAGTGAACAAGTTTCTGCTTTCTTTTTATTGATGTCCAAAAGAAGCCAAAGAATGCTCTGGATGCTAGATTTATTTCAGCATTCACTATACCAAGCATCATGTGGAGCAACTGCACCATACAAGTGTTTGACAAACACTTAAGCTAATCCATAGCCACACAAGTTTGGTTAGTGGTGCTTGGAGACAATAAAGAAGATATTTCTAATTCACAGGGATGGGCATTTTTCTGGCCTGACTCATCACTGAATCCCAACCAGGTCAGGGACATGTGGCTTTCCAATATCACACTACATCTGGTGATTCGGCCTTGGTAGCAAAACCAAACAGGCTTGGCCACAGGAACAAAACAAAAGGTAAAGGTGACAAGGCACCTGGCAGAATTATGATTGCTGCAGGCAAGCTAAAATCATGAAAACACGATGGTCTGGCACTTTGAGTGCTGTAAAGATGGCCTTAATAAATGATCCTGGAAAATGGTACAGTGTAGGAAGAGATTCAGTTATGCTATAGTCCCTTTTCACTTAAGTTTTCCTTGAAACTATTTTCTTTATTTTTAAGAACGACCTGGCAGAAAAACAACATTTTTAAACTTCTTTCCTGACATGATTGGAATGTTTGGGTGTGAGCCTTGCTGCAGTATGTGTTACAGCCTGAATGCTGTGCAGCAAGTGCCATGCCTTTAAGCACAAGCTGGGCATGGGGAGAGCACTTCTTGTGCACATGGGAGCCTGATATTTCACTGTCTGGAAACAGTTCAGAGTTGTCAACGATGCAGATTTGCTAATCAAAACTCCACATGGCTGAAGGACACACACACACACTGACCTTTACTACAGCCCTGGGAATGCTGCAGCAGCCTGAAATGACTTTCCAGAGTTGCTCCCACTGCTTGAGTTCTTTGCGAGTACTGGTGGGGATACTGTGCCTCAGAACAAAGCACCTTTTTGATTATGTACTTTTCAGAGAGAAGGGAGGAATTATCTCTGATTCAACAGGGCTTTCAGACACCCTTTCCAGATTAATACAGTGGTTTCATTCAGTTATGCAGACTTCAAATTAGAAGTTAATGAAAACTAACACACTTCTTATTTCTCCTGAGGCTCATTTGCTCTCCTATTCAGACAGCTGAGAAAAGTAAGTCAGAAGAAAATTCCTCCTTGTCTGACAAAGGGTGCAGGGATTCTGAGAACTGCCTGGCAGCGAATTCCTGCATCAACACCGTTGCTGTAATTTTGAATTGGTTGTGCTCATTTTCCAAGTCTGTTTTATAGCCACCTCCCACACGGCAACGCGTGAGCAAGTAAACTATCATTAGTTCTGATGGGCACCCTTTGTCTTCCCAGGAAATGACTAAATGCTATCCTCAAAAAGCTGACCATTGGAGAGTAGTAGAAATTACAGACTCATGTTTGGCACAGAGTGCTCTATTTGCAGCTGTACTGACTGCCTGCCAGGAGCTGTCTGCCTACAGAACATGCTGTCTTCCAGCTGCTCGACCCAAGATAGTCCACGAGGATAAGAGCAGTGTTAGAGAAGTGAACAGACTTTCTGTTTGCAGATTGCTCTTGCTTGGTTTTATAGCTCTTCTCTGGGGAAAGTGAGCTTGTTGCCAGTCTTCACATGACAGCAGATCCAAGATGTGTTTTCTGGATTAACCTAAGGCACTGCTTTTTGGCTCAGGGCAAGGTGACCCTTCATTATTAACATGCAAGAAAAAAACACACCCTGTGATTCATATATTTTACCCACTGATACATGCAAATACAAACCAGAATGACTTGAATACAGGAAAATAATTGGGATTGGGGTTTTTTTGCTAACATCTTTAAACCCTTACAGCTTCACAGACCCTGTTCTCCCTTATTCCAGCTCTTCTTTTTAGCTGTTCCTGTTTAATCCTAGCAGTCATCTTGAGTCATGATGCTGGGTATAATGCAATAGACTCACATGTACTTTAAAAAGTTCTTGTTTTTGTGAACACAGCAAAAAGCATGCAAACAGCAAGATCCCACCTGTGCTTACATTCGAGCCCTTTCCAGGAAGTCCTTTGCCCCAGTGTTCTCCTTCCTTTCAGTGTCATGTCCCTGAACTCAGTTTACTGTGCCCTTAGCATTTCTAGCCTTTTTTTTTTTTTAATTTTTTTTTTCCTTTCCTAGATGCACATGCGACTCCAGAACTTCTGGCTTAACCACATTCTGTCTGTATCATTTACTAGTACATCGCATTGCAAGCCTGTATGGGGACATGCTGTTACTTAATTTTGTAATATTGGTGCCATATATGGGGAGGTGGATTGTACTGGTTTGGTTTTCAGTAATCAGAGTCATTGAACTGCATCCTCATGCCAAACCAATTTAATGTATTTTTTTCTCATTACATAGCTTTTTCTTACTATTTTCAACAAAAGTTGATGTGATCACAAGTCGATTACATTTTGCTGCATGAAAAGGGAAGTAAATTAGAATTGCACACATGAATTCTGCAAATGGCCAAAATGATACCGGGATAGCTCCACAGGTTGATGGAGAGAACAAAAATCACTCCCAGTGTGTAGTTTTGTATTCCCTCCTGCTTCCCTGGCCCACTGCAATGCCTTTTCCTACTTCCAGACTGCTGCCTGCCCTGCTCTGCATGCTGAGCAGTTGGTGGAGTTGTGCCCTGAACTGCTCTGTGAAATGATCCAAGTTTAAAAGTTCTTTTGGGAGAGTTCAGAGCACTTTCCCTTTAAAGTATGGCTAGACACATTCTTGTATGGGTGGTGACTTGGAGGGCCTGGAAGGGGACGTGGAAGAGGAAGCAAGAAAGGTCTTTCTATAAATGAGGGTACAGTTGAATGGCTTAAACCAGCAGACAGAGTGAACAGAAACACAGCAATCTGCCCTAGAGACTCCAGAGTTATCTGTTCTTGTGCCTTTAACCTGCATGGCATCGGTATGACTGAGCCAAATTACACAAGAGCACAGTGACACATCACAACCCAGTCATCCACTGGGTAGATCAAAGCACTCTGTGCACTTCGACCGTGAATCTTACATCTTCCATTGGCATCAAATGGTAAGGAAGATCAATTGCTGTGAGCACCAAAAACAAATGAGCATGAAAACTGTGCCTATGATGACAGTATTTGTGAATGCATTTGTTTTCTAGTATTGAGAGTAAATATTTTATTCATTATCTCACATGAATGCATGATTGTATCAGCAACACATTTAAAAGAAACAAAAATACAGTGTGCTACAGCAGTTTGCTACAGAAACTGAAATAGTGAGTTAGGTAAAGCAGTCCTTGATAACCCAAACTGTAATTTAAAACGCAAATGCCTTTCTGAGCTCATCTATCCTAAGCTGGATAGAGCCCAGCTTGTTTCAGTTTTTAAATAACTCATTCCCATGACCTTTGCAATTCACTACCTTACACAACAGTGCAAAAAAGAGCCTCATACACATGACTCAGGCTGCCTTAGGGTTCCTGAAATTTAAGAAGGCAGCCTACATAACATGATCACAAGCAAAAGGAAAATAAAAGACAGCTTATATAACATCCAGACAAACTGAACAAACCTCTGCAGTTACACAAGGCTGCAGGCTGTAGAGATGCATCCAAAGTTCAAAGAAGTTTCAAAGAAATAGCCTGATGTGGCTGGTGTTTAGCCCCAGTGTTTAAAGTCAACACTAACAGAATAAATAATCCTTCTTCTTAAAATACTACTCTAAAACATGGCTTGCGATGTGGATTTCCTCCAGGGCATTTCAAACACATTGAGTAAAATGATCATGGGGAAGGAGTAAGGTGCTTGGACTACTCCCTTGCAAGCCCAAAAGGTTTGCAGGAAACGTGCATCCTGAGCTCCTGAGCAGCAGCAGGGTAGCAGTCATCTTGTGCTTACTGAATGTCCTCCCAGTGCTCCTAGGTCTTTATGGAGGTTCCTCAGAGGCACAACCCATCCGTGGGGGAACATGTGACCTTGCATCACCTCCCTGGCCTCTGCCACAGGGACATCATTGAGCTGTGCAACTGAATATGCAGGTTATTCAGACTTGCAAGCCAAATCCAGCCCTGGGCTGGAATCCAGATTCCAGGAAAGCAACCCAGTGCCAATGCAGGGCAAAATTAGAGTGGGGATCCCTAAATGACATTATAAAAAAATTCCCCAGGACAAGAAAGGCACCCCTAAAGCAGCCTGCTGGAAATGGTCACAGTCAGGCCTTCTCTTTTGATTAAAAGCATGGCGCAGGAGCACAGCTTTGTTCTGCTGAGATGGCTAGGATCTCTCAGAGGGACATGGCTACCTCCAGTTCCTGAATACCACAAACAAAGCTCCAGCTCCACTTGTATGACACAGTGTCGCTCCTTCTGCTTGTCCCTATCTTAGCATGTAACAGCCTAGTGGCTAAAGCTTTTAACTGTAAAAGGCTGGTATAATTGTCACCTTCATTCCCCACTTCCTCTTTTTCCAGGTGAGTCCTGTTACTGTCTGGCTGTAGGTCAGCTGAGGCAAGGGCAATGCCTTACCATGCAGTGAAGACTGGTCACTCACACAGGAATCCACCACTCCTTGGCTCAAAGGCATGTGAGGCAAATGAGGCTCTGTAACCTTCTGCTTAGGACACCTGCCTAGAAGAACAGGATCTAGTCAGGGAAAGGGAACAGGTTAGAACAAATACATGTTTGGTTTATTGTTCAAAAAGATAAATTAAACCTATAGGATAAAGCAAAGGGTAAATATTTATATAGATGAGGTCACTTGAGATAAGTCTATTTATCAACCAAGGAAACCAGTAACCTAACTCATCTTTTTTCTACAGAAAAAAATAACAAATGCTTATTTTTTTGTCAAATACAAACTCCAAAGGATACCAGGTCTTATTTTCCCAGCATTTAGGTAAGGCTAAACTGAGTAAAGGCAAATAGGAATGAGAGGAGATCACTTTGTTAGTCTTTCTAAACTTCCTTTTTACAAGTGCAAATGTGACCTGATCTAACCCTGGGCCTCAAGACATTTAAGAGATTGGTTCAGAGCCTACTCTTGGTTCTAAATTGAAATTTCTAATTTTATCTTCCATAACTACTTTTCACTTCAAAGTACCCCCTCATGCTAAGACAATAACACTGGTATTTCTAGTAATTGGCACTCGTTGCTCTTCCTCATTGCTGGAGAAATCATTAGTCTTTAAGATTCACATTTGCATAGAAAGATCCCAACTCAAATAAGCCAGCTGTTTCTATAGACCATCCATTGGCTTTTCATCTCTTCACTCCAGTGACCTCTAGTAAAGATGAAAGGCTGTATCCAATTACCAGCTTCTGAGCAATCTTTTATTTCAGGTTATCATATCTGATAAAATGAACCCAGGATATCATTATTCCAGCCGCATTAGGTATAACAATATTTTATCTGTTGAAAAGTGGAAGCTATTCTCTGCATGGAAAAATGCAGGCAGATTCCCCTCCCAGTTTTAATTTCCACTACTTCCCTTGAAATCTACTGAACCTTTTGCATGGCAGCCATTATAACTGCAAATGTAGTTACTTTTTAAAATGACTGTAACAAAGAAATATGAAAAATGCACATGATAAACTACAGCTGGAAAAGGGATCAGACCTTTCCAAAACGAGGTAATTGCTGGATCCAACTTCCTGATATCCTGAAATTACTTCCTCATAGCCAGACACTGATAATGTCCTAAGTATTATTCCTGAAGCTGGCCAAGAAATCGTTTTACTACAGAATTTCCTTTACTTCATCAAGTCAGAATGCTGTATTCCCCAAACTGGATACCAGACACTGATAAACCGAGGTGAAAAGTGCAAACTAGTGCACAACAACTACCAAATGAAAAAAATGCATTTAATTCTCTGCTAATGAGATGGGAATCAACACATAGGATGGTTCAAAGAAATCCTGAAGGGCAAGAATCAACAGATACAAACTTAAGAAGGAAAATTCTGATTAACTAAAAACTAAAAATCTTCAAAACAAAAGTGGTGAAGTCCTGGAAGCGGGGCCCAGGCAGACTGGAGCACCTCAGTCCTCAGAGATGTCCAAAACGGGACTGACTAAGCCCCTGAACAACCTGACCTTGCTTTGAAGGTGGCCCTGCTTTCAGCAGGGCTTGCCTGACCTCAATTACTCTGAGTCTAGGAAGTTGAATCTGAACTGTTGAATGAGTCAGACCCATAGTTTCATTTCAGAAAGGAATTAAGAATGAAGATACAAAGGGCCTCCAGGGGAGACAAAATAAATCAAACTATCCGTGCATCCCAAAGTAACAGCAAAATACCCACTGGAAGCAATTGTCTGTGATTCGCCTTTGGACTTGCCTTTAGAAAGTGCGGGCGAGAGATGAATCGTGGCTCGGTGCTGCTGGTTTACTCTGAAGTTGAAACTCTTAGACATTCTTTAAAAATCACCTTTTGCAGAGCTCATTCTAAAACTTTGGAAATGTTCACTGTACTCAGAAACCCAGCTGTGTTGAGGGAGGACAGATACACCACCCACAGCAAACGCTCCCTGAGAGGGCAGCAGAACACTTGAATGTACAAGCAAACTCTCCCTTTGAAGAAGACTGAAGAGCCCAGGCCACTGCTGTTTGCAGGTATTCCATTTGCTTTGAGCTCTACTGACACATTTATTTTTGCCACATAATGCTCCTGATTTCTGCTAAAAATAAATTGCTCTCTGGAACAGCATATTCAGATTGCTGTCATTGCCTCTGTAGTGCTCTCAGGAAAGGAACACAGTTTAGTCCTGTCCAATCCTTCCTGTTTATTCAGTACCTGGCATGCTTGTCTTCCTTATTTTCTCCCTTGTTTGGCTTTTCTTTCTGCTCTCAAAACTTATATGACTCTTCTGCCTTTTTTCCTGCTCCAGGTTGATATGGCAGCATGCCAAGTGGAAGTGTTTGATCTGTGCACTCAATTTTAAGACCGGTTTTATGAGCAACTACTCTTTTCAAAAAGCACAGGAGCAACACGGCATTTCTGTAACATTGTGTGCAAGGACATCATAAGAATGTTAAGGAGTCAGGGGATATAAAAACAAGTGAAATATTATTCTGTGCTCCTGAACTAGCCTGCAGTAAAAATGAGTCAATAAAAATGAATCAATAAAACATTTATACATTAGGCACAAGAACCTATTTAAACTAGAAGGTTATCACACACACTTGATTTCAAATGAAAATGGATTTTGATGATCTGTAACAGAGTTTCTCTGGAAATGTATTTTTTTGGAAATGTGAGTTAGGGTAAGTACTGCAGCACTTTAGCTGCAGTGATAATGCATAGCTGCCTGTTGGTTCTGCAGTGCAGAATTAGCCACTGCTGGCAACAGGCACAGTAAGACAAGAACTGATGGCTCTTGTTACACTCCGTTGATAATCCTTTCCTCCAGGGAAACAGGGAGAATTGCATACCTTGAAATAGTTACAAGTAATTGCTTTTCCATCAATCTCTGGTATAAAATGTTAAATGTGGAACAATGTTTTTATTCATTAAAACATTTTTTATTCTTTAGAATCAGCAAAATTGGACTGTTGCTCAAAGTGCACAAAAAGGTCTTGGCAGCAGCAAGATGAAGAGAAGGAAAATCTAACTTTCCAGTTAAATTGCAACATCCAACTTCTGGCAGCACACTAGCAAACTCACATAAGCTTGAGGAGCAAAATGTCAGCCAAGTTTTAGCATTTTGTCTTTAATTTGTGGGATTTATATGTGGCTTCTAAGGCCAAAATCTTTTCTCACACAGTGTTTTAAAATTCAAATTTTCTCTAATGTTCAGAGATATCAACAGGATACTGTGAGACAGGGAGCTACAGCTTCCAAGACCAGCATTAAAAGTAGCTTCTCTCCTGGTCTTAAATCAGGAAGAAAGGGATAATTAAATAAACAGGGAGCTGTACCACTAACCTTTCAATTTCACAGCAAATTACAGAGAATTGAACTAATGGGCACAAGATGTTCTGAAGATCAAAAGTGCTAAATGCTAACTACTTTAAGGTTTTTTTTTCTAGGTAAGCAACTCCGGACAGCAACATTCTCTGTGGAAGTAATACATGAAGCCACTCTACAAACTCCTTACTTAGAGGAATATGAGCTGATCGGTGGTGACTTCATCCCAACCCAGTTCTGTGTATCCACTCATACAACCATCACTCAAATTCACCCAGGCAGAGGTTTGCCTCGCCACAGCCTCCTTCCTTCTGACAGGGTGAGAAGGTGCCGTGATAGTGCCACTTTACATAGTCTATAGGAAACTTTCTAAACTTTGGGGCTTTACAGTCATTCTTGCTGCAAGTAGAAAATTGTGTAAATGGTTGTTATTTCAGCACATTCTGGCAATCTATTTTTAACCATGTACTACCGTTAAAAATGAATGCAAATAATTTGTTTTCCATGCTGTTTAATGAAGTTTTTAATGTACAATGATGTCTGCCAGATACCTTTTTCTCTTTTTTCACTTCTAAAATAAGCCTCAAAGAGAAGACGATGGTTTACCATTCTGAATAAACAAATAAAAGTCTCAAAAGTCACCCAGAACACCAATAAATGAAAATTTTAATACTGTGTGTTTTCAACTACTACGATGAAAGACTTGCATTTCTAAGGATGGCATAATTTTATCTTTCTAGCTGTTTTTCACACAGAGGGTCACAGGGCAGTATTTTCCACACTCTTACATTTCAAGTAGAGCTCTTGAGGCTTCTGGGCACTATGTGCAGATTTTCCTTTGTTTCTTCTCCTGGTTTTAGCACACAGCTGTACACATCCTACCAACTGGGTAAAGACATAAGTACAGTCAAAATCTATGTTTTGCTACAGCTGCTGAGGGAATGCTAATTGCAACACCCCGAGGCTTGCTAACATCTGCTGCCAACAACACACAGCAAAGTGGGCATCCCGGACATGGCGAAAAATAGTAAGGCATGAGAGCACAGGGAGATGATCAAAGAAGTCAAAATATTGTCGAACTTATATACTTTCCATATTCGGAAATGTACACGAAGAGCAAGTCTGGATCAGAGTATCTCAGAAGCGCATGCAAAATTGAGTGTTACCTTAGAGATGTGGAACAAGGACAGGACAGTAACTAAGAAAGGGGAGAGAAAGGAGGCTACTGCTGTTGCCGCACCGGCAGGAACGCCAGGCAGGTGTTGCCCCTCTAGAGAAGGGCTGCTCCTTCTTCATACCCACCGCCCTCAAACCATCCCTTGCTGGCGGTGACGGCAGCAGTGTGGCGATGGCGGGGCACACAGGTCCCCGGTCTTTGGCACTCCATAGCAGCTTGCTTTGCCTGGAGGGATCCTGGAGAAGACAAATCTCCACGGGACAAATTAATAAAAAAAACCCCGAACCCCCACGTTTCAGTACAAGCGTCAGCGGTCTCTTGCGGAGTTAACATGCTTTCTGACTGTTCAAGTCAACTCGAACATTTCAAGGGGGAAAAAATACACAAAAGAGCACCACTCTTCAAAAGGAATTCAGAGTAAATGCCAATGCCCTACAAAATTTAGACGTTTTCCCATATTCGGTCTCCGTAACAATCAGAAGTTGCGTGACTGTGACTCCTGACCGAAGGAATGTGGGGGGCTTTTTCAGGGCAGAGAGGTCCCCGACTTAGGTGACAGACTTAAGCGGTCTCTCGTGGAGTTAACGTGCTTCGTACCTGTAAAAGACACTTCAGGAACATTTCAGGGGGAAAACCCCACGGCCCCGTTTCCCACTCGGAAAAGCGCGCCCTGGGGCCGCTCGCTCCCCTCACGCACCCCTCGGGGAGAGGGGGCGCCCTCAGCGCGCGCCGCGTTCGCGCTTTCCCGCCCCTGCGCGTTGCGCGCGCACGCAGCGCCCCCTTCTCCACCTCCCGCCCCCCGCGCGCTCCCTCGGCCTCTGCGTCACGTGCCTGCCTTGCCCTCCTCGGCAGCCAATAGGCGGCGCGCCCAGCGCCGCAGGGCCCTTTATAAGGCGCGGCGGCGGCGGGCGTGAGGCGGTGGCAGTCGGGGGGTCTGGGAACGGCGGGTGCGTTCGCGGCGGCGCGGTCCTTCCACCCGCCTGCCTTCCTCTGCCGTGCGCTCCTTCTACCCGTCTCCCTGAGCCTCCCGGGAAAGGCCCAGGTCTGTGCCCGGGACGGGCGGAGGGAGGAGGAGGTGGTCGTGCCTGAGGCAGGCGGGCGGGCAGCTGGGGAGGGGCGGCCATGTCGGGGCCGCGCAGCGCCTGAGCAGGCAGCGGTGTTCGCCGCGGCGGCGCGCAGCGCGGGCGGGCCCTGCCCCTCGCCCTGCCGGAAGGGAGAGGGGGGCCGGCGGGGCTCGGTGCCCGGGCGGACCCCGGGGTGCGGGCGGTGCCTGCGGAGCTGGCTGGGTCCCATCGCCGGGCGAGCGGCAGCAGCGGCGCCGTGCGCCCGCAGAAGGGCTGTGTGCGTGTCTCCTCCTGTCTGCCGTCCCACCTCCGTGCCGGAGCTCTACGTCTTCTCTAACAAACTCTCTGCCTTGCTTCTCCCCCCGCCCCCCGGGCTTCTGCTTTGTGGATGTTGGCGGCTTCATGTTGTGACAGGAGAATGTGTGTATGTCCTGGGCCCAGGCGGATCGGTATGTATCTCCCTTCGTGGAGCGACGGGCTCGGGGGTCGGATGGGACCCGGGAAGGGGCTGCAAGGCTGGGCTGTGTCTGAGGGCTGAGGCCGGAGGGAAGAATTAACGGTGCTGCTTGTGTTGGATGCTTCTTGTTCCTCCTCCCCACCTCCTCGTCCTCTCCAGCTGACTCGTCAGGTGTAGGAAAGGCACCCGAGTAAGTGTTTTTACCTGAAGCCATGGATGTCTTTGGCACAGTGCTTTGGAGGAACCTATCTCTGCAGTGACAATTAGCCCTTATAGAATGGTTATAACGAGCCTTTATTAAAGAAAAGTGGAGCATTTTTCTATATTTTTTTTTGTGTAGTACTACAAAACCCCTAAGTTGACCTTCTGACTCGTTATTGGTCATATAATGTTTGCAGTTTGAAAAATAGCACTTGTACTCTGGGTTTGAAGAGGTATTTACACTGGATTGACTCTAATATCTTGACAAATCGTGATTGAACTGTAAAATTTCTTCTTCTTTTTCTTCTCTGCCATCTTTTGATCAGCTGTAATGATCTTGAGATCTTAATTATTTAAAGGCTAGCTGGAGTGTCTGGTTATATTTGGGGGATCTGTGTTGTGGAGGTAAATGGGAGAGACCAACTTCAGGTTTGGACACTTGGAATTATGCATTTACTTAATCAGCTTGGAATTACTGAATTTGGTATGTGAAACAGAGTTATCTCTTAAACTGAGACAGATCTACTGTAAATGATACAAGCCAGGCAAAATGGGAGACCAACTTTTTACTACTTCCTCTTGGATTTCATGTAACACTTGGTAAACTAATGATTAAAAATCAGCAAAATATTGTCTGCTGGCACTGCAGAACTGTTACAACAGCAATATATTTATATTTTTGCTACATCATGGACTGACAAAACTGTCAGAACAGTTGAGGTACCACTGTGGGTCAGCACTGAACACAAATGTGAAGCAATCAGAAGAGCCTGATTCAGTGTAAGTAAAGGGGGTGTAAGTAATGGGAGACCAGTGCTGAAACTGAGGTGCTGCTGTAGGCCAAGCACATCCACAGAACCTTAAGGTTACTGTTCTGTAAGCAAAATTGTTGCTTTTTAATGTCACGTGAAGAAAAATGCATAACTGTTACCAAAATAGCTCTCATATTATTAGAAGGCAATGAATAGAATTTAAAATCTATATTTGGAGTTGCAGTCTACTGCTGTCATGCTGTGTGCATGTGAAGCCTGGACTGGAGAAGCAAATGGCTAACATAAATTCCGTATGCATCTGGAAGCTTGAGCCAATTCACTGCTGCTGGGTGTCTGGACTACAGCCTGAGCTCTTCCTGGTACCTGCACAACAGAAAACTTCAGTGTTCACAGCTGTCAGTGGGGCACTCGGGAGAGTTTTTGTCACTGTACAGCAGTCACTCATTAGTACTGGGAAGTCAGTGGAGTGATAGCAACATGAATTCTGCTCTGCTTTCAGCACTTATATGTCATGTAACAGGGAAATGGGCTCCAATCTGCTTTACACAAAAAGAACAAACAAGCTTGGAGGGAAGAGTGTGACTTGCTTCCCTTTCTTGAAACAGAGAGAATGGGGTAAAGCTTCATATGTTTCCAGACACTTCTCAGCTGGTCCAGGTGATCAGAATCCTGTGGCTGAAGCTATGGAAAGCTTATGGAATGAGGTGATTGCAAAATGCAATTTCTCTTATGTTGTATGATCCTTTAGACTGAGTTATTTGGGTTTGCTGCCTATTTTATTGGGGTTGAGTCTCATCCGAAATACAGGTATGCCTGCTTGGCTGTAAAAAAAAAAAAAATCATTTAGTGGCTGAAGCACCTTGCATAATACAGCAATATCAATTTCTTCAGTAAAACAATTTGACATCTAGCAGTGCTGATAGATTAGTAGCAGTGCTGAAGATAGTACTTATTATTGCAGTAAGCCTTCTAATGGTCTTTTCTGACAGAAAGCTTTTATGATGAAACTTGATCATAAAAGAGAAAATTGAATTTGCCTTAAATGTGTGTACTTCACACGAGGGACAGTTAAGCTCATTTCCACTCTGGAATTATTTCTCAAGTATTACATTGTAAAAGACTTCCTGATGATGAGGCATAGTGAATAAGGCTTTTGAGAGGCACTCTCACTAATGTTGTGATTTGCTGTGTAAGTGAGGACCAGAAAGAGTACGCTAGCATACTCTTTCTTCAGGGAAGAAAAAGTAAGGAAAGCATTTAGATGTGGCAAGTAGCAGTAGAATATTTCTTCAGATACTGGAGGTTTATCTTAACACTGAACCAGCTTTAGAGTGTTGTGCAAGCCTCTATTCTAGACATGGAAGCAAATAATTTGCATGCAGTCCTTCAATTCAGTAGCTTTTTAAAGTGTTTTATAATCTTAAAATTTACTGGGATAGAGTACCTGTTGGAAATACTGTATATTTCCTTTCTACCTCTTGTACTTATATCTTAAGCTAGAAAGTTGCTGCATAGACTGCTGTGGCTATTTTGTATATGTCACACAAGTTTGAAGCTTTACATGTGAAAGGGGGGAGAAGAAACAAAACCTGCTACTGACTTCTGATTGCATAACGTATCTGTTCTCTATCACCTACTGCTTGCTTCTGTTGTCTAAACAATCTTTATTGTATGTCATCTCAGAGTTGTTTCTTGAGTCCTCCTGTTAGATGCTTTCTCTTCTTCAGCCTTATAGAAAGAGTTTTCTTCCTTGTGTACCACGTCTGTCTCTGTCAGCTGTGAAATCCCCAGGAAAGCAAATATCTGTAAAAGTCTTAGGGCAATTCTGTGGAGTGCTGCTCCATGCTGACCATTGTGCTTAGTTGTTTGAAGCTTCATTGACTGTCTGAGTGATGCTTTCACTTCTTGCCTGCTATCTGAGTTGGTATAAGAGCCAAAAATACCTGTGCTGAAGTATGGTCTAGCTTCTTGGTTACAGCCCAGTGTGGTGTCTATAAACAAGCACCTTGTAATGCCTTTCTTTGTCAAGTCCTTTGAAGCTATGAATGCTATGTAATAAGCAACTTGGTTAGGAGCTATAAACATCTTAACACAGAATTCTGGGGGAAAAAAAATGTTAGCTGTCCCACTAAGCACAGTTGTTCTCTTGTCTTTCAGCAATTCCAGTCCGAAGCTCCAGGCTGCCATTGTTGTCTGATGCCATGCCAGCACCAGCTCATCTGTTCCCATTGATTCGTAACTGTGAGATTAGCAGAATAGGCAGTACTGCGTGTTACTGCCACCATAGACATCTGTGTTGTTTGTCATCTCATTTTGCTCCCAGTCACTTCAGATATGCACCACAGAAGAAATTTGCGGCACTTTATAGGCCAAAGGAGCATTTTAATCACTTTATTCGCACAAGGGATTATGCTTCTACGCCACAGAGGTTTTACCTCACCCCTCCACAGGTCAACAGCATTCTGAAGGCAAATGAATACAGTTTCAAAGTCCCAGAATTTGATGGTAAAAATGTAAGTTCTGTTCTTGGCTTTGATAGCAACCAGTTGCCTGCTAATGCTCCAATAGAGGACCGAAGAAGTGCTGCCACTTGTTTGCAGACAAGGGGGATGCTTCTGGGTGTGTTTGATGGCCATGCAGGCTGTGCTTGTGCTCAAGCTGTCAGTGAAAGACTGTTTTACTACATTGCTGTCTCTTTGTTACCTCATGAGACTTTACTTGAAATAGAAAATGCTGTGGAGAGTGGCAGAGCTCTCTTGCCCATTTTACAGTGGCACAAACATCCCAATGACTATTTTAGCAAAGAGGCTTCCAAGCTTTACTTCAACAGTCTAAGAACTTACTGGCAGGAGCTGATTGATCTCAACAGTGGAGAGACTACTGATGTGAGAGAAGCTTTAATTAATGCCTTTAAGAGGCTCGATAATGATATTTCTTTGGAAGCTCAAGTAGGCGATCCGAATTCTTTTCTCAACTACCTAGTACTGCGAGTAGCATTTTCTGGTGCAACTGCCTGTGTAGCTCATGTGGATGGTGTCGACTTGCACATTGCAAACACAGGTGACAGTAGAGCAATGCTTGGCGTTCAGGAAGAAGATGGATCTTGGTCTGCAGTTAATTTGTCCTATGACCACAATGCACAAAATGAACATGAAGTGGAACGTGTGAAAATGGAGCATCCAAAGTCTGAAGAGAAAAGTCTTGTGAAACAAGATCGTCTCTTGGGTCTCCTGATGCCTTTCAGAGCTTTTGGTGATGTAAAGTTTAAATGGAGTATTGAACTGCAAAAGAGAGTAGTAGAATCAGGCCCAGATCAGCTGAATGACAATGAATATACAAAGTTTATTCCTCCAAACTATCACACTCCCCCATACCTCACAGCTGAACCAGAAGTCATACACCACAGATTACGGCCACAGGATAAGTTCCTGGTTTTGGCCACAGATGGGCTGTGGGAGACAATGCACAGGCAAGATGTGGCTAGGATTGTAGGGGAGTACCTCACTGGTGTTCACCACCAAGAGCCAATAGCTGTTGGTGGCTATAAGGTAACTTTGGGACAGATGCACGGTCTCTTAACAGAAAGGAGAGCAAGAATCTCTTCAGTATTTGAAGATCAGAATGCAGCAACTCACCTGATACGTCATGCAGTGGGTAACAATGAGTTTGGAACCGTGGATCATGAGCGACTGTCCAAGATGCTTAGTCTTCCTGAAGAGCTGGCTCGAATGTATAGAGATGACATTACAATTATTGTGGTGCAGTTCAATTCACATGTTATAGGTGCATATCAAAATGAGGAATTGTGAATTCAGTGCAGTGAACTAGTTACCAAAGTTGTAACAAGGGCCAGTATGAGCAGCAAATTGAAAAAATCCACCCAAAAATAAAATACAAAAAAGCCTTTGGCAAACAATTGTTTGTTTGCTGGATTCAGCATATCTATTGTTCCTGCCTTTCCCCAGAGCTCTGAATACATGGGAAGTGCTATTGACTTAATACAAAACTTGAAGAGTATGTCATAGCTTGGGAAAAGATGTTGTTATAACAACTTTGCACTATTGATTTCATGAATGCTGCTAAAACAATGTCTTGAATTTGGCAAATTTGGATGAGGGAAGAAGTAGGATAAAGAATTAACTATCAAAGATCTGGCTGTTCAAGAAACAGCTTGCTTATAAAATGTCTGCAAATGTAAACACTTAAAGAAAAGTATAAAGGATTGTTGAATTTTTTACAGGGCTAATTCTTGCAATGGTTATCTGTGAATATATTGTCTATTGTTTCTTCTAAGCAGAAGATCACTTTAACCAAGTCTTCAGTGTAACAAAGTTGTCTCACTTTCATATGGACAATGTCATCCACGTAAGGATATTTGTCTAAGTGTTGACTTTCAATGCAGGTCTAAGCCATAATCAATACCTGAGATTCTGGTACAGTTTCATCATATCTTATGCACAGTAGCTTCTAAATTTCTTGTGCATTAATACTTGGCTGTGGGTTTCTGCACAACTTGTAGGGCAACAACACATTACAATATGCAGCAAGATACCAGATAACTTTGTGGAGAACTTCAGTTTTCAGTATAAAGAAACTTTCTGACTTTTTGAAGAGTCAGTATTGTTGGTTGAGGCTGTGTTTGCTTTCCTAAAGGTTATGTCCTTCATGGACTCCACCCCTCCCCAACGTTGCTTATCTAGTAAATAATTTTTCAGCTGAAAAGACCAGGAAATCATTGCTAACCTCTTTGTAGCTTTGTAACTTGCACTCATTTTCACTTTGGATATTTCAAAAGGTCACACTGTTTGTCCTTCACTTGAACTCATATGTGTAAGTTGGGTTAAAAACTACAAATTACAAAAAATTGAAGTATGGCTTGTAAATAGCATTTTAATTGGGAAACTCACTGGCATGCATGTGTATGTTCAGTGGCTATTTCTAGCAACTTCTTTCAGTTGTGTGTTTCTGGGCAGCTGGTGTATGCATGTTTTTACAGTCCAGAATACTATCACAGAACAATCTCCAAAATGGGTCTCTCTGGCTTGGAATGGTTGAATTTGAACTTAAAAGATTGGCTATACTTGTGTGCCAAAACTGTCGGGCTTGTAATAGTAAGAGTAGAGACTGACAGCTGAATGGTCATCATTGCACCTATTTTAGGTATGTTGCATTGTATACAAATTTATTTTAACCTTCCCTTAGGTTAAAAACTGAAATGCCTGCTGAAATACTAGTCCTTGATGACCGAGAGAACACATTTAACTTTATTCCTGGGTTCTAGAGAACAATGATAGGTCAGCTTATTTCACTTTTCCAAGGTGTTTCAGTTAAAATACCTCCCTAGCCCTCATCATAGCTAGTTAAATCAACACTTTACTCAATTAACTAAAATATGCTATGTTTCTAAAGTGGCATTTTCTACTGAGTATGTCTTGCCAATTAATGCTGCTGTTACATAGGGTGCACTTAGTTCGAACAATGAACCTGTCCTATAGTAAACATTGGCTCCTCCAACTCACAAATGCTATGTGTACTCAGTGGCCTGCAGCTTTAGTGTGTCTCTACCTGACCTTAACTATCAGCATCAGTATTGCTGTAAGGTTAATGATACCTAAGTTCACATTCAAGATGTACACAACCCTTCTTTATTTGAAGGGAAAAAGGGAACTCTTAAAATGCTTAGACAAGTACTGGCTGTTGACATTGCTTCTGTATGTTGTGTTTTGGTGACTGTGTCATTAACTAGGTCAATAGACTATGGTCTATCATTCAAATGCAGTATGTATCTCAGCTGTTGCAGTATTTAACTTTCTTACTTTTTTTTTACTGTTAAAGCTTTATTAACATGCATTGATGTATTTAACCTGTGGTTGTTGATACAGATTTGGTATAAGTCATAGCTAGAAGAAATGCACATTGGTCCCATGGATACAACTTTTATTGAGGAAAAGCTGCTTTTTGTAGTAAAGATACTTAAGTATGGGGTCAGACAATATTTGTATATTGCTTGGAGACTTGCTCAGTATGTATGCAGTGAACAGAAGCAGCATTACTGCCTGCTGAACAGGTGATGTGAACAAACATCTTTTAACAGATACCTTAATCAATAAAATGATCAATTATGCAGAAATCCATGTGTATTGAGTTGATGTAGAATGTGATACCTGTTCTGCTAGGACTTTGTTCTTTTGTGTGGTCCCTGATATGAATACCTCAGATGGCCAATTAACGTGACGTATAGATGGAAACAAGCTGAGAATTGAACTTTAGAGCTCTTCAGTGGCACTGTGAGGCTCAGAGCCACCCTGCATCAGGCATGCTGGTGCTGCCTCTCCCAGGCAGCAAAGCTCAGATCCTTCCATCAATATCACTGTGTTTCAGTTCCCAGCACCTCATGGGGACCTTCAGGGCCAGTGCTGCTGAGGAAGCAGTGTCATTTCAGATCTTAAAACTGTGTACTGTACTCTGTAAAGAGCGATACAGCATTTCATAAGCAGTCTAAAGTAAGTGTGGATTAAACTGGTGTAAGAACAAGATGATGGTGAGCTAAACAGAAATGGCTCTTGTGCCACAGGCTGGGGACATATTTGCCATGTCTACCACAATTGTTGTATTGCAGAAAGAACAGTTATTGTGTATGTAAGGGTGATGCTGGAATTACTTTTCCAGATAAGGATTTCACAGCTGCAAATGTGGCTCAACCAGAGAGGATGGCTGAATCTTCACAGTCAACACAAGCTTCACCTTAATCTTTAAAACTGTTCTAGATGAGTGTGTCAGTTTAACAGTAATACTAGGTAAGAGAGGAGTAGGAGGGCTGTTATCTGTACTTTCAGTTTAAGGCTCTGGTAACTGTTCCTGTGTGTTCAATGGTATGTGCATTGCATTTGCCTTTGGCAGTATTTTACAACTATTCTTGTGGTAACTTCTGTATTCTCAGTTTACTAAGGTTGGAAAAGACCTCTAAGATTGTTTAGTCCAACTGTTAACCTTACATGGTCAGGTCCATCATTCAGCCATGTCCCAAAGCACTACATCTACATGGGGTTTTTTAATATTTCCATGGGTTGTGACTCCACCACTTTCTTGGGCAGCCTGTCTCAATGCCTGGCCAATCAATGCCACCCATCAATAAATTTTTTCTAGTATCCAATCTAAACTCTCCTGGTGCAACTTAAGGCAGTTTCCTCTTGTAGTATCACTTTTTACATGGGAGAAAAGTCTGACCCTCATCTCAGCTGGTTGTAGAGAGCAATAGGTCTCCCTTAAGCCTCCTCTCCACTAAACACTAGCTCCTTTATCTGCTCCATTGTTCATTTGCCCTCTATGTGCATAACTTTGAGTACAGAACTTAAATATTGTCCTTTTCCACTGATTTCCTCATTCCAGGGCAGAGTTTTGTATATAGCAAACTATAAAACAGGCCCTACAGAAAGGAGCATAGTCTTAGCATCAGGTGGTTTGTAGTTGGATTCTTGAACCTGGGTCCCTGTACTTGGAACAATTCTGGAGTGAGAGGACATTTTGTAACTATTTCTGGTAAGTGCTCTGCAGAATGGCTAAGCTGTTCTGTTTGTCCTCATTGGAGAGTCCCATTTGTGATGGGATTACCTGGCATAGAACTAGAAACCTGAATTATCCCTCTAAGCATCTATGGTGACCTAAGCTCCCTGTTGCAGTCTACCTGGTTTCATAACAACCCAAAAAAAAAAAAAATTTGCTGTCTGATTTGCTCTAGGGGCCAGGCATAGGCCTAGGCTAGTGGCATAGGCTGCTGAACAATGTCATGAGTGCTGCTGCACAGCAGTCCAAGAACACAAGGCATTTTGGGATACCAGTGCAGTTGGCATCTTCTAGTGGATACACTTGATCCTGAGTGAGGAGCTTATGCAGCTCCTGATTGTTTTCAGTATTGTATAAGTAGAAACAGAATCTGTGGGGTTGGAATAACTGGAGGAAACACATAGGTTCACTTTACTTTTACCCTAAAGTAAACAGTTAGATAATAAACATCATTAATGGCTAATTTTTGGGTTTTAAGCTGCTGTCTCATGAAAAAACAGAACTTGAAACTATTTGCTGAGTTGCTTTTGCTAGGTGAAGTAGCCTCTTAGCAGAGGGGAATATAGTAATAGAGCAAATCTTGTCATTAATCCTTTAAATGGTGAAACTAATTTGAATTTTTGTCCTGTTTGGCATCTCATCTATATGAACAGTGATGAACAACCCATGTCAGTTGTACAAAGAGTGTTGTTTCTTATTGAAGCTCAGGTAGGACTGTATTCAAAAGCTTCCTTGACAGATTTCAGTATTAATTGCTCCCACCACTGATGTGGTGGTGGCAGCAAACTCCAGAGTTGTATTTGCAATGTATTGTTACAATGCTGGTTACACCTTCTGTTTTATTTGCTTCTTGTGAGTATTACTAGCAAATTTCTGGGTAGAGGGAAAGGGCAACCAAAATTTCATAACTGGATCACAGATGAAGTATAAGTTGGCAGGGGCATTGTGTGGCAAAAACAAAGGCAATCTGAGATGCATAAGTGGTCTGTTCTTATCTGTTCTTCAGGGTCTGAGGGTAAAGAAAGCCCAAACAACTTATCTCATGTATTGATCAGTGTGCAAGTCTTCTGAAATGACGTTTCTTGCAAATGACCCAACTAATCAGTCCTGAAACTTTCCAGGATTACATAAAACAGTGTAAGAAAATACAGGCACTATTCAGTATATACCATGATAATCAGGTACTTTGTTTTGTTTGTGGCAATTAAGAGGAAATTAGTTTTTGGGTTTTGGGTTTTTTTTTTTGTGGTTTTTTTTTTTTAAGAACTTAACAAATAAAAGGAGTAGACTAAAAGTTCTCTACCTCAAAAAATCAGGACCATCCAGTACAAGCTTATTTTAGGATTGTTCTCCCTATATCACCTCTTTGTGTTGAAGAAAAAAAAAGATGAACTGCAAAGTATATATCTGTTCTTATGGTTCCCAGTCTGGATAAGTAAGTAATCAGTCTTACGGATTTCAGGGGATGCAGCAGACTGTTCACTCTCCTCTTGGCAAATCTTTCTCTGAAAAGAAAAATTTTGCTTGCTTTATAGACTTTCTATTAGATTTCCTAGATAGAAAATCCTGTTTTTAATAAAACTTGGGAATACCAAACTGTTTTTACAGCATCATGAACAAACTGGTCAGTTTTAATATGTGTACTTCGGGTAGCCTTTAATGTATTGTCTCACATTTAATTGCAAAAATGATCCACTTAGGACTGTCTAATTGGACATCATGTGTCATGTCACATGATGCTGAAAGACAAAAAAATGCCTAATAAATAGGGAGATCATTGATGTTAACAGGAAAGCCCCCGTGAGCTGACATACAGCCGTGCATTAAGCATAGTTTCATTCAAAAGCTCTCTATATTAATGAAATGAGTCTGTCAAAATTCCTATAAGCCTGTAGTCATTAATTCTGTAGTCTTTCGTGTTGCTCATCCCTAGTACTTTGCCCACTGTGGTGGTGCAACAGCTGGGCTAATAACAAGAATACCATTTTCAAGGATTTTGTGGATTTTATGCAAGGTGATTAAAATGACTCATAGTAATTAGTTAGTGTTCCCAGGTTTAGGCAGCTGGGAGAGGAATGAATGTTTCTTCCCTAGGAGCAGCTTCTTCTAGAGGGGGGGAAAAATAAATCTTAATAAAACCTGACTGCTGTACAGAAGACCCAGCCATAGCACAGTAGTGTTTGATAGGGCTTTATTACTCTTGCTAAGAAGCAAAGTGTATTCATTTGTACAGCATGCTACATTTGTGCAGCTACCACCCTGCTCCTCTGGAAGTAGCTCTAATGTCCCTGCAAATCTTGGTGTTTTCCAGTGCACATGCAAGCACTGTTGCTTATGGGCCGATCCCTTACCAGCTTTTTCTTTGAGTGCTTCTGTGCGTGTGCTGCATCCTGAGTGTTGAAGTGCCTGTTACAGGTGGTGGAGGCTCAGTAGCTGTTCAGCCCACCCACACCTACATTCAACTCCACTGAGCACAACAAAAGCTTAGTCACCTTGTCCACACATAGGTAGCTCCATTTAGGTGTTTTCTGGAGGCAAATCTTAAACATTTTTTCCAGGGTCTTCAAAGATACAGTAGTCCCGAAGTTTTTGCATCTGCCACTTTTGCATAATTACTTTGGGTTTTTTATTGTCTTGTTCCTAAGGTACCTGTAATTAACCCTATTCTAAGGGCTTGTTCTTGCTCTTTGGTTCTTAAAGTATGTGGAAGTGCATCTCAAACTCCAGTGTCATCTTTTGTGATGACCTGTTCAGATGGTGTGTCAGTGTCACTGCTGTGTGCTGTGACGTGTAAATGAGCAACATACGATTCCCTTGGCATAACCTCTGAAGCCTGCCCTTGTAACAGTGTTCAGCATTCCTTCTTGCATGAGTAGGAATCTGTAAAGCTCCCAAAACAGCTGATCAGAAGAATCTATGTTCTTCTATCCATTCTTTTACAAAGCTCAATCCTGAGAACAGCTCTACAGAAAAGATGATCCAGGCCTTTTACGTAGTCCCCCTTTATATGAAAAGAACTAAAATATCCTAAACTGAAGAGACAATGTCTTTTTATCAAAATAGTCCAGTTTGTAAAAGGCTGAAATATTAATAATTAAGGAAAAAACAGTGCCTGAACTTATAGTTGATAGTACTGAAGGCAGAAGACTCTTCTAGCGAGTGGCTTGGCTGCCCTGTAGTGTGGCAACGCAAGGCAGTCCTGTGTCTGTCTTGTGAAGCTGATCTGGAAATGAGCACTAAAGTACCCTGCTTAGCAAACACTGACAAAAAGAGTCTAAGAATCTGTCTAGCTGAATGCCAGAAAGACTGATAAACATAAAAAATGTGTAGATTTTTGACAGGCACTTAGTCTCTCTAGTATTTGGGGCTTTTTTTACATTTTGACCATGCTTATGTAACTTCATGCCAAATTGTGTTCAAACAGGTGAAAAGAACCTGTATTCTGTAGAATCAATGAGTAATAGACAGTTCTTAGAGTTGAGGAAGGCTACTGACTACTCCTGCTATTTTGTGAAGAATATGTAAGGAACTGTTGTGAAAATCTAACTGACAGAAAAATGCAGTGAGGAGAAAAGGTCATAGAAGATTAGTGCCCAAAAATAACATAGGCTTTCCAGGTTGGTAGATGGCAAACATTCAAGCTGGTGTACTGCATTTTAAACCCACTGTATCATACAAAATTTTTGGGGATTAATATTGCCTTAGCTATGAGAAAGGTTCAAATGGTTGAAATATATTATGACTAAATTGATAAAGGACAATTCTGATGTCTGTTGTATTTGCTAACCTGTATTAAAATGGAAATGTTGGACTGTTATGGGTCATATTTCTCAGCGCTGCAGCTTTGAAGAGCATTTGAAGCATATCAGAGCAGTGATACTAAAAGCTTAGTTCTGAAGTCAGGCAATCATAGAAGTCCCTTTGATATGAGATCAAGTGTTCCCAGTGTATCTGCAGGAAGAGAATGTGGAAACTCTCACTTGCTACAGCAACTAACTCTTAAAAAAAAAAAAAAAAAAAGTAACACAAAATCTGTCTAGCTAATGAAGAGACATAGAAAGCCCATCATAAGCTGTGGAGCAGTAACTGCAATGGCAATAGGAAGTTAGATTCAGAAAAGCAACAGAATGTAGTTTATTTCAACAGTACACAGAAATACAAGAGTGTGAATCCTAAAAACAATTCAGGATAAAGTAGGAAAATGTAAGGGAGAAAAAACTTGTCATAACGTGTCTTTAAAGCTGAGATTTCACACATGAAGGAAAACTTCGGCATGTGTCATAAAACAAATGCAGAAGGCAGCACAATAAACCACAATGATGTCAAAGATGGCTATGAAGAGAAAGGTCTTGCATCATTTATGGTTTGTGGCATGGTCCTGCTCAGAAAAACAAACTGGAGATCAAGTGATCAGAAGTGACTGAATGCCTAAGCTGAAGACCAAAAAAAACCAAAACAACAAAAGCTGAACAAAGTACAGCTGCTGTTGTTTTGATTTTTAAATGAAGTTTACTTTACCGTTTCTGTGCAAATATGAAAATAGAGACACAAGTCATCAAAACAAATGTATGGGTGCAGTGCGCATTACAAAACAGTACATTCCTGGTTTTCACATTGCAGTGTCACCTCAGTACAGAAGATTGAAGGAAAGCTGTGAGTGTAGATGAAAGAAAAAAGATCAGAAAAAACTAAGAGGAAAGAAAATCAGAGCTGAGGAGAACTTGTCACTTCTTTTTCTGTCAGTCTTTTAATTTGAATGAAGCCTGTGTGTTTTTTTCAGCAGTTTTTGAGCCCTCGGGCTATGCTCGTAGACCATGAAAAGTTAAGTTTGGCTTAGAATGTAGTTAAAAGCAACTACATGCTGACATTTTCACGATTGTTAAAATGCCAAAGTGGGAGTTTTGCTCTTCTGCATTCCACCAGTTGCTGCCCAAACGAATGCTAATCATTGTGGCATTGCCTTGTTCAACAAGTTTTTCTTGTTCTCCATACCCCAGGTGAATGCTTCTATCCTGAAGACAGAGAGTTCATTTTGTCTATCTTAAATCACGCTCACCCAAGAGAAGAACAATGCTGCAAGCATGCAAATGCATGTCCATCTGCATTCATTAAATGGAATGTCCTCAAGGCATTTGGAGATCCTGCCAGTCCATCAAAGATAACTGGGTCAGCTACTACCAAGAGGGGAGGGGATAATCAGGTGACTGAATTGTTTGCAAAACTGGGAGCATCACATGATGCCTGGCAGCTTCATAGGCAGAGAACTAAAATTTTTATCATAGGATGACTTCTGGGGGTGTTTCATTTCCTGAAACTTCCTCTGAGATAAATTTAGTTGCCAGAATATTCCACTGAAGAAAGTTTAGTAGAAGTGAATATGTCTGTATTGATGGTGTGATTGTTTGAGCAGAACCTGCCAGGAACATAAGTGCAACTTACATTTCAACTTTGCAATAGTAATTGATCAGTTATTGACTGAACTAAGCAAAAATTGCATTCCAGAGCACTTGATTAGTAGGGACAGTAATACATCCACACCTGACAGCAAAACAGAACTGGAAAACAAAATCCAAAGTAAACAGAAAAATTGACTCATATCTTAAGCTTAATAATTTAATGGGAAATTCTATATATACCATGACAATAAAAGCCTCATTGGTTTGAATGAAAGTTTGTAAAATATGAAGTAAAATATCCTGTTCCAGCTGAAAAAAAAGCAAACAAAAAAACCCAACAAAAAGGCTAACACATCTGGAACAAACAAATCATTTCTACTGTAATTTCAAAGTTTTCTTGTAAAAGAAGGGTAAAAAACAAAAAAGCTAGTGGTTAATAATAAGGACAGAGATAACATTTGAGCAAATTGATACCAGTTTTGATCTACTTTTGATTTTGAAAAATCAATAGACCTACTCAAGAAACAGGTCTTTGCTGATATATTTGTAAGAGAAAACTAAGAAACAGCATAAGTTAAAATGTCTGCAAAAGACATCTTGAATTCAAAATATGTATTAATTTTCATATGCTTAAATATATTTCCAAGGACTTAAACCAATGAATTTGCTCAATTACTCTTCAACGAAGCAATGAAGAGCAATATTACAAATCCATTGTTTGCTAGTTTTCTTTTTTCTTAAAATTTCAGTTCAAGTAAACTTATTTTTTATTTAAGAACTTGAATAAGACATTTTGTATCTGTCATCTCCTCCCAGACATGTTGCATCAGCTCTACTTTTCATTCCTTCACTTGAGTCAAAAAAAGAGAGGGTCAGAATAAGGAGAAAATTATGGTTTGAAATTAAAGAAGTCAAGCAATTTTAAAAAATGCTCTGTATATTTCTTAAATGAAAGGCAAATTCTAGCTGAATTTTATCAGACTTTATTTTCACAGAGTAGTGGAGGTTGCCAGAAACTTCTGGGCTTCATTTAGTCCAACTCTGGTGTTTAACCCCCTGGTCCATTAGCAAAATTGCTGTTGCAGCTCAACCAAATTAAATAAAGGCAGGTCAAGAGAGGTTTGGATAAAGCGAGCCTGAAGAGTCTCTCTCCTGAGGCCTTGCAAACTCAGTACAAAGCTTATGGCCCATTGCTGGCAATGCCTGCGGGGCTGTGTGGTTACATGTCTGTGCTGGCTGCTCCCAGGAACCTTGTCCTTCAATTGTTTGGAGGTGCTCTCCAGGAATACTTGCTCCAGGGGACAGAGATGACAGCCTGTAGTTCCCTGTGTCCTACTTAAAGACAGGAGTGACATTAACTCTTTTCTATGGTTTAGGAGCTTTTCCTGATCACCATAATCTTTCACAGATAATTCAGAGTGGCCTCAATGACACCAAGCCAGCACTGTCAGGAGGCATGGATACATCCCAAAAGGCCCCATGGACTTTAATATGCCTTTTTTAAAATTAATTGTTCCTTAACTAGATCTTCTTCTTCTTGCTCCAGACTTCCTCACAGGTTTCAGAGCATGAGGTTCCTGAAAGCTGACCTTGCCAGTAAAGTACCTCAGCTTCCTTGTTGTCAGGTTCCTCACCCCATTCAGCAGCAAGCCCACATTTTCCCTTGTCTTTCTTTTGCAGCTGGTGTACTTGTCGATGTCCTTGCTGTTGTCCACAATTCCTTACCATGTTCAACTTCAGATGAGTTTTGCCTTTTCCAGCCCTGTCCCTGCGTGCTTGGACAGCATCTCTGTACTCCTGGCAGTTCCCCTGTCATTGCTTCTACCTGTTGTACACTTCCTTTTTCTGTTTGAGCTTTGTCAGAGTCTCCTTGCTCATATTTGCAGCTGCCTCCTGCCTTTGGCTGATTTCCTGCACATTCAGATGGGTCGTTCTGAAGCTGGAGAAGGTGATACTTGAAACTCAATTGACTCTTCTGGTCCCCTCTTCTCTCTGTGGATGCATTGTGCAGGATTTCTCCAAGTAGATAAGTTAAGAGGCCACAACCTGCTCTCCTCATCTCCAGGGGTTGAACATGCTATTTTCCTTGTTCCCTTTTTGTGGGATCCACCACCATTTCATGGCCACTGCAGCAAGGGCTGTCTGTGATCTCCACATCCCCAATGAGTTCTTCCTTGGCTGTATTCCTTGATTTTAAGTGCAGGGTGCAGCAGAATGTTTTGCCCCCGTTAGCTCTGTGATCGTATTTGTTAGCAACTGCTCACTCCAGTAACCCCCAGACTGCTCGGGTCCTTCTGGGTTGACCTCCCAGCCAGAATCATAGCAGGGCAGAGTTTTGTTAGAATGTAAAAATTCAACATTTTATTAAAACAATCTGTTGAAGGTACTTGTTTCTGAATAATGCAGAAAATAAATGTATTACAGTGAGATTTTTTTCTGAAGTCTTAACGGCTCAGGTAATTTTATTTCTCAAAGTAGACAACAACTTAAACAAACTGAAAAGTAATCAAGATAGCAGCAGACAGATAAGAAAGAGAGAAAACTGCTTACCTTAATGTGAATTCTGGGTATGTAAAATAAATGTATAAACAGGAAGGACAAACATTCTGCTTTTAAAGTGAGTGAGCTGAAAATTGAGCTAAAACTCACCTACATGAAAGAAATCTTGAATTAAATTCTTCCTCAAGTGAAATCAATCTAAATCCTTGCTTGTTCTCTTGAGGTATCTGGCAGCATTTTATTCATCTTTGACAGGCATGGATTTTGTTCCTTTTTCTACCAGGCATGACTGGTTGTCCATAGGCAAGTTGCTTAAGATGAAATTTTGAAACACAGTCACTTAATTTGCGAACCTCAGGCTTTGGATTACAATTTCAAAAGCCCGTGTCCATACAGGCTCAGAGTGCACATGCACCCTTTTGGCTTCAAATGGCTCTCAGAAGGCTAAGTACACCTGAAAATTGAGCAAGAGAAGTCACAACTGCACAAGTGCTTTGCAAGCGAGCTCTTCCTACTCTTCTCCACACTGTTGTAGTTGTAATATAGTAATGAGGCTATTCACAAAGACAATGCTCAGTTAAACCAAGCTTTGTGGGTTATACTGAAATAAGCACCATAAATTCACAATGAAAACTTCTGTTGCACATTCATGCAGTAGCTTTACTGTGTAAAACTTTCTGCTAACTTTTACTGTTATTTTCAGCATCATCCTGTAGTCCCCAGGAATCACACCCTCCTGCCTGGGCAGAACGTGCTTGGCATCGTAACTAAATGAGTCTAAGGAAAAAAAAAATTGATTTTGTAGGCTCTTGTTGTAGGCAGTTGGTCTTTGATGTTCCTTCCCTTTGGGTTCATTTCCAGTCACAAAACATGTGTTCTCCTTGTAATTGGAAAAAGCTGGGATAATGTAATTAGTCAAACATGCCCTATCTGGTGAATCTTCTTTCTGATGGGACTTTAGTTGTAAAAAAACCCTATTGTTTCTTTCATCAAGAGGTGGTTCTTCGCTAATCTGTTTAGCCTGGGTACGGCTGAGGCAGAACTGTTGTCTTTTCTCTTAATGAATTATTTGTAAATAGGGCTCCTCCTTGTGGGTGATGCTCGCAGCACAGCGCTGGGCAGCGGCGGGCAGGTCCCCGCAGCTGCCTGGATTCGGGCACAGCACATCATTAGCGATTAATATGAAAAAAGCCCTTCAGCACAGCAAATCCTTAGCCTTTAATGCGCAAAAAGCCCTTCAGTCGGGCGCCAAAGCTTCACACCGGAGGTTCGTGTGCAAGCCCGAGGGGTGGCTGGTGATTACGAGCACTGCAGGTGTTTTTGTAGAGCCAGGCCAAGGCAGTGCAGAGGAAGATGCTCTCCAGAGGAGCCCGGCCAGCCTTTTATTCACAGCAGCCACTTATGACTCAATGTCTGCAAGGCACAGTGGCTGATACTAGCAAGTTTGCCCACCACACTTCCATTAATGTAAAATTAATTTTACATTAGCTGGAGCTACTGCTGCTAACAGCATCAGGCTTGGCAAGGGCAAGGACCCTGAGAGGAAACACTTCCCTTTGTCCTGAATCAGTGCAAAATGGCCCTGACCCAACCTGCCTGCAGATTTATTTCGTGGTGGTTTTTCACTCAAATATTCTTTTAGTGAAGCTGGAATAAAGAGCTGCATTTCAACCCTTAAAATATCATACCTGAAGGTTATGCAGAAAGGAAGAATCCTGTTGCTGTTTAAACTGTCCACTCAAGTCTGAAAATTTCAAATTTTACATAAATAGAATTTATAGATAGTTCTTATGTGCAGCTTTTCTTTGATGTTCTATCTTATATATATTTCCAATCACAAAACATTTTCTCCATCTAATTATAAAAAGTCAAAATAAAATTAGGTCCACCTAAAATAAAAACTGAGATTTTCTCAATATAACCTTTTTGAATTTTCATTTAATTTAAAATTGATTATTTGTGAAAGGCAAACACTTTTAAAAGGAAACTAACATATCCTTTACAGAAATTATTTTAAAAATCTCCCTTTCTTTTATATTAACTGGTTTTTTATGGTGCCTTTAGGAAGCACTCTTTGTACTCTTTGCTTCTCTTTGTACTTAGGATTGAGATTACCAGGGCAGGAAAAGCAGTGGAGGGTGGTTCTGGTCCTGGCAGGGGTAGCTCCCAGCTTTGGCAAATGGCAAGCATAACATCCACACTCACTTGGAAAAGAAAGGAGAAGAAAGCAATCATCCAACTTCATTTTGCTTTAGTAATGTTCTCTTTTAAGATACGAGGACAAGGGGAAGCAAAAATATGTGTCTATGCATTGTCTTTATTCTCTAGCAAACATGTTAATCAGGAATTTGTTACAATACCCTATGAAAGGGACATGCAGGTGATTAGACAAGATCCAATACAGGGAGTAGCCTCCACAGTCCTCCTTTGCTTTGCTCTTGGTCACATTCTCACTCTAGACAGACACAAGCTATGACATTTCTGTGTCTTTCAAACTACAGCCGTGACCAGATATGCATCTGTGCCTGGGCGTGTGAGCAGTCACAAGTGGCCTGCAAGCTCCACACACTGCAGCTTTGTGTGTACATTTGTCAGCTGCTATGAGCTTGCTTGGCAGCAGGAACATAATCCAGGGACTTCTCATGTCCCTTTCCTCATCCTGTAGCTTCACCCTACTGAGCCCTGAAGTGCCACCAGAGCAACCAGAGGAGGCACCAAACCAGTAAGCTGAATTTCTCATGGGGTATGACTGCATAGGTCCTTGGGACACAAAGATGACCACAGTGCTGTTGTGATTTTCCATTTGGATTAGAGCTGCAACAGTAGAAATATCCTATAAAAATAATAATTAAAAAACCCATCTAAGTGATCTGACTGAATCACTGTCTACTATGTATGCTACTGAGTGCAGAAAAAAAATCCTATACAGATAGGTGAAACTTTTTCTGTACAGGTATTTAAGAAAATAAGCCCATTCGTTTGCTCTCTTTAATATGGAAAGAGTATATTCAACAGCCATGAAAGGAAATAAAAATAAGACCTACAAAACAAAGGGTTTCTTACAATCAACCTGTCAATAGTCTTGTCAAGAAGAAATGAATCTTTGTTATCTTTGTGTCTATGTCATTGTCACAGAGATCATTATATAAACAGCTGAAGTACTTGCAGGATTTTATAAATGAATTTGGAAATTAGAATGACTTCCATACCTTTAAGGTGAAAGCTATTTTTTGCACCTTAGGAAGTACATTGTTTTAGTCATAAATTATTTTTTTGACTGCAAACTATAGATTTCCTGTAACTTTCTCAAAAAACTGTTACATTGGGTTTGGAAACGGTATACGAGATACTCAGAGGATAATGGAATGTGAGAAGAATGGTTTAGTAAATATATAAATACGATGTGTGGATTTATTGGCAGTTGTACTCCTGGCTCAGTCAATAATCCAAACAAGCAATTCCTGCAAAAGCTGATGTCACTGTATTGCAATTAATGCAAATTTATCTTCCTGAAAGACTGGCAGTAAGACACCTTTTAAAATTCAATATTCATACTGTTCCTCAAAGGAAGAATAAATTAGCTTGAACAGTTTGAGAAGAACTAACAGGGTAAATAATTGAAAAATACTTGAACTGACATAACTGATTTAGGAGAGAAATTGGTATTTGAGTGGATAAGCACAAAATTATAATCTGCCTGTGTATCTCATCATGTAGAAGATGAACAGCCACTTCATGGCAAGGTGGTTTTTTTTCTTTAAGTTTTGTCCCTATGATTAGTCCTACATTTTATGAGAACTTGATCCTGACATTTATGAGGTATTAATTCTGTCATTGTCCTATACATGGCAACTGTTAGTGCTAAAATTTGTCTGAGCTTCTGTAACCCAGATCTCAGCCTAGAAAGAAATACTACTCCCCTGTGATAAAAGCTGACTTTGGAAAGGGAATTTATTGAGATGATTATAACTGGGTTGATCCTCTTGTAAATCACATTATCTTAGTGTTCTGCACTAAATGGACTTCTGACCTGAGCTACGTAAATATTATGATGTTGCTAAATATGGTTAGCAAAAGTCAGTCCTCCTCTTGGTCCCTTATGGGAATCAGGTTCACCTGTAAGAAAAGCAAATAATTTATTTCATGTACTGATAGGGACTAAATGTAAAGCCAGAGAGATACAACTGTGTAAGAAGCAATTTGTTTTGGTACCGTATCTGTGAACCTTCTGGACATTCCTTGGCCTCTCAATGACATCAAAACACCCCCCATCATTTTCTGAAGCAAATACTGCATGGTGTTTCCATGATGCCCAGTGTGCTGCCCTTCAGGTCCCTGGCTCCTGGAAGGAAGGGCTGAGCTGCTGAAGTCAGGGAGGCGTAGCATTGACCTTCTACCTTGAATTTTTGGCAAGTGTTTACAGTGTTTGAATTTACTCCATGTGACTCCATGCTGGAAAGCACCATCTGAAGAGCACTTCTGCTTGTTATTTCCTACATCTGTCATAATGCTTGTTGCAAGCCTGAGTGTGGATGTGCTCTGGCTGGTGTAAACTGAATGACTCATGAGACAAAAATGCCTCTCTCCATATTCAGCTCAGCTTTACAGATTGAGATTCTTTGGCCTTTGCTTTTCAGCTGACATCAAAGAGTGCAAAAATAGTTGGGGTTTTGTCTCCAGGCATTTTCCTTGGTTTAAACTGGAATTCTCAAATATTTCCATTTCACAGAGCAGCAAATACCATATTTTGTGCCCAGAGTTTTTCCTCACATGGCACACATTGAGCAGCCATGTCCTTCTTGAGTCTCTCCTCCCATTATTTGGCCTTTGCTCTCATTTCTTAAATGGACAACCAATCTTTAAAAGATGAACTCTGTTATGTTTAAAAGCATCTTTTTGGAGGGAATTATTGGAAACCTTTTTACTCAGTACTGAGTGTAAATGTGGCCATTTTGCAAAGACACAAGGACTGAGGCTTATGTCTTAAATTAGTAAGGCCTTAATTTTGTTCTCATTTTCCACCTCCTAGCAGCTTAGGCATACAAGTAGATCTCACAAGTAGGCTGGCAGGTCTGATAGCTCTAGTTAGTTCTTCCATCCTTCTTGGCACATGCCAAGTTCAAAACAAACTCTAAATTAATTCTGCATTTATAGTAGGGAGATCCTAATAAATATAGCAGCTAGGATGTTTTTCTTGCTCTATAGTTAAAGCAGTTCCAAGGGACAAAAAAATGAAGTGAGACAAAATAAAATAAAGAACAAAAGAGTAACATAAGCTATGACACAAAGTAAAGGTGGGAGAAGGATGAAAGGTATGCCAAAATGAAAACTGCAAGCTTTGAAGTAAGAAATTTGTTTCAAACAGGCCATTTTTATACCTAAAAAAACCCCATTTGCTTGGTACACTAATGTGCTTGAGAGTCCTTTGGTGTGACACCAATACAGCCTTAATCATTTTAAATTATCGCTCATACAGGGAAGAGTCCTTCTGTTTTGAACTATACATTTGAAATTGATGTTATATTGCAGTCATATCTGTCAATTGAAGCTACTGTTGGCCTTCCTTGGTGTGCCACAGCTTGGCTCAAACCCTGAGTAAGAGAACTCAGTGTAGCCTGGGCATTATTTTGACACTTAAACATTATTAATTGTTACTGAAGTGGATGTCTGCAGATGCTGTTAGTGAGGATTCCCTCATTATTTAACAAGTATGAATATTTTCTTATTATTATTTCAAGCAACATTTGTTTCCAGAAGTTTAAGGATAATAGTATTAAAATGTTAAAAGCTAATACAAGGACCAGCATATTCCAGTGTGTTGACATAGTTTGTTTTTGGCATTTTCTGAAGCCTTGTATTGTACTGAATTTCATTAATTTGCATTATTTCACATTGTAGTGAATTGGGCTGATCCTTCCAACAGAATCTGTAATGGCTTGTTTTAAAGAGTCAGAATGAATCCTTTCTCACATTTCTCACATCTCCTTTCTCACAGAGCTACTGCCCCACAGGCTCTGAGCACCACAAAGGAGTACTGAGCAGACTCCCTGTGACACTGCAGGTACTCTGGGCTTTAGATCGTTTTCACAGTGCTCTTGTCACACCCCCTGACAGCATCTCAAAGCTGTGCTTGGTAGGGCAAAAGGAACAGCCCTCATCTCCCACACTCAGTAAAATTCTCACCTGCAGATTTCTCCTGGGACTCACCTCATCTCTGAAGTCTTGGAGAACAATGTTCTTCATTCCTGTGTGAAGAGCTACTTCATAGGAAAGTGCCAAAAAGTTCCAAACATTTTCTGGAATAAGTTGTACTTGTTATCCATATCCTAATGGGTATGTGGGCATATAAATCACAGAATCATAGAACAGTCCAGTATGGAAGGGACATCAGAAGATCATCTAGTCCAGCCTTTCATGGGAAAGGGAGTGTAGATGAGATTAGTGACCATCCTGTTCAATCACATCTTCAAAACCTCCAGTTACAGGGAATCTACCATGACCCTGGGAGCACTGTTCCATGAATGATTATTCTCACTGGAAAACAATTATTTATCTTCAGATGAAACCTAATGGGCATGTCCAAGTGTGCTCGTGGCAGTCTCTGTGCCTGCCTGGGTCAGGAGTGCATGAGAAGTGAGGTGCAACGGGTGACTCACCTGTCCTGTCAGCTGCAGCAGGGTAAGAGCCCTGTAATCACCAGTAAGTCTTGGAAAAAGCTGCCTACCTAGTTATTTTGGCAGAGATTTCACTGGGGTTCATTATCTAGACAGGCTAAAACCATCAGCAGAACCATGAACCTCAAGTCCTATTGGTAGCATATGCTAGTGAGAGGCAGGATGTGACAGTGGTAGAGTTGCTGAAAAGCTGACCAGCATAATGATTTTCCACTAGAAAGTGGTAATTTATCAAGCTCTCTATTGTAAAAGAACAATTTCAATAAATTTAATACCTTTTTAAAAATTCCTAGAAGTTGTTCACATACCCTACTTCAACTTTTCAGTTAGATTTTTTTTTTTAAAACTCATTTTAAAATTTAAATTAATTTTCAGTAAAATGAAAGCCAAATCAAAACAAGTATTTTGATTTTCAGAAGAAAAAATTGTAGGCCCAATCTAAAGTTACTCCTTTGCAGGCTTTCATTGTTTAAGCATACTTGAGATAATTATATATTTTCAACTGAAGATAGCTGTTCAGATCTTGACTCATTGGTGAAGGCAGTGACAAAATGCCTGGCATTTTGATGGTGTCATAATTTTACCCTGTCCCTAAATAAAAAGTTTTTCTACAGTTTTTAAACCATTAAGATGTCTTAATATGCCTATATATAATTATACACAGAAGTCATGTTCTCTCAGCTCCTCTGAGATATTTCTTGTTTTGTCAGTGCAATGGGAAAAATACGTTTGAGAGAATTCTTGCCCTGCCACGGCAAAGTGACAACAGCACTTCCAAGACACAGTATCGTACTTTGGTGCAGATATTTGCTCAGGAATCTGGTTCTGTTCTGGTACTTTCACATTTTTTAACCTTTTGTCTGCATGGTTAGATGTTCCTCATTTTCCCTTCCATTATTGTACCCCCAGTTACCCTCCTCTGGTCTTGAAATGGATGGCAAATCTCCCCAGTCCTAAGAACTACTCATATTTCTCTCAGTTTACCTTCTCCATTCCTTGGCTTTTGTTCTGAAATTGCATTCTGGCAGAGATACCCAGACATGCAAATATGCATGCAAGCATGAAAAAACCTGGCAGCATTGTGGGTTCATGTATCAACAATGTAGAGCTGCTTATTGGCTTCCTCCTGTTCATTACAAATAGCAGCCAAATTATTCTGCATGCTTATATGGCAATAAGTGATATAGAAAAGTCATGGCAGTCAAGTGAATTCCTTGGTGACAAAAAAAAGTGAAACATTGCATCAATTTTTAAAAAGGGGAGAAAGGAGTATTCTGGTGACTATGGACCAGTCAGTCTCACCTCTGTGCCTGGAAATATCATGAAACAGATCCTCCTAGAAGCTGTGCTAAGGCCCATGGAGGACAGGGAGGTGATTTGGAACAACCCAGCACAGCTTCTCTGCGGGTAAGTCCTGCCTGACCAAACTAGTGGCCTTCTATGTCCACATCAGTGGACAGGGGAATGGCTAAGGATGTCATCTGTCTGGATTTTTGTAAGGTCTTTGACACAGTCCCCCACAATGTCCTTCTCTCTAGATTGGAGAGAGATGGTTTTGATGGGTGGACTCTGGTGGATGGGGGATTAATTGTATGGTCACATCCAGAGGATAGTGGTCAATGGCTCAGTGTTCCATAGAGATCAGTGACAAGAGGTGTCCCTCAAGCATCCATGTTGGGAACAGTGTCTTTAATATCTTCATCAGTGACACAGATAGTGGGATCAAAGCACCCTCAGCAAGTTTGCCAATGACACCCAGCTGAATGGTGCAATTGACACATGTGAGGGATGGGATACCATCCAGAAGGATCTGGAGCAGCTCAAGAAGGTGGGACCATGGGAATCTCATAATGTTCAACAAGCCCAAGTGTAAGGTACTGCACCTGAGTTGGAGCATCCCTCAGTATCAATACAATCTGGAGGGGAAGAGATTGCAAGAAGCCCTGCCAAGGACTGGGGGTGCTGGTGGATGAAAAACTGGACATGACCTGGCAATGTGCATTTGTGGTTCAGAAAGCCAGCTGTGTCTTGGGCTGCACCCAAAGCAGTGCGGGCAGCAGGGTGAGGGAGGGGATTCTGTCCCTCTGCTCTGTGCTGGTGAGACCCCACCTGCAGTGCTGCATCAGCTCTGGGGTCACAGCACAGGAAAGATGGATGTGTTGGAGTGGGTCCAGAGGAGTGTCACACACTGGATTAGGGGGCTGTCCACTTACATTTGCATAGCAGCAAGGCTTCTAGATCACCTTTCTGGACAGCCCCTGGCTCCATGTTGGCATCTGTCCTCCCAAGTCCAGAATAAGCTGGATGCAGCCATCACAACTCCCACTGGTGGTTATGGCTTAAGCATGCGTGCAGAGAGGGGTGGGGGAACATGCTGCTACACTCTCCAAGGTCTGTCTACAGCATTTAAGGTTGATTTTGACTGGGTTTTTTGGAGAAAGAAGCTTCGTTCCTTTTGGAAATTTAGCAGTGCCTGGAAGGGAAACAGTGGGATTGGCATTGTTAATTTTTACAGCTGGAAGGAACAAAATAGTGAAGGAACTTAATTGCAGCTTATCTTCTTAGGTAAAATTTCTCCAACAAGCTGCAGACTCCAGTTATAAGAGGATGCTACAGACTTGGTTGTCATTCAAAACAGCAAAAGCAAAAAAGCCCAAAACCTAATAAAGTATCATAAAAAGTATCATCAGCCCAAAAAGATCTGAGATAATCTGCCACTGTCTTATGACATGGACTTAAGTCCTTCCTCTCCCATCTAAATGATACTGAGCAATTTGAACAACTGTTCAGTCAAAGTGACTTTCAAAAGTGCCTACAAAAATTATTTTCCCAAGGAAATAACTTTTTTACCTGTCTTTCACCACTAGCTTATTGTTGGAGTCCCTCCTGTGGCATACCTGCCAGTTTGGGGTGAAGCACTGATCACGGAGTGGCCAAGGGAACTGGGGTTATTTAGTCTGGAGACACCTGAAGGGATGTTGTAGACAGGTGAGGTTGGTCCCTTCTCCCAGGTAACAAGTGGCAAACAGCCTCAAGTTGTACCAGGGGAGGTTTAGATTAGATATTGGGAAAAAATATTCACTGAAAGGGTAGTTAAGTATTGTAACGGCCTGCCTGGGGAAGTGGTGGGATCACCATCCCTGGAAGTGTTCAAAAAAATGTGTAGACGTGGTGCTTAGACACGATGTAGTGGTGGACCTGGCAGTTCACGGCTGGACTTGATGATCTTACAGGTCTTTTCCAACTTTAGCGATTCTATGGTTCTATGATTCTGTGCCAGGAGAGGCAAAGGCTGCGAGCCGAGTCCTTTGCCTTGAGGGGAGCTCAGCCGGGACCGGGAAACGAGAAGCCAGGCAGGGGGCAGCATCTGATCGTCCAGGGCCCGGCTCCGGCCCCGCTCCGGCCCCGCTCCGGCCCCGCTCCGGGCTCGCTGGGGTCGCAGAGGCTGCAGCCGCTCGGGGAGTTTGGCCAGCACAGGCAAAGAAGTTTTGAATCTCTTTGACGTGTTGCTGCAGATTCTGTGATAGCGGTGGATCAAAGTAGCGGCAGCCTCGCTGGCGAAGTTATTTATTCAGATATCAAAGTGTTCTGCAGCAGGAAACCTACTGCCACATCATTGCTGTAGCGTTCAGGGCTAGAGAACTGGGTGCTGAGAAAAGTGGTGGGGACAGTAAATGGGACATCTGACTGTGGATTTCTGTAGAACTTTGTTTTATCTACAGCACTAATTTCAGCTGAAACAGATCAAAAAGTGACAACTAGTCCAGTTTCCTGCTGATCCAAGAGTTACTTCTTCTCATATATGTAAATATAGGCCCTTTTTTCTCAGTGATAGATTTATTTATGTAGGAACACAAAAGGCTGAAGGTTGCGGTGACAATTTGAATTGCAGAATACCTATGCAGTTAGTTTCTTCCACAACTGACACTGGAAGCCACATATTAGGGTATGAATTGCAAAATTAATAGAATCAGTTTCTGAGCCTCCTGTAAAGGATACAATACAAAAGGGAACAGTGACAGCTCCTTTTTAGACCATGATTATGTAAAAATGAGCACCTAACAGTCAGTATCACCAGCCCTGGGAACTCTCGTGCAGTTAAGCCTGTGCAAACCAATTAATGCTTGTCATATGTAGTTTGGTCTTTCTTTCATCTCATTCCTATGAAAACTGTGTGAGCAGTGAAATGTTTGTGAGAAATTTGGTCCTTGAGAATGTCAGGCTTTGATGGCCTCCATTCACCAGACATGGCACTCTCTATCACTGGGCAGCTCTAAGGACCCAGCTGTCTTCACTGGAGAGTTACAGGTGCTGGATATGTGTTCTGCAGCCTTTTCACCAGGGTGAAGTTAAGTGCTGGCTCTGCAAAAATGCAGACACGTGCATCTTCCTGGCAGAGGGACCATGGCACTTCCAAGCACTGGCTGGAGACCCAGTCTTGAACCCAGGTGAGTTCTCCACCATCCCCTGGGGCTTTGAATGCACCTTTATCATCTGACTGCCAGGCGTCGAGAAACTTGGCAGATTGCTGCCTGCAGCATTAAAGCAAGTGCTTCCTGCAGACTGGTCTGCACTGTGCCAAAACAAATAGAGGTCAGCTGCAGTCTCCTTCTCTGTGTGGTGTGGTGGGCTCCTGGTTTGCACCACAGCAACTTTCAGAAGGAATACGTGGGATTCCCAGGAAGCCAGGATAGGCTGCTAGGCTGGTGTTGATGAGTTTGCAGCAAGACAGTGCTAGTGCTTTCCAGCAGTTTTTAAGATGATGGCCTTGTGCCCAATAGTCATCCTCCCAATGTTAGCACACTGAGATTCATTATGTAGTATACAATTACTGCTGATTCCTCAGTCAGGGTTGAACAGATACCATCCCTTCCACAGCCCACTGGAGTGCAGGGGAGGTTTGTCATTCCTTAGAATTGGAGCAAGATTTGTCCTTGAGGGCTATATTCAGAAATTAATTCAGACAGAGTGGATGTTTCTAATCCAGAAATAATTTTACTTTTCCTAGATATTTCCCTTGAGCTCTTATGCTGCCTGCTGAGATATTCTCAGTCCAGATCAGCAGGTACAGGGCTTCCCTCACAGTCAGGTCAGATTAGGGGAATTAGCCAGAGTGGTGCAGAGTTCCCTGAGAAGACACAGAGGATACATCTTTTTGGCAAAGTAGATGACAGCAAAAAGTGCTGTCAAGGTTACCACCTTCTTCTCACTGTTGCAGAGCTGTTTCTGCCTCATATCTGTGACTGCTTAATATAAACTACAGTCATAATCTCACAAGAGGGAGCCACAGTGTTCCCTCATCTTTGTCAAATGTCCTTACCAAAAACCAGTGCACTTTCTCTAAGTCTTCTCAAACCCTTTCTCTCTGCAGTCCCTCATCTCTCCCTTAAGACCCTGAAATGGCAGGCAGTTTTGACAGAAGGGTTTGTGCTCCTGTCTCTTCTTCCCTCCCTCGCTTTAGTAGTTACTGAAGATATTTTGTGCTCTGGTCTCTTGCTTTCCTAAGGAGTACTCATCACTAGTCAAAAGTGGCAAAAGTGGGTGCCACTTCAATAGGAAGCAGTGAATCTTGTTCCATTGTTTGAAAGAAGTGAGGTAGGTGCCTTTTGTCTGAAGGATTCCTGGCTTTGGGTCCTGCAGGAGTGCAAGCACCCACCTGCAGTCCTGAATTAATCCCCCCCAGATCCTCAGAATTCCAGCTTCCTTCCTTCCTCCACCTTGTTTTTTATTAAAAAAAAAAAAAAAAATAGATGTCCATACACTTAATGGGATGGGGTCATATATATTCAGAGAAATAGTCAGAAACCCCCGCTCAGAGATGCCTGGCCCCACGCCATGGGGTGTCCATTTTGTAACAGGAAATGCTGTGTCTACTCAACAAGTTCAGTGTTGCCTTAATGCTTTACTGGTTTCCCAGGGATTTGGGTGTTTATGCTTCATTCCCCCCCCCGCCCCGCTCCCCCCCAGGTTGTCTGTTTTAAATTCTTTGTTGGTTTTAGATCCAGTCTACAGCTGTTCTAAACATCCTACAGTGTTAAGCCAAGTGAAGCCAAAGGGTTTGGACCAGGAATGCAGTGACTCACTTTCTCTAGCCAACCTGATGGCCCATCACCTCCGTCCAGCTCTTTAGTGCCCTCCAGTTAGTCCATCCTTGTGTTCAAATACACAGAAAAATGCATTGCATTAAAAAGAAATACCTCTTTCCAGTCCTTTTCCTTGCATAAATTTGGAAATGTGCATGCTAGCTCTAAGAGCAGGTGGAGTGGGGCCCTAAGTATTGTTATGACTTACTCAGGGCTGAAGGTTTTGTACATTAGATGCTTTCCTATTCCAGTGATGGGGTCATGGTGAAACTCTCAAATTGAATTTTTTTCCAATGAGTTAAAAAGCCACAGTACTTATAAGTGCTATAAGGATTTGTAAGATCAAACACTTGTATCATTCTCTACAAAGTTAATTCAGTTCAAGCAGCTTACTCTGCATGATTAGGATCTTAAAATTCAACTGCGTGTGCTTCATTTTTTCACATATGGGGCAGGCTGACAAAATTCATAAATACACACAATCATCCTAGCAAACATGCAAGCATGTTTGTTTTCACATTCAATTTTAATTAGAAGAAGACCACTGTGAATCATTTGAAAGGTTCTCAGGACCCATTTTAACGACATCCTTTTGCCTGGTATTTTTTTCATGCAAATTTTAGCTGGCATGCTCACGGAAAAGATAACAAGCAATATACAAATATACTCCTCAGAAATAAAACTTGTCTTTGCTACTTATTAAAACAAACAAACACAGAAACACATGGCTGTTATTCAAGCATGACAATTTTCCAGCTAATAGGTAAGTAAGTGAACAACTGAAGTGGAAATGCTTGATATCTCTCTCTTTACAAGTTCTTACTCAGATGTGACACAGGGATTTAACCCGAAAAGGACATGGAGGACTCTTCCCCTGCTGTGAAGGTGCCTGCTAGAAAACTGACACTTCCCACCTGCAGCTGCTAAAATGGAAGTAATGACCCCAAGCTAGCTCTGGGAGTATCTCCATTGCTCCATTGCTGCCCCATGCCTGCCTGCCCAGAGAAATGTCATCAGTCATTGCCCAGCATGGGTCTATCCACATTCCTGAAGTGGTCCCACACATACATAATGCACAGTGATGCTGTGCCTTAAAACAGACAAAGCACAGCATCTATGTCAGCGTGGGTTGAAACTGTTTAGAAGGCACAGAATGCCTTCACCATGTTCTCTGGTACACTTGTTGACCTGTGCAGTGGAGTGAGCTGCCAGGTTATCTTTTGCTTTAGTCCTTATATGAGTGTTTTATTGCCAGCCTAAGACATTAATGTATGGCTTTTCTTGATCTTCTTTAAGGGAATTTACACTTTTTCCTAAGTATGTACTAGAAGATGTTGCAGAGACCCTCTACTTTGAGCTCTTGATCTTTATTGATCAGTGCAAGTGTCTCCAGAATAATTCCTTGCTACCACGATTGCTGTATCTTTTCCCAGTTCATTTACAAACTGGACTATTACCATGGTAAAAGTTAAACTCTTCATTGTAAATTGCTTCCCCGACACATTAGTTTTATTTTTCTCAATTAATCTTGTTTGCAGGACTATCTGGGTGGCTCTCCTTCCTTGCTTGCTGCTGACACACTGTACTGTTTTGCAAATTAACTCCTGTCATTAATTCTGCCTCGGTTTTGTTTTGGGTTTTTTTGCCAGCATGACTTGCTAGAGTGCAGACAGTGCCAAAGTCTGCAAAAAATTTCCACGTGGCTAAGGGATATCTGCAGGGAGCAGGAGGAAACGTGAAAGAAGTCACCTTTCATTAGTGTGAATGTCTTGAATGCAACATACAGGAAAAAGTGCCGTAAGTGGCAGCTTCTATAATTTCTGATTTTTCTGTGAGGATGAGCCCCTTGTCAAGGAGTCAAAGTGAGTTTCATGAAAATGTATAGAAATGCTTAACTCTTGGAGTGCAAGAAATATTCTGTTAGATGCACTAAAAACTTTCTCTTCTGAAGCTTTATATTTCAGTAGGTGACCTCCTGTGTTTACATACATATATGCCACACATCCGGGACATCAGCCCTTATCTCCAGGCCTTTGAAGGGAGCTTGTGATGAGTGCACCTACTCCATGGGGCAAGTTGATAATCTGTGCAGGGTGGATCCTTTAAACTTGTTGTCAGTTGTATCAGAGCCTCAGTGGGATGGGTGGGAGTTCTCCTCTTAACGCCACTGAAGTCAGAGGAAGGGCTCCTGTTAACCCTAACAAGGCCTTGGATCAGTGCCTGTGGGAAGCTATTTTATAAATCCCAGCTTGCCTTGAGCAGTGTTCAGTTCTTATAATTTACTAGGACATGTTTTGAGACAAAGCCATTCTTTACTCCATTTCTTCTAGGATTGCTTGGAGTAATTAAGTCACCCTGTTGAGCTAAAATCTGGAGTCTTGGAGGTGAGGAGAAAAAAGTGGTGGTAGGGTCAGTATTTTCTTTGATGCAGTCCTGTTTATTTGTAAAGAATGTAAATAGCTCTATATTTCCCCAGAGCACAGCTGGGGTCAAGAAGGTTACAACTCCCTTGCTTCTAGCACTGAAACCTTCTTGCAAAATCATCTCTCCATCTTTCAACAAATGCACTCTCATGCCTGTGCACGATGCAGTTACTGTATGACCATGCAGCACTCTCTTGTGCAGTCTGCTTGCTTTGTTTTCCATTATAAATTAGATCCTCACTCCCTGTTCCTCCTATAAGAGACTATTTCTCTGTTCAGACCCCATTTATACTGGATATTTCTATTTTCTATTTTTATTTTTGTACACTTATATTTTATACATTTATATTTACAGTGCAAGCTTCTGGGGGAAGTGACCATTTTTTGTTCCATTGTTATACATCATGGGTCTCTTGGTCCACTCTGAGGATAACAAGAACAATAATAACAAAAATCAAAACATGGTGTTCTCAGTTTCTTGCAACTCTGCCCAGCACTCCCTCCATCCAGTACTGCTCTGGTAACCCTGTCTAAGGAAGGTTTCCAGCTGGAAAAGAGCTTATAGGATGGCTTTTTCCAGCCCCATATATCCCAAAGGAGTAGTTAACTGGAGGTGCTGAAGGAATAAGGAAAGCAGACAATGGAAAGGGAATGACCTAAAATAGTGTATCTGGCCATTTCTTTCCCTACTGAAGCTCACAAAAGGCTGAGTCACCTGATATAGGTCTGGGGACAGGAATTCAGGATTCCCAAGAGGACAGAGGAAAAGGCCACAGCCAGCACCTGCAGAGGGTTCCCTGTGCATGTGGGCAGCTTGTTTTGAACAGAAGAGTGGTGTCTGAGAAGGACTGAGTTATTAATGTGAGTATATAAAAACAAATAGCTCATCAAGCCACCTGCTGACAGGATTTCCTATCTTAAAGCTTTGCAAGTGAGGGGGGTAAGGTTTTCTGGAGACAAATTCTGTTCTTTGAAAAAATACTTGATAAAAAGGAAAGAATTCGCTGTGTTTCCATCCAGTTTGGACTCACTGCTGTTGCTTATCCTGCTTTAGCATGGGATTGATTTGTGAATGTGCAGTGTTTAAAGAAGGGAACATGAGCTGGGCACATCCAGAGAGTTACAGTTTGTCAGCATAGTTCCTCTAAAAGGAAGATGATATGCAAGCATGTTTAACGTAGCTTGGGTGCCAATCCAATTGTGGGGGCCTGCAGTGTTCATTATAATGGCACATTGCATTCCTTACTGCTGGGAGAACATTTTATCACAGCATTTGAAGTATAAACCGAAGTCAAAGTAAAAACCAGCTTTTTTATTGCTGCTGGGAAGGTTATAATGTACCCTGCTGAAAGAGTGATGGGGCACAGCAGAGGGCATCCTTCAGCAGAGGTACCAGCCCTCTGGCAGGGCTGTGCAGGCAGCAGCATTTCACTTCAGCTGGGCAATGGCACTGATGCTTTCCATGCAATCACTGTGCTCCCCAGGCTCTTGCTGCCCTTGTCTCTTCTCACAGTGGGGCGTGGGGCAGTGCCATGCTGAGACACCAGCCCTGAATGAGCTGCCTTGTCCACCAGGAGCATTTATAATCATGCTGATGCAACACTTGACCTTTCTGAGAAACCACATGCAGTTGTTCAAGATGCTCTGTGTTGACATCCCTGTTTTGTTTGTACCCTTGCACTATGTTGAGTATCTTCTGCTGAGCCACAGAAACAAATTCATGTACTAGCTGTATCCAATCCATCCTCTATGGCCCTGGGTACTGTGAAAGATGGTCAGTGTCAAGTCCTACAGATATAAATGAAAAATCATTCATCTTCTCTACTTCAGACACTTTTGGTCTCCTGATATTTTGCCCCATATTCTTCTAACATGTTTGAAACTCTGAGTGGTGTAGGAAAGAATAAGGTTATGCTGAAAATACAGGCCACTGGAGAACAGCTGTGTTGTGCCTACCTATTATTAAATAAAGAATAGAGCTCTAAAAGTGTTTACAGATTGTAAAACAAAAGCAGATTGAATATGTTTTAAGTTCTAGGAACTAACCTAAAATTTGCTATAAAACAAATATATGGCTTACAGCTGGAAACCTGTCAAAACACCCAAATGATTGCTCTGCATTGTCTGGAAAGAGTTTCTGTGCCCAAAGAGTTTAGAACAGCAACAGATGTACTATTGCATAAGAGAGACATCTCTGTTTTGAATTTCAGTTTATAGGACAGAAAGGCATACAAGAGAAGTAAAGTTCTTTTTCATCTTACCCAGGTGCCTCTGGTTCCTCCTTAACATCTTGCTCCACGTAGTTCTCCTACGTTAAAGCGATTAACAGAGATATAGAATGATGGGAACATACATCATTTTAAGAAGAGAAAAAGCCATCTGGCTCAGTGTTTGTGGCTGGCTCTTAATTCAACCATGTTGGGGTTTTTTCCATGCCCCTCAAGCCCCTCCCTTTCCAGAAACAATCTATGTGATCCCACATCTCCTCTTCAGTAACGCGTTCCAGATGGTCGGCTTTGTGCAGAACGGATTTGCCTCAGCTTCTCGGGTTTTTCCTAAGGTTTTTTTTTTTTTCCAGATTTCTTCCCCTTTTTTTTGAAACCTCTTTACCCAATTGCCTAGCTTTCCCTGTATCTTTTTTTCCTAATTTTTATAGTGCAATCAAAAGATATTTTTCTCACACAGGTATTTTTATCACATTCATTCCCTGCCACACAATAATATTGAAGCTTTTCTTCACTTTAAATGAAGGTGTGGAAGAGAGGTTGTGGGAGGCTTTGTAAGTAGGCACTTTTATAGAGGGCATTCAATTAATCAGTATGAATTCAGCATTTTTATTGAATATTTTATTTGGTGTATTAAATAACATTGCTAATATCAGTCAGCAGTATGGCCTCTTGCACTTTAGGATGGCATCTACACTTTAAAGAGCTTAGCTCTGCAGTTCCTATCTACCTCCCTGCTGCCTTGCTGCCCACATGGCACCAGTTTGCCCCTAGCCCCTCTTTTGGATGAATTGGGTCCCTGTGAAACACAGCGTGCCTGAAGTTCTGGAGGTCTCTCCTCCCTCCTGAGACCCTCCCAGAGGACAAATTTGACTGCCTCCCCTTTCACAGCCCTCTGGCAGTGTCCTGGCAGCCTCTGCACCCTCAACCAGCCTCACTCACTCTCCCAGGATATGCAGCATCTACCCTTCCTTAGAAGTCCTAAAAACATTCCACATAATGCTGCTAAACCACTGGCAGCAGAGGAGTTTTGGACATTTTAAACTGAAATTAAGAAGTCCATAAAAGCTAAATCAGTAACTGGGAACCACATGGGCTCAATGGGCTCTGTCTGTGTTGGTAAGTGAGAGCCACAGGCACTGCCCTTGCAGCCCCTGGGCAGGCTGCACAGCAGGGCAGGCACAGCCACAGTGTCCCCCCGAGCAAAGTGGTGTTATATCCAAGTGTATTATCCTGGGAATCATCCCACAAAAGCACCTGGGCACTATCCATGAGGGGATCTGATGGCTGGGGCTGAAATGGCCAGGCAGCCAAGCTGGGTAGGGGGAACAGAGGTGTGTCAGTGTGCTAGCCCTGGTTTGTCTATTCACATTGGTGGGACTGAGGAGGCTGTATTTACAACAGATTTTAGAAACTGGAAAGAATTATGAAAACATCCTGAGGCCTCATGGGAGTTCAATAATTCTGAAGATGGAAAAAGATGGTCTTTTATAACTGGAGTGTTATACTCTCAGTCCTCCCTGCAAGGAAATAGCCAGTTTTCCTGGACAAGAAGTAAGACAAGTCTCATTAGGTTAGGAAGATTTCCCACATTTTCCATCTGTTGGTGCAAATTTTTGAGGCAACGAATGTGTGACATTTCACAAAGTCAAGAGACTCTCTCAGTCTATAGCTGGGGGCTATTCCTGCTCATTGACAGCTCAGCCTTTAATGTACAGATTTCTGGGAGAAAAGTGGTCTGTGGTGCCAGGACAGAACAGCTGGAGACACCCAGGCACAGTCTGTCTCCCGCCTTGCCATGGCTTGGAGATCTGTGTGGGAAGTCGGCCGGTCACCAACCCAGAGACCTTCAGCCCTAATTCCTCTCTGAACTGCCACTTCTCCCTGCCTGCAGCCACAGGAGTGCACTTATTAAATGTAGAGGCATAGTAAAATGCAAAATAGGAGAATTCCTTCTATAAATATACCTTAAAACAAAGAGGCTTTTTTTTTTTTTAACATGGAAAAGATATTAACCAAAACAGTGGATATCTCACAGCCCTTATTGTTTAGAAACAGGGATTTTATTTTTCCAGTCTGCTCTTAATTTTTCCATTCTCTCTCAATTTGGAGTGCAATGCAAATACAGCACAGCTACATTTCTGCTTTCTATCCTACACCTTGCCCATCACATTGACAACAGTTTAAGTAAAAGGATTGCTCAGAGTCACAAGGATCCTTTGATTTACAGAAACCCCTAGGCTGGAGACACTCCATGCTCTCCTGCAGGAGCCCATAAAAGAATGTTGTGTGGATAATGTTGCATATTTTTATTAATATCTTTGTTGTCTCTCTGAGTTCATACCAGTTATGAGGGAGAAAAACTTGCTGTGTTAATTCTTGCGTATCAAATCTGATCCATAAGCTCAGTTCCACATCTTAAAGAGCAATGACAAGAGCAATCAATCAAATTAACCCACCTTTTTACATATTCCCCGGTGGGAAAGTCTTCTGAAAACTAGATGTTTGTATTTGTGTTCAGTACAGGCATTAATAAGGCTAAGAGAGCTGCCAGTCTGAAAATTATTCACAATAATTATTCACAATAGTTATTCACAATAATTTCATATTGCAGAGGGTTTCATGGGGAATGAATATATACCAAGATAAATGTATTACACACTTTTTGAAGGCTTCTCTCTGTCTTTTTTCTAGAATAGTAATTGAGCAAGAAAGCACTGCAAGCATGTCCATCTGATTTGAAATAAGATTGAACCACATTTACAATAATTTAGTTTCATTTACCATATTTTGAGCATCTGAGTTTACCTAAATAGCTAGGAAGTATTAATGTTGACCTCACTTGTTAAAAAAAATCCTGTTGTGATAATTAGCTTTTTCGCCATAATGCTTCCAATCTCTAAGAGACCTCCAGTGCCCTGTGCCTCTCTCTATCTCCCTCCCTCCTTATCTTTGAGAGTGCAATTGAACTGTGGAAACATTAAACTTGGGAACACCTGGATTTTCACTTAATGCACTGTAGGATCAGGGCTGCAGTTTTGCATGGTGTGTCTCTAAGCACCACTGTTGTGCAGTGGTTGCCTTGCACAACCTAAGCCAAAGCTGTGTCCTTCTTGTGGTTAAACACCCTGATCCACCATATGATCACCTCCACATGGAAACTGCCACAGACTCTGCCTTTTGCAGTGTTTTGCTGCCTCCACAGTGAAGCACAATGGAGTCTGCAGGCTGTAAGATGCCCAGAGCTGAGCTGTGGTCTGTTTCAGTTTTTACTCTGCAGTCAGGAGGATCATGCCTTTTCTCCGAGATGTTTGTCTTGTGACGTATACAAACGACTTTACAATGTAAACACATTATATATATATATTTTTTTTTTTAATCTGGAGGTTACACAAAAGTTCTGGGGATAACTCTTATCTGTTGGGAGCACACCCTTCTCTCTTCAGAAGGATGTGGAGATTGTGGCAGGTAGATAGGGCATCTGCTGTGCTCCAGGGAGTCTCTAGATGAGTGCTTGTCTTGTGCTAGCTCAAGGGTTTGTGAAGTTCCTTGATGAAGGTGTTAGGGAGCTGCTGTGGGTGGGCTGACTCTCCGTGGGTTGGTGCAGGAGTGAACACAGCCTGGGTCCAAGGTCTGGGGACAATGACAGCGTTGGCAGGTGGTGACAGTGAGGTCTCACAATAAGCAGAGCAAGTGGCTTTGCAGCAGATGTGGGGAGCAGCAGAAAGCCAGGGAGAGGACATCATGCTGCAGCCCCCGTGTGCTCAAACACAGGGCTCTGGTGGGAGCTGTCACAGCAGCCCAGCAGAGGCTCCAGGCTGGCAGATTTACCAGATCCATGTGACATTACGTCTTTTGGCAGGGAAAACTTTGTGGAAAAAGCAAAAGTTACACTGGATCTTGTTTTGATTATTTGTTTCTAACCTCACTACAAATGGAAAACATGTCTCTGGTGAGTGTCTGCTTCTTATTTTCCTATTGTTTTATCATCCTCCCTGCTCTCAGTAGGGACAAATAATCCTCAAATGCTGCTCCAAAGGCTGACACTTAAGCCAGGTTATAGAGCTTCAGCACTGGGGGTGGATTTTTCCTTCTCTTTTATTTATTTTCTCATTTTATTCTGCTTCTGCTCCACTCTCTCTTTCTCCTTTTATTTTTCTGTCTTTCCAAGGACTAAGTACAGCCAGCAGTCCCTTCAGCAAACAACCCCTCTGTGTTCCTCCCAGTTCTGTTTGGAGGTGAGAGAGATCGTTTGGTTGTGATAAACATGAACATTTCCATAATCCAGGACAAGTAAAGTGTAAGCAGAATGTACACACAGAGGCAACCAGTATAAGGTAGGACATTTGGTGAGTATTTTTCCAAACAAAGAAATCAAAACCATAGTCTAAGGGATAGCAATAATTTGTAGTAAATTTGCAGCTCCTGAATCAAACTGAACCAAAGATTGTGTTTAAAATGGCCTTTCTCAAGCATATAGGACCTTTTGAACTTCAGAGACTGAGCATAAATCTCGGATAACTATGGGCTTTGCACAAGAAGAAAATTTGTTCTCAAAGAACTGAAATACTGATTCATAGATTCATAGAATGGTTTGGGTTGGAAAGGACCTTAAAGATCATCTCATTCCAATCCCCCTGCTGTGGGCAGGGACACCTTTCACTAGAACAGGTTGCTCAGAGCCCCATCCAGCCTAGCCTTGAACACCTTCTTCACTGCTTGAAGATCAAAATCTGACATAGGAGAAGATCAGTAATGAGAAGATGGAGGGAAAGAAAACAGGAACAAGTAAGCTTTTCTGCAGCATCAGTGACCTTTGTGCAATTGGATAGATCATGTCATTGGGTAAGTACATTGAGTTTTTTACTAGAGTGTAAGTGCAGTTTTTTAAAAGGCAGAGATGTTATTTCACACAGAATCACAGAATTAACTAGATTGGAAAAGGTCTTTGAGATCATCAAGTACAGTCTGTGACCTAACACCCCCTTGGCAGCTAGACCATGGCACTGAGTGTCACATCCAGTCTTTTCTTAAGCACCTCCAGGGATGATGACTCCACCACCTCCCTGAGCAGCCCTTTCCAATGTCTAATCACTCTTTCTGTGAAGAACTTCTTCCTAATGTAGAATATTCCACCAGGTAGTAATTAAAACCAGTCAAATTATAACGTATAAGAAATATACATTAAATTATCCTGAGAAGTAAGTTTATTTCAGAATAGCTTTAAGTTCATAGGGTTTATGTTCCTGATAGAGATGCATTACAGTGCCTAAGTGAAGTAGAGAAGGATTATGCAATAATTAGCTATATCTACATCTCAACTTAGGCCTTTCTTCCCTCACAGTTTAATG
>VXAC01002703.1:269782-562027 GCA_013399225.1 Rhipidura dahli | reverse complement strand
AAAAAAAAAAAAAAAAAAAAAAGCTTGTTACTGTATGTGAAAACATAAAAAAAATCCAAACAAACTTTTGTTCTTTGCTTTTAGGGTTAAAGCATGATTCCTCTTGTTAAATAGTTGAAAAATTGAATCATAACATAAACACAAAGAATATTGTAATGCCACTCCTAATTCCAGCTGCCTCCATCTGTTCTCTGCCTGAAGTACAAAGTAAGAACCCAACAGTGTAAGGAGACAGCACTTTTGCCTGATCCTTGCTAGCCTTTCAAAGCCTCATGTAACCTCTGTTGAGAACAGCAGCTCAAGGCCCTGATACCACAGGTGTCCCAGTTTTCCTATCTGCTGGACCTCACTCTCAGCTCTGTTTCAAGCCACAGACCATTAGAGAAGGTGAAGGTTTTTCTTGGTGCTTTTCCAGATGCCCCATCTTGCCCCAAAGTCCCAAAGGATGTGCGGTCTCAGCACATCTTTGCCTCTTGGTTCGGCAAAACTGTTCTTTGAGGCTGTATCCGCCAACTCTGTTACAGAGAAGGAGATCTGGAGGATGTATCAAAAACTTTACTAGTCAATCATAATCTCTTCAGCCAGATCCTAAATTCTTGATTGCCTCTACTTAAAGCCCAGTGGCAGAGCAGGATCCTTGCATCCCCATCCCATTCCTCTGGGCAGAGACTCTCACCACATCCCATCTTGCATGACGTGGTACCTCTCCCTTTACTGAGCTGCACACACATTTAGTGTGATGTTCTGTGATGAAGAATTCCAGACCACAGAGGAACTTGGATGAAAAACAGCTGAATTTCAGCTCCTGCAATTAATGGAATATTGGAATGATATTTCAAAATAGAAAATATTTATGGTCAAAATGTGTTTTTGTTGCTTGTCTAATGGCATGAACATTTTCCACGGTGGCCACCTATTTCTTTGTGATGAAATTTGTTTACTCAAAACTCTAATATTCTCAGTAATTTTTTGAAGATGAGAGACCAATTCCAAACCATGCTGTATTTGTTTACTATGGACTGCATTAGTCCTCTTTGTTAAATTTAAGGATGAGATATTTGGCCTTCCATTTTTGAATTTAATTCCCTGTTTGAATGAAGGCTGCCATATTCCCACCGGCTTTTTCCAGCCACATTCACCCAGCACAAATATTGTGATGAAGTAGACCATGGGCATAACACAGTCTGCCTTTACTCTTCTGTGAAGATATCAGCCAATCAGCCCCTGTGTGCAACTGTGGGCCCAATTCTTATTTCCTCATTATAAAAAAGTATTTTAGATTAAAAGTTTAAGTCTGGACCCTTCTGTATTTTCTAAGCATCACACAAAACTGAAGCACGTTTTTGGTAAGGGATCTTAATATCACGGAAGAATGTAAATGTCTGAATGATACTAAGGAACTTTTCTATTTTGGGAACCCCCTTTCCCATTATGCCTCTAAACCTTTTGTTTTGCTAGTCTGATTGCAGGGACTTTAATAGAATCACAATTTTATTAAGCAATTCCTTTCTTTAAAAAGAAAACCTCTCTTTTTTTTAACATTTGCTGAGCACTAATCTTGGTAAAATCTTGTGCTCATAAAACTGAGCACTGCAGTAGGAATTTTTTGCAAGACTGAGTTATTTCTTCCTGCTGAACTTTCAAATTACAAGAAAAATATATCGCCCTTTTCTAAAAATATATTCTCCCATTAAACTCAAAAATAAATCTGTCAGCAGGTATCCTGATAGATGCAGACTTTACTGTTACTAGTTAATAAATAACTAGTTTGTCTTTCTAGGTCTTACAGTAACTTATAAATGGCCTGGTTTTTCCACCTCTATCTAAGGTCCATTGTTCTGTTGTGAGATAAGACATTATAACTTCTGTTTATTTTCCTTTGTAGCATATTGATTTTTATTACCTTTCAGAGGGCACCCTAACATACATCTTCAGAAAAAAAATTGGTTAAAGCAGTACACCTTCCCTTCCCTTCCCTTCCCTTCCCCTCAACACCACAGGACTGTCAGTATTGCCTGGCTTTATTCCATTTGGGAATTACCAGCAGAGACACCTGCTGTCCATTTGAAGTGATTTATCTTCTTTTTACAGAAACTGCTTTGTGCTTTTTCATATGAAAGCAGGTTAAGAAACACATCTTGTGTGAGGTAGACACCTCACACCTGAGAGAGTTGGAGTGGTTCAGTCTGGAGAAGGAACACCTTACATCACCTTCCATTACCTAAAGGGCTTGTGAAAAGGAGGGAGATGGACTTTTTATATGGGCTGATAGTGACAGGACAAGGGGTGATGGCTTCAAACTGACTGAGTGCAGGTTTAGATTGGATGTTAGGAAGGAATTTTTAACACAGGGGTGATGACACACTGGAGCAGGTTGGACAGAGAATTTGTGGATGCCCCATCCCTGTAAGTGTTCAAAGCCAGGCTGGATGGGATTCTGACCAACCTGGTCTAGTGGAAGAAGTCCCTGTACATGGCAGGGGATGTTTGGAATTGGTTGATCTTTAAGGTCCCTTCTGACCCAAACCATTCTATGATTCTATGATTCTAAGATAGAATGGCACTAAATCTCTTTTTCATTTCCATATGGTTTTCATCTAGAAAGACATTTACTTGTTTTTTCTTTATATTATGTTAATTAACCATAACAACTGTGAATTTGCTTTACCTAATTTATCTTGTAAATGTTTTTCCAGAATTCATAAACTGCAATATTTCACAATGGCACAAGACATAGCTTGAAAACTTAGTGGGCAGTAAAACTGGGCAAGCATAAACATACAGGGAAAGCCTTTGCAACAGGGACAAAACACCTCCTTAGATCCACTGAAATTCCAAAAATGCAAAGAACCTCCTTAGGCAGACTACTGAGATCCAACCCATCCTTATTCCAGCTTATTTAAGGACCGGCCCTTTGCCTAGATATAAAAAGTGATAAATACTCTCGGTTGCATTTTAAGATCTCCCTTTCAATCCTTCATACCTTTGATTAAGAAAACTAAGTATGCCTAACTGAGAAAGTACCTTTTTGTTTAAATAGCTATAGTTTTGGTTTTGGTTTTTTTGCTTGTTTTTACAATTGTTTTTAGGAGATCTTTTTGGCTAAGATTTCATTAGAAGTGATTTTCTTCTGGAGCTTATGGTGGCAAAAAATAAATACCCTTGTTGTGATACAGTTGTTTCAATCTGTCAGTATGGCTCAAAACAATTTCTTATGGAAGTAGATATTACAAGAATATGAGAAGTATCTGTGGTCACAAAGTTTTTGTACAGACCAAACAGGAGAGCAATTCTGGTTTTTGAAGGTTAAAACTGTCACTGAAGGCCCATATCCTTTCTCAGTTTTTGCTTCATTCTCTTGAAAAACTACTGTCAAAACCAAGATTTATGGTTTCCCCCATGGCTGCAGAGGAAAACATTATGTTTTTCATCATCTGATAAAGCTTATTTAAATGTTATCTACAGCACTTTGCTTAGGTTATTTGTTCTGAGCAGCATGTTACACCATTTAAAATTATTCCCAAGGGAAATAAGGGCCACATTATTCAGCTGTTGCAACGAGTTAAGAGACACTCCAAATGGAGATATATGAACAAGAAAACAAGGGAAGAGTGCTCTGATTCTCACTAATATAAGGGTCCTTTCCACTGTTCTTCTTGGGAATAATATTTGATAAAGACTGAAAGACTTGATCCGGTGAACTTCTACTTAATGAATGTTCTCGCAGAAAGTAAAATCACCTCAAATCTGTTTTTACTGTACCAAATCATGGGTGTAACCAGTTTGTGGGAGGAATAGCCCAGTACTATGTGGCTGCTCTGAGAGGAATCCACAAAGCTCAGATGTGCTTGCCCCAGAGAATCACTAAACCACCAGGTGCTGCAGGAAATGCTGCTGCGGCAAAGTCCTACAAAACCATCAATGTATTAATAATAAAGGAGAAATCACAGAACTTTTGAGATGTCAGCCACAGAAGCACTTCATGACAGTGCTTTTAGTCCCATTAGTCCCTAAACACTAAATATATGTTTCTGGATGCAAGAGAAAGAAGTATGGGAAATAAATGGCCTTTAATCCAGGATAACTGGGGTCTGGATTGTCTGTATTATTGCTGCTAATTTGTCAGAAAAAAAACCCACAAACAAAAGCAAACAAAAAACCCTAACAAACAACAAAAAACCCCAACCAATCAAACCCTAAAAGCTACAAAAGCATAAAAATATTTCATTCTTGGTATTTAAGCCATTTTTACTGCTTGAGCCCAAGAGGGTCACTACCTGCAGATTCAAGGGACCTTGACTACTTGGAGAGAAGGAGACTCCAAATGGGATGGAAGAGAGTGTGGCGGGGGGGGTTGCTCCTGCAATCCCATTTTTGTGTGTTGGGGGGAGTTTTTCCTTAGGCAATTAAGTCGTAACATGTTGAAGTGGTGTTTGTCTGAAGTGGTGTCTTCATTAACATATGTCCTTGCAGAAATAAATGACGAGCTGGAAAGCCTTCACATCAGGTGGCTCCTGAAAGAATATGCAAGCTCCAGTGGTGGCTTTAGATCTGCAGCCATGACCTTTAAATTGCAGGGCCTCGTCACTACAAGGACTGGAAAATGTAGAGTTGGCCCTGGGGCACCTTCAAGGACCTGAGGCCTGGGATGGACTGAGCTCACACTCAGCTCCAGAAAGCCAAGGGCGCTTGGAATTTTAGGTGTGGGTCTTTTTGCTACGATCCTTGAGAGCCTGAGGAGAAGAAAGGGGGCAGCTCAACCAGACCTCTGACAGGAGGTTTGTTCATTCCCGTTAGATTTACTACTGATGTCTACCAATGTTGTGGTTTTCATCTGTAAGTGTGTCCCAACCCTGGAACACATTTGGTATTGTCAAGTTTTAATGTCAAATTAACTTGCCTGAAGTTGAAGCCAGGCTCTTGTGGTAGCTAAGCAACTGTTCCAAAACAGTGGTTAACTGGAGGCTGGGATGTGCAGAGCTGGAGGCAGGGAACGCTGGCAGCTGCACATCCACTGTCTCTCCGTGCTCGGAGCAAGGTCATTTGTACACGTGCACCTGAGGGACTGTGTGACCATCTTTGGGCTGGAGTCAGCATCCCTCTCACTGCAGGGCTTTTTTCTCCCAGCTTCCTGTAACAGCCTTTTCATGACAAAGCACATTTGAAAAATGGTGCTTTCACATACAACAAGCCACTGAATCTAGGATCAGAAGCTATAAACCAGAGGCAAGTTTTTCCACCCACACACAACTCCTTTGCCCTTTTGCCCAGAGCCTTTCCTGATCCTGTTTTCCCTTCAGCTGAACCAGAAGAGCCAGAAAATACCTATGAACTGTCTCTGACCTTGAAAAGTCCCCTTTTACCCTGCTGACCTGGCAGCAGGCACAGCACATCAATGTATGTTTCTGCTGTTCTGTTGATCCTGCTGTTCTCTTCAGGGGCAATCAAACTGCCTGTGTTTCAATTTCCAGCTAAGCCTCTGAAGAGCAGAGCTGTTTTAAGGGGGAACCGAACCCCTTGGTGATCAGTCAAAAGAGAAAGATGAAATTTGCAGAGGGTAATGACAAGGGTAAGCTCTGGTGCTCAATTCCTCTCCAAAGATTACCATCTCTGTACATATTACCTGTGTGGGAAACCCAGTGTGCAACATCCCTGGCAGTCACTTGGGTTTCCCCAGGTCGCAAACCCTCCCTCTTTACCTGGCTGGTGCTTGCTCATGGTCTTACCTTGGTGACTCATCTTGAAAACGTTTTTGCTCCCTAAAATGGATGCATGGATTTATTGATTAATTTCATCTACATTAAATTAGAAATGGGGCTTTGATGTGTGTGAAAGGACAGAGAAAGCATCAGCTAGAGCTCAGCTTGCAGATGCAAGGGCTCACATTGGTTGGTTCAAGTAGCTCATCTTCACAAATCACACACAGTTGCACAGTTGCAAAATGTCATGATATTGCTGAATGCATACCATGATACCTCGTCTGGGTTCATAAGGAATTCAGACCTCAAACTAAATGGAGGGAGTGGCTTACGCCAATAAAATTGTTCAGGATCATTTGGGAAGAGAACAAGTACTGAAAGCTGCAGGCTATTTTGCTCTCTGCCTGGCCCACAGTAACTCTCAAATAAGAATATTGAACTGAACTAGATTGACTTGTGTCCTGTACTCTGCTCAGTACACTGCTTTCCCGACTGGCATTTAAATGGAAATATCACTATTCTGCAGCATGGCACGAAGGCTGAACACAACAACAAGCTTGCTGACTGCTTATGTTCAAGCCACTCACCTGGATGATGTGTCAGTGAATATTAAAATGCGGACACCCCCAGCAGTAATTCCCAAAGATGTTGTTCACTGATGATGGTCAAGGCCACAGGAAATGATCCATGAACCATAAGGGATTCACAAGGGCCTTGTGTTGAGGGAGGACAGTGCCTGCAGAGCCACGTGGCTGCTTCTCCATTGCAGGAACGAGGATGGCCAGCCAGGGTCAGCAGCCCTGCAGACCAGGCCCTGAAAAACAAATGACTGGGGATAATGTGTTTCTCTAGTACACACAGACCCAGCATGGGGGTTGAGCAAAAAAGAGGAGGTAGCTGAGGCACACTACCACCCCAATCTGAAGCATTACTGGGCCTAACTACGTGACTAAGTACCACTCTTTCTTCCAGACACGAGAGATCAGACTTGGGTTTGGATCTGATCCATCCAAAATAGCTGACAAGGGCAGTAAATCCTGGGTTTGTTTCTTTCTGATTTATTTCCAATGCTGCTGAGTAATTCCCTTTTATAGAGCTGTGTTGTTGAGATACATGTCTCATTCTTAACTTCCACTTCCTTTTACTTCTCTGTCCATTTTCTTGAAGAAGATATGAGTATAGGGGGAAAGTGAAGTAGATGGGGACATGGCACACAGGCAGAGATTCACTACAAAACCCTCCCCTACTTGTTGTAGCTGAAGATATATGAAACAAAAGACAGATACAAACCTGGGCTTTACACAGTATTCTCAAATGTTGTTGAACTCCCACTTGTTACAGTTATGACTGCATTCTTTCTCCTGCTCTGAGTTTAAACAATTTGCAGTGGGAGTCCTTTACAGTGGATACTTCTGAGCAGTTGGCACTGCTGTTATATTCCAGTCTCCTATTCATGGGAAACAACATGTCTTCAAAAAATGTCTGGAAATCTCTAATTTTAACATAAATTAGTATCATATTCATATCTTCTCTTCTGTACTCTTTTCAGGATTTTGTGGCTGAGATGTGAGTCTTGTCAGCCCCCAATCTATGCAGGTCTGAAGTGAGACATATGGCTAGCTCCAGGGAAATGCTAATGCTTGCATCCCTCAGCCCTCACCTTTTAAACTGAAACTTGGAGCATCAGCTTTAAGTGATCTTTCTGTGTGTAAGTCTTGTAAGATGTTCTCTTTGGTGATCTTGGTCATTACTTTTGGGGCTGTTACATTATTGTAACTTGGTTTATCTGTAATTGGCATGACACAAGCCAGCCTGACAGCCTAACATTGCCAATGGGACAGGGATTGCAGCTCAGCCACCAGAAAGCAAAGTTCATCTGCCTCAGGCTGTCTGTAATATGATAATTGCATTACCACATGTTGGTGACTAAAAACCAATAAGAGAACGATGGGGCAGTTCAAACCCCTGCATCTGGGAGTGACTCTGTGTCCAGCCTCTTCCCAAAATCCCAGTCCATTGGCAGTGATTTTTTCTCAGTGCAAATACCCAGAGGCCATTTTACAAGTGGTTCTGTTGTTCCAAACAGAATAGGAATATTTTGGGGGCTGAACCCCATGAAAACAACTCAGGAAAGTATCTTTAATCCACAGGCTACTACTTTTTTGTTAGTGCCAGCATCATCCTCAATTATTCTGAACTTTTACATTTGTTGCCTCTTTAGTTTTGCCTGTGTTTTGAACACCAATAGTCAGATATACATAGTCTATAGCTCTGAGCACTGAAGGCAGTCTTCCGATAATTTTCATCCTTTCCTTAGAGAACAAAGAGTTATGCTGAGCATAACAAATTATGTCAGTAACCAAAACCTCATAGAAAATTTGCTACATGAGAGAAAAAGGCACAAAATCTATCAAGCACTGAGACTGAGCCCATGCTTGCTGAGGATGGGTGCCTCCCAGAAATATAAATCCCCGTGCCTCCCCACCCAGTCTTTTCAGAAGATGTTAGAAAAGGTCTAATAAAACATTCTTGTTTTAGTTAATAATTTCTTCAAGCTCTCCCAGCCAAGCTGAGTTGCACTTCATGAGGTCAGCACACTCCTTGTACTCACAGCCAGTGTTCTCTTTTTTTATTAGTGTATCGGCAGCGCAGTTTGCTCCAGTAACAGCAGCGTCAGGGCCTCATTTTCCATGGCATGAAACTGTTCCCACTTCACCTGCTAGCAAACACAGACCTGCTTTTTTTCAAAGTAGACAGACTGTTCCTATCTTGTATGCCTTGACTTTGTCTTGAAAGTTTCTCCTGACAATGTCGAGGCCAATTTGTGAGTTATTACCCAGTATCCCAAAGTATCTTAATGTCTTTCCCACGGTGAAGAAGGTGTTTTAGAAAAAATGTTCTCAAAGCCATCTCGGTTGTGACTGAGTTATTATCTGCAGTCCTTATTACTAGCTTGTCATATGTGGGTGCTGCAAAGCTAACAGCAAACTGGGAGGCATGAGTTTAAAATATGTCAGAATTGTCAGTGTCTAACGACTTCAGAAATATCTGGATCATTTTGAAGGTTTTGTGACTTTCTCAGGCTGTCAGAAACATGCTAATTAAAAAATCCGAAGGAATTGCAGAATCAGAGGAGCCCCCAAGGTGAGGGGGATAATCCTTCTCTTCCCAGCTGTCAGTGATGGGAAGGAACTAAAAGCAAGAAAGTATTTGAAGGCTGAAAAAAAGAAATGAGGCAGAACAGTTCCACCTTTAACAGAGGGAGACAGGCACAAAAAAAGCTGGGGGCTCTAGATGACTCTGGAAATCTTAGGAGAAAGGAGACATTTGATCCTGGTCTCTGCAAGGTAAATAAAGACCCAGATCTGCTAAGGAAGAGATCTGCTGATAAACAGGGTCTGTAAATGTAAATGCATTTCCTTGCTTGATGTTTTTCCTCTGCATCAGTTCTTGCAATTGCAATGACTAAAGCATCATTCTTAGCTTGTTGATTTACAGTAAAAAGTGCTAAGTTCTTCTGATTTTCATCCAGCATTAAAAGCAGTTCCCGAGAAATCTGACACACAATAGCATTCCTGGAGATGATGTACCCCAAATGCCATTTTTAGTATCAGTCACAAAGACAGACACATCTGGGGCTCCCCAGTCCCAAAGATGCTTTCCCCTAAAACTGTGTTTGTGAACTGGATAATCAGATGTTTAGTGAAGGAGAGAAGTCTCCCTCACTGGTTGTCACCATTCCTTCTTCAGGTACCAGGGAAAGGCAGCTGCACAGCAACTGAAAAATTTGCAAAGATGATCAAAGCAATGGCCAACAAAGGTGACCAAATTATTGAAAATTAAAAAGTAGGATCTGTGGGGAAATCTGAAATCAAAGAGATTCCTAATCAGGCAGAAAACTGTCTGAGAGAAACTCAGAGATCACTTATCTCCCCCAAAGGAGAAAGATTTTCTGTTGCTGTGGGGCAAATCAGAATGGATTTAAGAGCATGGAAAATATTCAGGTCCTGCAAAAAGGCAAGGAGATGTTACCTTGGAGCAGCCTTGCTTTTGTCTTTCTTCAAACTTAGTAATGGAATTCCAGGAGCCAATAAATATTTGAAGGACAAAGCAAGTACACTTACATTTCCAGAAAACACAGAATTAACAAGAACTTCACAGCAACTTTTTTTCCTAAACTAAGTAAGCAGTGCTGAGTGTTTTTCACATGTTAGATAATGAATCTTAAAAGAAAGGATAATTCACAGACTAGTTTTCTGAGAAACCAGTGGGAGGATGGTTGGTTGTTTATGTTAAAATTCTTTGTAGGGGTTAAATACATGTCCCTCAGCCCAGTTTCTGCCTGAGAGCAGAATATTCTACTGCAAATTCTTCTGGAATTGTATTTTCAGCATTGGCTGTTTAGGGAAAGAAATTGCAAAATGGAAGCAAAAAAAAAAAAATAGCAATATGTTAAATCTGTGGTTGCATAATTTTTTTAGCTGTCTTTTTATTCCAACATGCAAGACAACACATGTCAGGAATTCTTCTGGCTTGAAAGGGTTTAGGCTGAATCTCATCATTTTAGGCTGAGAGATTCCTGCTCGCAAACGTAGAAGTCCTCTGGGTCCACCCAAGATGTGTGAAGTGCAGTTAAATTTACATTTCCCAGGGTGCTTGAAGTGGAGAAAAAAAAGACGTGATCAGTTTTTGAGGTGGGGATAGCAGCCAGACACAGGGGTGGCTCTGGAAGGAGCTGATCCTGTTCTGGCATGGTTGATGAAGAGCTGGGGCTGAAGGGCACTGGGAGCTGGGCCCTGCCTTGCTGAGTGGTTGCAGGTATTGGGTACATCATCTCCTGGAATGTTATTGTGTGTCGGCTTTCTCAGGAACTGCTTTTAATGCTGGATGAAATCAGAAGAAATTAGCACTTTTACTGCACATTAACCAGCTAAGAATGATGTTTTAGTCATTGCAATTGCAAGCACTGTTGCAAAGAAAAAATATCAAGTAAGAAAATGCAAAGGCCACATTCCTCAGACTGCTTTCCTGTACTGGTGCCTGCAGGCCCAGAGTGTTTGGCATCTGTGCTTCCAAATCCTTTCCTCCCCAGCGTCCAGGTTGCCTGACCCTGGGGACAGACCCCAACCACACCATCTCCCAATATACCTGGTGTCCCCTGGTGGGAGTTCCAGGGTGCAGGGCATCCACCCAGCTGCACAACAGCTCGGCACAGCCTGATCCTCTCCAATCCATGTGTATAGCCCAAGCCAACATCTCAGCCAGCAATACAGGGAAAATAGCACGAGATGGACAGAGAGCTCTGCTGTAAAGTGGTGTTAAATAAATGTCCAAAGTGGTGCCTGCATGACTGCCCCCTTCAAGCTCCGTTCAAATTGGTTGTGTGTTGACAGTGGCAGGTCACTTGTTTCCATTGAGATTTCATTGTTGATCAGTGAATGTACAGATTAGCCACAGGGTAATTTCTTCTCCTTATTTAATCAAATGGAAACATTCAATCCATTTTTGTGTTCACAGAACAGCCTTTGCAGTTTATTTAAGTAGGTTAAATATAAACCAACACCAAAAAACCAGCCTGGCAGCATAACAATGCACTCCCTTTTATTTCTTGATAATAATTTGATATAACTGGCAATAATTTATATTATCTTTCTTTTCCTTGGTCTTGTGACTTCTCGGAAGCGTTTCCTATAGTGTTCATTGGCATGTGTTTGCTAGTGCACAGAGCCCTCTGTATTATAGGCTTTGACTTAGTGCTGGGGCTTCAAGGGCAGCAGCTCAGCAATTGCAGCTCCAGCCCCGGGAGGAAAAAGTGCCACTGTCCTCTCCATGTTAAAATCAGGAACAAAGCTCTCCATGGATTTAAATGGAGCACAGTGGGGACAGTTTTATTCTCTCACTAAATATAGACAGCACATTCTGTCCTCCAGATGTACAGAAATAGGAAAGAAGGAGGTGTAGGTTTTATACACCTGAGCACAGTGTGATGGGAGGAGGGTGGGGAGGCTTTTTCAAAGGCTCTGGGGAGCTCCCCACGAGGGTCACGGCCACAGTGTGCATCTCATCGGAGCATGGGTCAGGGACACTGCCATGGCATAAGCCACCAACAAAAACTGACTGACTGGTGCTGTGGATGACACTGGGATGGAGGTCCAGCAGGGCCAGGCAGATCTGCACTAGACGTGGCTGGAAGGTTGGAAAAATTGCTCTTCATGGGAGAGGTTTGGGTTGGGGACTTTGCGTTGTTTTCTCATTTTCACATTCCCTATAAGAGCTATACACGTGAAAAATCAAAAGGGGGAAGTGAAGGAGTGCGAGGGATGTCATTTACTTGAGGAGGTCTGCAGAAGATTTCTGCCATCACCTGACATGGCTTGGCTCCTTGAGTCCTGTAAAACAGAGGAGAAGGGAGTAAACTCTTCCCAGCTAGTGAACACTGAGCCATTGCAGAATTAAAAGAAAGTCAAACAACTCTCAGGAAGATGTGATTGTTTGATAAACAAGAACATTTTATGGTAATCTCTGTATTTACAAACACAAGGATGGGTCAAATGTCTGCTCTTGAAATTTTTTTTTCTAGCAGAAATTTCCTTTAAAGTCTAGCAGTTAGAAAATGCTTAGGCTAAAAATAACTTTTTAAAAAGGGCTGTATCCATCCATGCTCTTTCTCTCACAAAATTTAGTATTTTGCAAATATTGTTGGTTTTTAGATCACTCCTTTTTTGCAAGGTAGTGTAAATTCATTTCTATCAAATCGTAGAACCTGTAAATCTCGAAAACCATTTAACTTTAGGCACATCTGGGAAAGATTGCAAATGCAATGTTTGATGCTGAAAACTCAAAGGCACCAAAACTGGGGAGGACATCAAAGACATCTACTTTAGTAACTTTGGTGGCAATATGTCCAAGTACATGTATAGAGATGGATATAAGGTAACCATTCATGACATTTTCCTTGTATACATTTTAGGTAACAAAATATCCTTGATGAACGTAAGAAAAATTTACAAAACCATCATTGAACTACATTGACAGAATTCGATGTCACATCTGTAATCTGTGATTATTTTTATATATTTTGCAGATCAAGTTATAAGTAAGGACATAAAATTTAAAAATTTATCCTGATTGCTTGGAATAGGTATTTACTTTTCAGACATCCTGCCTGTGAAGGGTTGCGTGCTGTGTAGCTTTTTTCCTTATTTTAGAAAAATACAGATAGATTAAAGACGGGATCAAAAGGCTAAGAAATATTCCTCTAACTACCATGGTCCACATCCCATAGTTTCATTCCACTCAAAATTCTCATTGTCTTCAGTTCTGCAGTAGAAATTTCATGGAATTAGAGGGAATTCTGCTGCTAGGACTAAGTAAAAGCCAAGCCATGGCTGTAGCGCTTGCCTGTTTTGTTTGCATTATGTGTTTTGGAAAGTTAGTGTTATTAATCTGAAATAAAATTTACCACTGTAACCAGAGGCTGAGTCCAGCTCTGAATCTGTAGTGCATAATAGCCCATAACAATTAGAATTGAATATCCTGCAAGACTTAACAGTTTTGTGTAACGCGTTAGAAAAGTCCATTAATACAGCAAAACACTGAACAAGACGTAATGATCTTCTCAAATTTGACATGACATGTTTTTGTTCAGAAAAAAGCCCTTTTGGATTACCCTGCCCTTTCACAATATTTTCTGCATCCAGCTGCTAAGGTACTTGTTAGTTCTGATGTTTTGCAATGAGGATTCTGTGCATACTTTTAACAGTTTTGCTGTTAATTTGCTATTGAAACAACAAATTATGCCATTAAACAACTATATCACATCTTATAATATGTAAGTTTTAGTATGTAATGTGTGAACAAGTTTAGGAGTTAAGTCTCGCTAGGCAGCTCCAAAATAAGACTAATGGTATGAGTAAGATAAATGCTAATTCCAAAATTGCAAATTGCAAGCTTTGATGCAGCTGATGACTTGGGAACATTACCACTCATTTTAATGCTGCATGTGAGCAAAAATAATTACTGTTCCAAATATAGAGGCCTTGGGAAAAATATCACCCATTTGAAAAGGGACCTACTATAGCAGAAGATTGATATCTATGTTTCCTACCTATGTTTCTATGGTAACATTGCCATTGTCTAGAGACATGAGTATTCCCTGTTTGAGTAATGTTGCCTGGTGTTAACAGTGAGCAGGCAACATGCCATCACATGCTGTGTTCCTCTCCACACCACATGTTCAATCACCATTATTGAAATTATATTTGAATTATAAAAATAATAAAAATTATGATCAATAAGTTACTAACAAGCTACTTCTTATAGCTGGTGTGATGCTGGTGAGATGCTGATTTTAGGAAGATTGCAAAGACAAGGATGAGGTTGATGGCAACAAGATCCTGTCATAATTCTTTTTAGGCCCATCTGGGTGCTATGGTCCTTCCAACTTTGCCTGTACTGTCAATTATTTGAAGCAAGATTAGTTTCTAAGGGTTAGAGAATAACTGATTTCCCATCCTCATTTATTCTTTGGTGTCTCTTCCTACAGGTGTGCTGGTTTTGATGGGGGCAGTGATTTTCAGCTGTAGACACTTGTATTGTAAAAATGTAGAATCAGGATGCCACAGCTGAGTTCACTAATTCTTCAGCACAGTGATCAGAGGTCAACACCTTCTGTTCAACATCAGTCTCAGCTGTAAGAGAAGCAATGGCATGTTAGATGTGCTGTTATTGTCACCAACATTTAGCTAACCATCACTTTCCAAAAAGAATTTAAAACTTAGCCATAAATTGCTTGGATATGTACAACAGTGAAATACAGTGAAGAGGGTGAGAGAGAAACATACCATTCTTCATCCTACTCGTAATCCTGCACAGCTTTCTTCTCCACTTCCTTGTTACCTAATATAGTAGGGAGAGTTCAGCATCTCATGGCTGCTTCTACCTCCTTCCCACAGCCCTCCAGACTCCTTAGCTCTCACAGCCTGAAAGCATGATGCTTCAGAAGATATACCTGCTGCTGCCTTTCATTTCTCTCTAGTGTGGCCAAACTTTTCAAATGGGATTGGCTGATTAATAAAGTGAGGCACTATGGATTTATGCTAGACACCACAAAGTGTTGAATGTTGATAACATTCAACCAGTATTCCATTATATATTGTCAAATATTTCCTTTATGTTACCAGGGAGATCTGACAGAAAACTTCTCCTCTGATGAAGCCATTTTTTCCTCACTGCCCTTTGTTAAAAGATGAGAAGAACACCCCGGTTTGATTGGCAAAAGCACAGGTCAGGTGGAATGTACTTACCTGGGCCTGCTTTTCAGTAAACCCCTGGCTGTTGTTGTTTCCACACACTAGGTAGTATGGAGATGACTTCTCTTCCTGTGAAGTTCTTTTCTTCGTGGGATGTAGTGATCTCTTCTGCTGCTGTTCACAGAAGTCACAGGCACGGGTGTTGTGGGTTTTTTTCAGTGCCACAGCTCAACATGTGTTTGATAGTATTTAGTGACTTAAGAGAAAGAGTCTCTTCCCTAAACACATGGCCAAATCTGCATGGTTGAGCAATATCAAAATCCAGGGCTTTGGATTCTGACCTGGCTCGGCTGTGCAGTGTTATTTACAGCAGTGACCCTGAGCTGTAGGCGAGGAAACACAGAACTGGAGTCTGTAGCTTTGTTTACCTCTTCACAAGGAAAAATAAAGCAACATTAGAAACAGATCCAGAATAAGTACATGGAATAAGTACATGTAGCAAAAAACCCCAACCAAACAAATCAGAAGACGGCTCAGCAGAAAATCGCGATCTTATCTGTGAAATGAAGCAACAGTCCCACAAGTGGCTGTGTTCCTCGTGGCACAGAGTTAACTTGGTGAAGCTCCAGGAGTTCATGTACAAACACACTCAGTGATGTATTCCCAAAATGTTAACACGGACCTCACTCGCACTTTTCACCTTGGCCACAGCACGTGCCCAGGAGGAAGGGAGCGTGGCCGTGTGCCAGAGGCACTGGGGAGGCACTGAGAGCAGGCACGTGGCAGGGCAGCTGCCCAGAGAAGGGTGCTGGCCTGGGATCCCCTACCAGACCCTGAGAAAGGAGTTGGTAGATGAGAACATGCTACAGTGGGGAGAAGCAAGCAAAGAGTAATTGCAAGAGTGTTTTTGCCACAGGCAACAGCTGAATTATCATGTCCTTTCCACTGGCTCCTCTCTGGGGTGAGAGCTCAGCATGACCTGCACTGGGCAGAGTAAAGGGGAGTGGTGGGACAAGCTCCAGACACAAGGCACAGGGAGTTGTGAATGATTTGCTGTGGGATGAGGCATGACTTGTGCCAAGAGGGCCCAGTGACACATGGGAATGGAGCAAGCCCAGGAAAGAATCCTACACATCTGCAAACTGGCCACAGGGCTCAATGCATTTAGAGATTTCTTTCCTGTAGTTTTGGACTTTACAAGACTCCATAGACTACTTCATATTGCAGAGCCATGGTATTTGATTCTGAGATGGAAGATGAAGTCCTTCACTTGCCTGAGTGCCCTACTGCTCTTTCGTTGGAGGCGCACAGTGGTGCGAAATCCTAAAGAGTGAAAAAGATGGTTGCACTCTCTGACTTTCCTGGCTGGCCTTGAGACTGCTCAAGACTTCAACTCAAACAGAATGAAAGGGATTCTGTTTGTGGAATGTTGTGGGACTCAGAAGGATATACCACTTCCTGAAATTAATATCTTCTGCTGTCTGACACACAGGAAACGGGGAGCTCACTGCTTTCCACAGCCCTACCACGGTTCCAGAGAGCCAGGGGAGAAAACTCCCTTGGTCCTATTCCACCACAGCCTGGTGCAGAGGTAGGTGTGACTCTCACAAATAATGATGAAGCAGTGGCTGAATCATAAAATTTATCTCAACAGCCTTGATTGCTACTTATGAAATATATAGAATTCTCAATCATGTTATGATAAAATACTTAGGTACAGCAGCATCCCCAGGCATATCTCAGGCAGCATTGCAACAGCCTCTGTACAAACATGAACTTAGGCATTGCTTGACCCATGAGCTCCTATTTTAAGTAGACCTGAAGAGGTAGAAAGAAAAAAAGAGGGTCACAGGTGAAGGAATTTCTTTTCCCCAGCCTCTAGTAATCTAAGATTCAATGCCCTACTAATAGAGTCCCCCCTTTTAAATAATGACTAACATGCAGGAAGATGCTTCTCATGTTTCTTCAAGCAACAAATCACAGTAAATTAAGCTTGACGCTAGCATGTGCATGAAAAACCTCAATTAAATTCCAAACACATTTTGCTTACAAAAGTCTTTACATACATAATTTTCTTAGCGTTTTTGGTTTTTTTCTGTTAAAAATCAGTCACACTCAAAATATTTATTTTGTCCTTAATGGAAAATTGTGGAGTCACAGCCCTGAGTGAAGATCAGGAAGTAAATCTCTCTAAGCTGCCATGCTTAGAATAGAGGCCATGGTGCTGGCCAGGAAGTTGAACTGCTTTGCAGAAAGCTTTGCAAGAAAAAAGGTTTCTGCATCAGTCCCAAGAAGCCCAGACCTGGCAGATTACATAGGATGTCACAGTCACTGGAGAAGGAACTGGGACATGCATTTTTTCACATGTATGTCACACTCACAGAAACCAGCATTCAACGTGTGCAGCTGCAATACCACTCTGATGGTTGGGATAACTTTTGATGGTTGGTACAGCCCAGCCCACCAAGCACCTTGCTGCCCTTTAATTCTTTTGTGAGACCCATGGGCCAGAGGGAGGCACAGATGGGAGGGAGATGTACTGCACCAACACATAGAGCCGTGTGTTAGTCCCTGGGAGCTCAGAGCAGGGGCACAAATACCCTTAGTGCCAATATCAGTGTCTGTATTTGGGCATCAGTGAAGTTTGCTGTCCCACTGGCTATATTCTGTTTAGCTTTACAACATGACAGTTCTGCTCAGGCCCTTGCTCCCACTGTTCTTTTCCACCAGCTGCATGTTGAAAATTACTCCTTACTATTACAATGAGCCAAAGAAATGCACAGCTGATATGAGAAGTTCCGTGAATAAAAAAAGCAAATGAGAAAGGCAGCAGAAATTGTAGTGTGGTATCTTAGAAGACTCACACCAGAGAATGACCTATTTTATGCTTGTTGGGTTAATCCCAGCAACAATTTCCTGTTGTTTGGAGATCCTATGGAGAGCACTTTCCACTGTACACCCTGCACACATGGTGGACAGATACAATTTCAGCCTCATTGCAAATTCTGAGGAAGGTTCTTGTTGATCTCAGTGACCTTCAGGTTCCTTGCTGGTTTTGGGGATGGTATGGTTGGACAATTCATGGATAACTACACATGCTTTTCATTCTAGTGCATCCCCCAGAGATTTTTATATGGCAAATACTTAAAGCACAGCACCACTGAGACACAGTCCTCCTGATTTCAGGGCAGTTGCTGAGCTGATTGCAGTGCAGTTTGGGTACAAAGAACCCAAGAGAAATCACAAAAAAAAAAAAAAAAAGGCAAAGAAAGCTTTAAATCTGACATTAGACAAACAGAATTAGGCATAATATACTTTTAAGAGCTGTATCACTTTTTCAGAAGGATGAAGCAGCAAGTCAGTGATGATGGGACATGAACTGGACAACTAAAGGAGGCTTGTTTCTATGGAGGTCATCTATGAAATGGTGGCTGGTGTCCAGAAAGTGCTAAGCTGTCCCCAAGCACAGATCAGTATTACTGTTTTTCCATGGAAATCACATTCTAAATATCAAAAGGAACATGAGGACAAGACAAAATTAAATTATTGTACTCCACTCAAGGCTGGATTTTTGTAAAGACATGAGTAGGGTGTTATAAACCAGAAATGATCTGATGGTGCACAGCAATGATTCATCTCAGCAGAGATTACAAACAAAGGAGACCTCTGACTTTGCTGCTGTTGTTGGCCAGTGCCAGGATAAACAGTGATGAACAAGTCCACTGACATAAAGAGAAGAAATACGTAAAGAGAAGGATTTGCAGAACAGGCTCTCTGCCTTCCTCTGCTGAATATTCTTGTCAGCAGTTCTGGGTGCAAGAAAAACCTGTAGGCTTTACCTCTGTGCTGTACTGCTGCTGTGTCACTGCAAGTGATGGCAACACACAGAGTTCAGACTTGAAATCAGAATCAGTTCAGACACTAAAGCCTGGCTTTGTCTGCTGTCAGTCTCTAAAACCTCGAGCTCTGCCTCCCTGGTGTTGACGGTTTGCCTTTCATGGGTGATGTTTATGCCCTATCTTAAGCTAGAGGAATACCACCTCTGCAACAGCCCCATTTAAGTCCTAACAACTTCTCCTCCTTGCCTGCTTTGGGGACGGTTAAGGAAAACTACTGACCCCTTCCCACTGTGCAGGTGCCCAGCACTTCTGGGAGGAGGCCATTGGTGATGAGAAGAGACATTGCTCATTGTAATTGGGTTGTAGCATCCCTTGGCACAGACCAGGGACACTTACAGGGCATGTGACCCTGGGAGCTCTGCAAAAATCAAAAACTCTGGTGAGAATGGTATCTTTGGTGCTTGGAGAAGAGACAGCACTGACACAAAGGAGTGCCTATGGTGCAACACTGATTCTTGAGTGGTGACACTTCTTGTCATGATATGGTGTTTTATGAAGCTTTGCTTTATTCAAATGTGTTTCTTGGATTTCTCTTCAAAACATGGACTCGAAGACAAATGCTACAACAAACATGCCAATTATAAGGGATAAATACTGAAAAGATTTAAAGATTTCTTTTGGCAGAGAAAGCACCTGCTAATTTTAAACTATTTGAGGGGTAAGAGGCTCTCCTGTTCACATTGTTAGATTGAACCACGAGTTGATTACTGAACAGCTCTTTTGGTTTTAAGCAGCTACAGACCCATAAATATTCCTGCCAAGGCTTGTCATCTCCACAGCAGTTCCCACCACTGTTCATCCACACCAGCAGCAGTTCCACAAAGGTTTGCAAGGGCAGTGTTTGTGCCACCCAGCCAAGCTCGGGCAAGGAGCTATGTCATAACATTTGCTTTTTCCACACAGTGAGATTTGCAGAGTAGCCACTGCAGAGCAGCCCTTTTGTCAGGGCAGACAGCCACAATCCATCCCATGCTGGAGCTGGGGCTGTTCATGGGATGGCTCCTGTGCTGGGCTGTGTACTGAGCTAGTGAGACACCCCAGTCCTGATCCACCTCTTAATGTCATTGTAATCTGAAGCCAAATAGCTGAGCTCCCAATGTTGTTTAGCTGTGTTTAACTTTTCCATAGCAGACATTTTTAAACAAGCTCCTGATTTCAATGCAGAGTTAAAGATCATTCAAGAGTCACACAGGGACACTCAGTGGCCATGGTTCTCCCTTCCTCCCTCCCTCAGCTCCTCGGGGTGCACGTGGTTCTGCACTATGGATGACTTTTCCACTGCCTTTACTGGAATGACCCCGTCCTCCACCACTACCCAAGTGCTCTGTTAACAAACTCAAGTAACAGTAATAAATCTTTCTAGGGCCCAGCACCAGTGCTGCCAGAGCTGTGAAGCCACCTGTCTCTGCATGATGTGAAATTAATGATGCACTTAGAGCACTAGAAACCCAGAGGTGTTGTGCAATACCTCTTTTCCTGACGTACTGGTGTACAGAGCTTACACTTAATCACCTTGGCTTCTCCTCCTCAGTACAGAAGCAATTTAAAAAATTGCTCAACCCACCTCAGGCCTGAGTTGCCAGTGCTGTTTGCACACAGAATGCCTTTGTCAGTTATCAGCACTTATTCAGTATTACTCAACTCTGAGGCAGCTAAGGGAGGGAACAGGATGGTCAACATGAAATACAACAAAACATGCTGTGTTTCTTGAGGACCAGAGCCTGCCTGCTCCCCCTGGCCCACTCCCATTGCCCACAGCAAGGATGTGAGGATGGGGGCTCTGGTTTGATCCTGCCCCATCATACTAGTCCTGCAGAGAGAGGGAGGTGGCAGCTGCCCTGAAAACCTGCATTCTTCAGGGTCATGGTGGAGAAAGAGTTAATGTGAAAAAGCACAGAGTATGCACAGCAATGTGCAGAGCAGCAGAAGACGTGTTCTGTCTGCTCCTTTTTCTAGTGGACAGAGCATTTTTGGCATGGGGCTGACTGATCAAGACTGGAAAAAGATATTGGGAACAAAGAAAAGGGTGTGAATGGCCACACAAGAACTAGTCAATTTTTTTTCCAGTGGAAGCTTGTTTTTCGAGTTAAACAAGGCCATTCATTTTAACACTGAAAGTTTCCATGGAAACATGAGTATGGCAGAAGCATTTTATTTTGGAAAAGGAAAACCTCCAGAAGCCTCTAAGGAAGAAGAAATATTTCAATCTGGTTTGGTTTGTTTTTGTTTTGTTTTTTTTTTAATTTCAACAGTCTGTTTTTAAAATGCAGTGTTTTTCTTTTACTTCTGGATGATCTTTTTCAAAATATTTGAGGTTTTTCTTAGTGGAAATGCAAAAGTCAATGTGAAATATCCTTATGGACAAAAAATGGTGGGTTTTCAGCATTTTAATTTACTTTGTGAAAGTTACATGGTGCTCTTTTTGAGTTAGATAAAGAAATTCCCCAAAACAGATATTCTGAATCTGTTCTTAATCTGACTTCTCCCTCAGGAAGGGATCAAAAAAGAAATTAGATTTGTGTTTAATCTAACCTGTTATCCAGCACTGTGCCCAGGTGGCCAAGAAGGCCAATGGCACCTGGCCTGTATCAGCAATGGTGTGGCCAGCAGGACCAGGGCAGGGATCGTCCCTCTGCACTGGGCACTGGTGAGGCCACACCTCGAGTGCTGTGTCCAGTTCTGGGCCCCTCAGTTCAGGAAGGACATTGAGGTGCTGGAGAGTGTCCAGAGAAGGGCAGTGGAGCTGGTGAAGGGTCTGCAGCACAAGTCCTGTGAGGAACTGAGGGAGCCGCGGGTGTTCAGCCCGGAGAAGAGGAGGCTCACAGGGGACCTTATCGCTCTTTGCAGCTCCCTGAAAGGAGGTTGTAGCCAGGTGGGGTTGGGCTCTTCTCCCAGATGACAAGTGACAGGGCAAGAGGAGATGTCCTCAAGACGTGTCAGGGGAGGTTTAGATTGGATTTTATGAAACATTTTTCCCAGAAAGATTTATCAAGCATCAGAACAGGCTACCCAGGGAAGTGGTGGAGTCACCATACCTGGAGGTATTTGAAAGACATGTAGATGTGGCATTTAGGAACATGGTTTAGTGGTGGACTTGGCAGAGCCAGGTTAATGGTTGGACTTGATGATCTTAAGGGTATTTTCCAACCTATATAATACCATTATTCTTGACTCCATGTTCCTGAATGCAGCTAGGTGTGCTTAAATTTAGCACCTACTTTGTATGGTCAGCAAAATGCTTCTGAAATCTGTCATTTTGTGCCTTCTGTAATCTGTAATTTTGTGCCTTCTCTTTCTCCTCTCACTCAGCTCCTGGATGAGTGCTGGCTGGGTGAGTACTTCACATCTTTCTCACTCAAATTTCTTGTTTCTTTTCTGTTCTTTCCTTTTTCTCTGCTTTTCCTTTAGTTGCTATCCAAGATTTCTAGTTGTGATTTCCCCGCTTCCTCTCCTGTCCTACATTCTCTGCCACAAGTATTGGTTTTCTCTTCTTGTTTTCCCAAATCTTAGGCCCAGTAAATCCCAAGTTATTCACACACTTGCAGTTAATGTGAAACATGAATATCTGACTCTTAAGGTCCTGTGCTCTGGAGTGGGCACTCGAGCAAACCCAAGGCTTTTGGGCCCATGCATCTCTGTAAAAGATGAGGAATACACAGCTGCCCAGTTCCCATCAGCCCTGAAATGTATTTATTTGCTTTAAAAGGCACAAACTCTTAGGGAGCTGGAATGGAAGAACAGCAGTGACATACAGAGAAAGAAAAATATTTGCTTCCAGATTAGCTTCATCCAAGCTTAGACTTCAAAAAGAGTTTCTAACTTTTGAACAAAGCAGTTCTCCTAGTCACATGTCTATGACAAAATGACGGCCCCTAATCCACTGTAGACACTAACTTTAGACTGGTTTTGGTATAATTCACTCACTGTTCTACTGAAGACACAAGGAAAATACATTGTAAAATTAGGCACAGCTTAGAGCTTTTTTATATAATGCATGGCCTGGGGAACTATGATTTTTCTCTAAGTACAAATAACCTTCCACTGCAAGAAGGTGGTACTGTGTAGTCTATAAGGAAATACATGCTCCTGGCAGTCAAGAGACCTGGCAGTCCCAAAAAAGGGAGCAGAGTATGTGTTCCACAGGGGGGGAACACAGTGGTTCATGTCCAGCAGTGATATGGTATAATCACACAAAACATCTAATAACAATGCATCCAGCTCAACAGCCAGATTGACATGGAGAGCTTCTCAGTCAAATGGGAGCAATGAATTGTACTGCTAAAGCAGAATAGGAGTGAGAGGCACTGCTGGCTGCAGAAGGTGAGCACTTAGGGATTTTCACACATAGAACATTCAGTGCAAGGTCTAGAGAGAGCTGCAGAGCTCTAGTTAAACCAGCTGACTGCCCACATGTAGGATCTCCTGTGGTGCTCATGCCACCAGCAAGAGGGGCCTGCCTCCTCCTCCAGGAACACACAGGACCACAAAACACAGTGTCCTGCTTCTCAGGCAGCCCTGTTGGGTGCAGTCCTTCTTTGCAGGGATCCTGCTCCATGTATACCAGGCAAATTTCTTGTTTCAGTGCCACTGCTGGGATGATGTGTCAGTCTTGGTCTTCTGAGTCATAAAAGCCAAATTCTATCATCTACATTAATGTTGTTTGCAACTAGTTTAGATTTCTATCTTATGCCACTTTCCCTTATATAGATATTTTTCTTCCCTTGGTGTTTACTCTTTCTTGATGTATTTTTAGAAAACTTTTGTATTCCTTTTCTCTTCCCTGCTAAGCAGGCGCCGGTCCCTCCTGCAGGATAGTCTCCATTAGTCTGATCATTGTCTCATTTGCTCCTGTTTCAATTAATCTTTCTTGACAGGGGATGCCCAGGAATGTCCACAGTGCTTCAGATGGGATCTCACAGTGTGAGACACCAATACTCAGAATTTGCTGGCTTCACATATTTGTTTTTCTCATGATTATGTCACAGCAGTAGTTCATCCTCATCTAACTCATGCCACTATGAGGTGTCCCCCCAAGCCATTCCCATCTGTTGTTTCAGAATCAGCAAAAAATCATTTTTGATCCCCAAGTGATAGTGTCCTTCACAGTATTAATGTTCAACACTTTCCTACTACCTATTTCTCAAGGCCACCTTTTATTCCTTTGTGATACTCTAGTTCTGCATTGTGCTGACAACTACAGACTACTGGTGTCTCTAGAAAAGGCCATAGGAAAAATCACAGTATTTACTGAAGTCTCAGAGGAAAATATTTAATTAGATGAAACCCAGTCTGATCTTTGATAGACTCTAACAATGCACTTCAGCCTAGCAGTTTCCTTTTCAATATGATCTGCTTTACTTTCTCAATGTGAAAGCCTGGTGTAATTTTTGATCCCATTTCTATCCTCTACCTTCCTCAGTTATATTAAGCATTTCCCATTTGACAGTGTATCAAAATACCAGCTGACAGTCAGTAGAATTAGATCAGTTGGGTTCTGGTTTTTTGGTTGGTTTTGGTTGCTGTTGTTTTTTTTTCCCAGGGGAAATTCATTCTTCTATCAGCTTGGGATAATTAAGCTTTGTAAACCCATGTGTCTTTCTTCCTGTTCAGCAATTATTTTTATGTCTTTAATTATTCTTTCTTTTCAGTTATGCTTGTTCTTAAAACCCATGCCTACTCCTGAAATCAGGAGTACTGATCCTGCCCCAGTGTACTGTTTCTTTCTTCCTGAAATATCATATGTGCTATTCTCTACTCATAATTGCAACATTTTTAACTTGATACCAAAACTGTGGCTACCAAAACTGTGGTTCGCTTTAAATGTTTCTCCTAGAATTTAGGAGACAGAAGCCCATTATTAGAGTACCTGAAGCTTTGTTTGCACCTCAAATCCTATAATTTCCTTTAGTTGCCTTGCTTGTTTCCATCCTTTATTTCATTTTTCTTATTACAAACAAAGTCAGTGTATGAATTGAATTTTTACTCTATTTAATTCTTGCTCCATTGTGGCTCCACTTCATCTTTCCTTGTTATTTTTCCTTATTATACTACTGAAAAAATGTTTTATTTTTAACTTTCATTGCAACATCAAAAATTATTATGGTTTTTGGCTTATTCTTACTTTACATCTTCACATCCTGATGTACAAAACATGGTTTTATTTTCTCATAAGAATTTGTTTGTATTCTTTAAGGACCATAGTTTTATATGCTCATAGTATTTGTTTGTATTCTGTAAGGACTATGCCTAATGTTTTCTTTGAGAGGATACTCAGCCAATTAAGTCTGGAGTGCTTCTCTATCTTTGTAAGTTTGTGTCTCCCTACAAGTAGTTTTTGTATCTTTGACTTAAAGAAGTACCAACATTAATCCTCATTCAGTTTTCTGAGTTTTTCAGTTCAGGCAGCTTCACCATTTTTATTTTTTTTTAACCAAAGCACATGATTTAGGACTTGCAATTTTTGTTTATTTGCCTATATTTGGCAGTCTCTCCAGAAAATATGAATGTTTAATATTATATCTGAAGTTATATTTTATAATCAGGCCTTTTATAATTTCCTCCTACTTACTGAAGTCAAGACTAAAACAGTATTGCTTTTGTTGGTTCATCAGCTTTTTGAAAGTATCTCCTGGCTAGTCTATCTAGGAGCAGCTAACATCCAGTTCTTCAAGCTGAACTTGGGAACTTCATGATTGCATCAGTTTGAGTCACTACATCCTAAACACTGACTCAGTTTGATGACTAAGGCATACACTGATGGTCTGCTACCTGTTCTCAGCTCAGTTTCTGGAGATTGTATCTTTTCTGTCTTACTCTATTTTTGGTTGATGTAATTGCTCTTCTGTTTTTCAGTCCAACTGTATCCTCTTCACTGCTTTATTTCTGCTTTGTACCCCTGTATAAACTTTTTTCTTTTACTCTTCCTTCCTCACTGCTTGTTTTCTTCTCTCGATACTGCACTTCTCCTGCTCCCTTTCTCACACTGCCATGGATGTCCTGTCCACATTCAGTGTTACTGCTTGCCCATGGGTGCTCTGTTTCATCAGCCACATCAGGTGGAGCTTCATGCATAAATAATTGTTGTCAGGTAACCCCTCTTGCAACTTATGCCATCTTTGTCATCACATCCATTCCTGGAGACATCTCTGCATCTTCAGTAAAAAATTAATTAAAATTGCAATAATTGAGTTTCTTCATCCCTTACATTTTTTTCACCGTTGTTGCAGGGAGCTCTGTATATCCAGTTTATAGCCTTTATTCATTGTTTTCCTCTTGTTTGGCCCAGTCTAGTCAGCCAAAGAAAATCCTTTCCACTCCCTGTGTACTGTATTTAAGTGGCATAATCCTAGAGGTGCCCTCAGTGTCCTCACATGTCCTGCATGTAGTGACAGATCCTGAAATGTGAGGAGTTTCCTCCTTGTAACCTCTCCTGATTCCAATGCAGCTGTTGTTTAATGCTGCACCATTTCCACAGGCAAGGCATGTGACACCATGCCCAGGGTAGAATGCTCCTGGCCCTGTGGTTAGAAAGCTAGAAATGCTAAACAAAGCATTATTTGGGGGGATGGGGAGTCATTACAGTTATTCTGCCAAATCTTGGAGTAGCTGATGCTTTGCATCATGTGGTTCTATTGAGTTAACAACATTAAAGGCTTATTTTTCCCACTCACTCTATGAACAAGAAAATACCATTGCTTGCTGGTGCACCCAGAGATGTTCTGGAGCTTGCTAGGGAAAGGTGAAGTTCCTACGAAGGTCAAGTCCAGTCTTTTGTCATTGAGGTAGACAATGGGATTCTGCACTCTTCAGAAATCAGGCATTTCAAAGACAGCAGGAGGTACTACAGTTGAAGTCGGCTTTCAGGGAACAAAACAGCATTTATCAGAGCAATGAATGGAAGACCATATTCTACATCTCATACAGATGCTTTGGTATCTTTAAATACCCAAATGTCTTGAAATGCTTCAGTAAAGCTTCAAATTTTTTTCCGTAGTGTTTTACCATTAGATTGCTGTATAGCGACATAATATAATAATCACCTATTTTCTTGAAAAACTAGAGTAATCTTTGTATTCCCTTTGTGCTGGGACATCTTTGTCAAGGTAGTCTGTCTATCTAATCCAAAATAAGTGACAGTGTGGTGGTAAAAGTGGTATAAGTGGTATTTCTGCGTAGTGCCTTCCAAGAGACCATAGACATTCTTCTGGATCATTGTTTTGATACTGGGAACTTGGATGCTGCTCCAATCAATTAAAAATACAGTCAGCCTTCTTGATGTGTGTTACCAGTTTATCAAAGACTTTTCAAGTGAGTTGCCCCTCTAGCTGTAGTCTCCAAAATGGAGATTAAATGTTTTGGGGAAGTCCATTTTGCCATGGAGCAGCCAAAGAAGATGGTCACCTCACCCCTACATGTACACATTGAAACCCAACAGAACTCTTCTTGTGGGAACAGATTCCTCTAATTGCAGTTAAATCTGGGCTATCAAAGCAGCAGCCAGGATAATCCTTGTTCTCCTCAGTGTTTAGATTTCTTTAACTTATCAGGCAAGTAATCAAAACATCAAGGCAGATGCGAGTAAAGGGAAAATGCGAGTTACACTGTTCTGAGACCTCCCAGTTCCAATGGAGAAAAGATGTGCAATTTACAGAGGTCATTCTGCTGGAATTATCCTAGCAAGAGAGTTCCAGTAGAACTCCTAGCACAGATCTGCCCTATCTTGGCAGAATAAAACAGTTACCTGGGATTTACATTAAGACTTGAAGCCTGCTCTGTTATAATAAGGTGAGCTTTAATCCTGGAGGTACAAATTGCACTAGAAATCCTGGAACATGGACAATTTCTGGTGGCCAGACATGTGAACCAGAGGTCTGAATATCTATTGATTCATGTAATACCTGAGATCAGACCAACCCACAAAGGCCTGCAGCACTCTGTTCCTTCCAGAAATTAGTGACTCTATCTTCAGAAATCATCTTTCAGCTGCCTTCCTCATAAGACTTTACCTGATGACCACCATCCTTGGAAATGGATGGCTGCATGCAAGGGTTCCCCACTCCCCTTAAGAGCATCTGGTTCCATGCAGTGTTGGTCAGAATAATTTCAGGCTGATTTGCTCTATGTCATAGTAAATCTTTAGTCTTCTAAATGCTGTATTCAAATCTCTCTACACTGCTCTGTTAGCTAGTCCTCTGTGTTGGAAATCAGTGTTAGGTGACACCCTTGTCTTCTGAAAATTCGCCAGTGTGATATGCTGCATACCTAACCCTTGGCCAAGCTTGCTCAGGACAATGCCTCCATGTCTTCATTTTCCAGCATGCTTCTTCATCAGCTTGGGATTTTTCCTTCTTCCACTCTGAACTTACTGGATCCACCTGAATCCCCAACAAAGCACAGCTGATCAGCCACCATGCCAAGGAAATTTGTCAAGAACATTTGCATTGTTTCTCTTCTAAAGCCCTTAATTTTTCAGCTGACATCTGAGTGTTGGAAGTCCTCAAAACATAGAACTACTTGTCACTGTTACCTGAACCTGTTTTCAGCTAAAGAGCTGATGCATGCTGTGTTTTCTTGCCTAGCACTGCGAGGCTCCAGGAAGGACTGAACCCTTTCCTGTTTGCTCACATCTCCTCATTTTCCTCTCCCATTATTCGTGGTCATGTCTCTCTTTGTATGACATCTCCCATGGTCATGATGGCTCTATAGTTACACACTCCTTGAAGCCCAGAGGGCAGTGCCACAGGCTAGGAAGGGTCTGTCCAGGCTTTGCAGCATGACCCAGGGTCTGTTGGAGACCTGCACTGTCCTGGCCCAGCACAGAAGGCCAGGCAGGACACCCAAGTGCTCCTCAGAGCAGACTCACACTAGGCTTAGGTCTCATAGGCATCTGACCAGCCTGTTTACCCTGCTCCAAACACTCTTCCCTGCCCTCCTGCTTTTAAGGTTTCCTGACATTTTTGTTACTCCAGACTGCTCCCCTGCTTTCCCATTGGGTGCACCATGCTCAAGGCTCATTGAAGTTCTGAATCATGACCTGACCCTCAAATGTGGACCTGCCTTGTCCACAATTCCACCTTGGCTTTGGTCCCAGCTTGTTCTGTTGCAAGCCCTGTCTATTTCCATTACTTCTGCTTTCCTCCAATTTCAGCTGGTCCACTATACATCCTTGGCAGCAGGTACAAGTTGCAACGTTTGCCTGTCTTTTCAGGTCACCAGCCTCTGAAGGCACCGTGGTGCACCCTGAGAAACAGCAATGCAGGTTACAGGCAGGCTGTTTATAGTCATTCTGCTGACAAAAAATGGCACAAGTGGCATAACAAACAGCATGATGATAGAGAACTGCTTTGTCTCCTGTACATATCAGTTTTTACTGGGATGTTTCTTGTGCAAGTGTTTTATGGAAACTTCTTCGTTAAGACTACCTCCAGCTAATATTTCCACATGCAAATCTGCACACTTTACAAGCCCCTTCAGACTAAATTCGAGTTGTACCTTTTTCTATTCCTCCTGCCGTGTGCAAAGGGTGGCACCCTTTGATATCTCTGAGGGAGAAGGGAGCCCTGTTTTATACTGCAGTGTTAGAAAATGGGGCTTCACGGTGGCTGTTGGCAAGAACTCAGTTTTCAAATGAGTATTTTGTGTAGTTGCAGTGACGATGGTGGGTAATTTCTGAAGAGAAGCCATAGGTCTTACTGTGGGAATTTTTAACTCTCTGCACCATGATGAAACACTGGTATGCAGTGCAGCAGAAAGCTAGCAGAGTTTGTTGAGGGTTTTAATTAACATGAAGACTACTGACACGGGTTTAATAGCCACAGGCCTCTCTGAGGGGCTGAGAGAGATTTCCTAGCAGCAAATGAAACTCTGCAAAAGGAAATGAATGTGCTTTCTGCGTATACAGGAATGCACATCAAAGGCAGACCAAGGCTGGGTGATAGGCCCTTGCAAATCAAACAGGCTCTGGAGATTGCTAGTATCAATAATCTTTAATATCCAGGGTATCTTTCACTCCCAATATTCTGGGAAAGTGGCTATCATCACAGCTCTGCTGTGATAACACCTCCCTGAGCTTCTGGGAAAACAGCTCTTTCCTCTTCCCTGTAATCTGAACATCCTCTATGGCACCCACTGAGTCACTTGGCATCTCAGCATCTCTGGCCAAGCTCAGTGCCTCCCTCCCACACTCCCCAGCACCAATGTTTTCCTGGGCAGGGCTCTTGTCTCTCTGGGGTGCTCTGCTGGGGCACCTTGGGCCACCACTGCACTGCCACCATTGCTCATTGCTGCTTATACCAGGCATTTGCTGAGTCTGTACTGAGCTGTCTTTGTCATCAGAGCTGGGGACATCATCCACACAAACAGCATGGAAGGAGCTGGGTGGTGGCTGCAGCCTTGTGGGTGAGCTGCTGGCAGGGTCTGCCCAGTGAGGGCTCTCTGGGGGCTGTTCACAGCCCCATGCAGGTGATGGAATTCCATGAGCTGACTTGAAAGGCATTTCTTATCAGGTCTGGCTTTTGCCAAGCATGCACCTGGCAGAGAAGGCACCTAGTTACAGCTTTCAGGACCTAGGCCTTAGAAAATGACACTGACACATGGGCTGACGACTGCAAAGCAAAGAAATGACCAATACAAGGAGGGGACAGGGTAACATGCCCTAGCTTGGGTATTCAGAATCCTGCTGGCCCCAGGGCCATTCTGTCCTGCACCATTACAGAGCTCTGGAAAGGAAAGAGACATTAGCAAGGGACAAACCTACAAGCCCAGCCTCCAGGTTGTTCCCAAAATACAAGGTATTTGTGACTAAATGACTTGTATGTACAGAATGGTTTACTGCTGCTCAAACTCACATAGCCCACAGAATGAGCAGAAACAGTCACTGCCTAGGGCTTCACAGGTGTCCAATTCTTTTCCTTCTTATTTTAACTAATTAGTTTTCTTTTGGCCTCAGGTCCCCTGATGTAAGCACATAGGAATATTCCCTGTTTCTCATACATTCACCCAGTCTGCTAGACCACACTGACAGCCTGACTTACACAGAAATAATAAACCCCTCTTAACCATGCCTCACTTAAAAGAAGTACACTGTGCATCATGGAAAAAAAAAAAAAAAAGGAGCCCAGCAAAACACTTAACAACTGGGACCTAAGACAATAAACGTAAGGCTCTAAAAATTAGACTTGGCAAAGGTCTAATGCAGATAAAATCAATAAGGAAAGGATAAGAATATATTAACACAAAATGTTTCCTGGGGAAATGGAAAAAGTTTCATAAGAGTAGATCTTAACATCAACAGAGTTATCCAAAGGGCAAGAAAAAAATCTGTAGCCTTTCAGATGTTGGCCAAAAATGAAAGAAAAACAGGCGCCTTCTCAGTCAGGTCTGGCAGCAGCAGCCACCAGCAAAAGGAGCCCAAGAGGGGTGGCAGCTGGAAATCACTTGGCTTCTGAAGCCCCTATCACTTTGCTGCCTCTAATCCTCCAGTGCCACCAGATCCAGAAGGATATATTTGCAAGCTGAGGTTCACTGACATCCTTCCAGGCAGGAGAGACAGTGATGGTTCCGAGGATCTGCACAGCCTCCAGGCCTGCCTGCTCATTCAGGCCTTCAGCTGGGGCTCAGAGATTGCTTCTGCCTCTGGTTTTTGGTATGTCTTGCTTGGGGCTGCCTTCCTGCTCCTTCTACCTGCTGATGCTCTCCCACCATTACCTCTGCTGGTAACCCTTCACTGTCAGACTGAATGTGTGAAAGCAGCACAGCACCAGCTGTGCCAGTCCCCACCTCTTGTTAGTATGCTCAGCTGGCTGGGACAAGTTATTTCAGAAGTTTTCTTGAGTTGTAACTAAGGTAAATCAAGTCAGTAAATCTTTACTGGCATCACTCTGGTGCTACTAGTCCTCCACTGCTTTTCCACAATGGCCTTTCTGTGCTGAGTGAGCATAGGCAGGTCACTTTGCTGGGAAGGGACAAGCACAACAGGTGAGCTCAACTGCTTGGGATAAACCCTCTGTGAACCTCGGGTGAGGAAATGTCTTGTGGATTCAGCTGTTGCATCACTTCAGCTTTGCCAAACAAAAGAAATAATTCAAATGTAGGCATGCAGTTCTGCAATGAAGGCCTCAGGGTGTGAAATCTTCAAAGAGGCTGTTTCTGGCAGGTGGAGAAACAACAGGAGGTGTGTGCCTGTGCTGACTGCCAGCGGCTGGACCACATCCCTTTTCACTTGGTGATGGGAATAATGCACCAGAGGGATCTGCCCTGGTCTCCAGCTTCCAGCTTCTGTTCTTTCTGCTTATTTCTGAGAGCCAGGAATCATGTGCTACATCTACACCTCCCTAGAGGATTTTCATGTTAGTGTTAGTCCTGAGGAATAGTGAACTGGAAAAGCAGGTTGTGCAAACACATTTCTTGACCATATTCATCATTGTGGAATGGTTCAGGAATGGTGAGATGGTGCTTGCTTCACCCCCACTTTTGATGCTGACATCATAACCAGATGTAAGTGGGCAATAAAATTGTCATCTTTTTAGCTGCAAAAACATGACACTTCTTCCCCTTGAGCTCATCTGTGGCAGAATATCTTTTTGCAGCTGTACCCATCACCCATCTCTGGCCCCCAGCTGTAAACAGAACAGGCTCAAGCAGTTTGTCTCTCTGTGCTGTACAGCCTTTCACTATCAGTGGAGGAACATGCTGTCCAGCTATGAGTTCAAAGAGCTGCTGCTGGTTTGCCTCTAATCTTCTGTTTTTCTTTTGGAATACGCAATCAAAACTGGAAGCATTTTTCCTGGCTTAGGGTCCTTAACATGATCCCACTGTCCATCTTGCTGAATGTTTCATTGGTATTTTACTGCACTAATGGATGCTCATGTGCATCATTGTGAGCCTTTGGCCACAGGCTGTGGTGCTTCCCTTTTCTGGGCTCTGTCCATAGAGGATCACAGAACCACAGAACATTCTGAGCAGAAAGGATGGTCCCTTGCTGTGGCACAGACTTGTAGCTCTGGGATTTTGGCAGTTGAAGTTGCAATTTTCTAAATCCTCTGTTCAAGAGTGAAAGTCAATCAAGAAGGAAGGAGAACTTCTCTGAGTGGGTTAATGGCACTGGAATCAGTGAGAGAGACTGAGCACAAGACCTTTGCTGTCTAGAAGCAGTGGTAACTCTGTGGATTACATCTGTTCCTTGCTCTAGTTGGTATAAGCAATTAGGTAATTTCAGCTCCTGATTCTGGCAAATCTGTGGAAAATAACACCAGGAATAAATGTGTTTATATATTTTAAAGTAAAGTCTTTTCAAACTTCTAGGAAGGTGCATTTAGGATTAGCTGCTACACAGGGGGATTGGGAGAGCACCCATCTGCTTTCAGCCAAAACCAGTTGCTCTTTATCAGCCAGCTTCCTAATCCCACCTAAATTCCCTCTCTGCTCCTCCACACGGTGCTTGCCTACCCCAACAGCACAGCTCACTCACTACAGAGCCATTTTTTGGGTGAAAACACATTTCTCTCTGCATTCCCCAGATGTGGGGGGAGTGTGTCCCCCCCACACGTGCTGGTGGCTGCAGGCAGGCCCGTGGCACAGCCATCCCAGCCATGCTGCTGGCACACAGCCCTCCCCAGCCACCCCCATGCCACCAGGGGCTGCCTTACCTTTATCCCCATTTACAGCCACAGCAGGAGCTACGTGGGGTGGATACAGCCTTGTACTTCTGATCCTGTGAGCAGGGCTGATGAACTCTCCTTCAAAATGTGGATTAAGGACACATTTTTGCCCCCAAAAGCTGCTGTTCTGCAGCATTTGTTCTATAAACCCAGATAAAAATCTTGCTCTTACTTTTCAAGTTTATATTTACAAAAGGATGGAAAAAGAGGCATAATGACAGTTTAATTAATGTGTGCCATTAATCCTGGAGATAATCAAAAGCCTGATAAGTCTCTAATCTTGTAAAAAAGAATTAGAAAGCACTGAAACATCTTTTGCTCTCTGTAAACCTTGTAATGAGATGCCACATGCTTGGAGGAGGAGCCAAGGAAAGGAATAGTGCCAGAGGACATATTCTCAGCAGATTTCATCACTGGACTTCTTGTGTGATATTGTCCTTGGCAAAAACTGGAGCCCAAAGCCATCAATGTTGTTTTCAAAATTTGTCCTTCTCCTATCAATGTGCAAAGTTATTCTAAGAATTTGTGGGTATAAAGTTTTTGCTTCTCTACCACTTTCTTGTAAGTATCATGTATTTAAAGCACTACTTCAGTTTCAATGCTTGCAGATTTCACTAATTTCTTCCTGGTTAATCCTGCAGGTGTGAAAATCATGCCAGTATACAATATCTGTTATTCAAGCATAAAAAAGAATATATATATAAGGCAATATTTCCAAGGTGTTTAATAAAGTAATTATGTGGCCAACTTCAGAGAACTAAATTTTTTTTAAGTCTGTACAAAAGTAAAGATTGTTTCAATTCTGTCCGTAGTTTTGCACTTTTATGTGTAAAGTACAGTTTATGTTTTGTCAGTTAATACCAATAAGTGTCCATGAAACAACTTTAGAGGATGCAATGACTGACAGACATTGTCCAGGTTTTGAGGATCTCAAAAAGAAGTGCTCATTCTTGAGCTCAGAGCAAAAGTGTAACACACAAGGGCAACATGTCCTAATGTCTACTCCTGCAGGGACCTGGAAACTAGCTGGAGCTGGTGGGAAGCATGGTGGGAAGGAAAAATAGTAATTACTGCCTCTCTTCCTCTCCAGAGACCCAAAGAAAACTGAATTTGTCCTCTGGAATGGAGGCTGGGGGCAGCAGTCTGCCGCAGGGAGGGTTAAGGCTGGGTGAGAACTTTTGTCTGGCTCCCAAAAAAGACTGAACCAATGAAGAAGCCAGAGAAGGACTGGGTTAAATAAACCCTGGAGGGCTGGGGGAGAAGTCTTGGCAGGCAGGCAGGAGAAGGGCGAAGAAAATGAGAATATTTGAGTCAGGGTTGGAAACTGAGGTTTCTTTCTTTCTCTTTTCTTTCTCTTTTCTTTCTCTTCTCTTCTCTTCTCTTCTCTTCTCTTCTCTTCTCTTCTCTTCTCTTCTCTTCTCTTCTCTTCTCTTCTCTTCTCTTCTCTTCTCTTCTCTTCTCTTCTCTTCTCTTCTCTTTTTTCTGTGGTACAAGAAGCACTAAGAGGTAGTGGTTGCCCAGGCACAGGTTAGCCAGCAGCTGGGTATGCCCTTGCAGGTATGACCATCCCAAGCCCCGTGAGCACAGGGGACTTTTGGCAGCTGGGCTGGGGAAGGGGCAGAGGTGGGATGAGGCAGCCAGGGTGGGGTGAGGCAGCCGGGGTGCTGCAGACCCTGGCTGTGCCCTGATGCAGGCAGAGGCATGGGCTGCCAAGGGGCCATTGCAGCAGCAAGGGGAATGTGCTCAGCCCCTGAGCTGGCCTGTCACCCCAGGGCAGATTGCAGAGACAGAGTACCCCAAGGTGTTTTCCTTCAGACTCTCCTACCCCACATGAACAACATTTACAAAATACCTGCAGGAGGGCTGATTTCCAATGCACTGAGACTGAAAGGCTTCAAGACTGAAAGTGTATTTAAGACCCTGAGGATGGGGAACTCTTTTGCTTGTCTGAGGAGCTCTGCTTTCCACCAGTCTATGGGCAGCTGGGAGAAGGTGCAGTGAGTGACGCCATGAGACACAAAAAACAGAGGCAATGTTAGTCTGGGGACAAGGACAACGTCCTGCTGTCAAACCAGCCCTGAAAGTAGATAAATGAGGAAAGAAATTTTTTGACCCTTCTCCTGAAAAGAAATTGTTCAAAATAGGAGATGCACTTGATGCACTTGAGTAAACTTAGCAAACAGAAAGATAGGTCAGGGAGACAGAGCAAAGTGGAACTTCTGCACATTTTCCCCATCTTCAGATAAAGCCGTGTTGGTATATACAAGTACAATGACTCCTGAACTTTGGCTCCTTTATTTATAAAACAATATACTAATCTTAATCCCTGGACACACTGACGTAACTGAATGTCATACTTTCCAAAGAGAATGGATTGCATTCCCATCATAAAATAAATACATTCCAGCAGTGAGCCCCCCAGCAAATAACAGAGCTCCAACAGCTGGGGAAGCTGGGGCAAGAGGTACAACAATTGGGTTATGTTGCTGAAGCCCAAAAGCCAAGTTTTTGCTGGCAGCACTCTAGGAAAACGTATTATAAATGCAATGCTACCAAAAAAGTGCTCTTTTCTTTCTAGTTCTGTGCTGCATGCAAAAACCATTAAAAAAAAATCCTGGGTAAACAAACATACTCTTTTCCATATGACCTTTTCTTGAATATTTTTAAAAGTATATTGTCTTTTTGGTTTAACACAATATTTGTCAGCTTTTATTTATAGCTTAAAAGAAAAGCCTTCCTCAAACTGTCACCAAAAATGCCCTTCTATAGGCATGCTGTCAGTAGAAAGGCTTTCTTTCTCTGAGTGACACCGTGAGTTCAAATACATTTTACTGTAAGTAGGATAGAAGTGGCTCCAGCAATCGTCGCATCTTGAATCAGCTGGACACGTATCACTCTGGCCTAAGAGCCATTTCAAACCTGTATTATGGGAAAGGAAGGGTTAAATACAATAGATAACCAAGCAGCAATGGTTTGCTCTCATGCACTCTCTCCTTTTTTATTTACTTTATAAAAGAAGCAGGCACTAAAACCTTTAAAGAATATTTTTATTCTTATCTAATGTGCAGTGGGCAGTATGATAAAACAGATTATTACCCAACTCCACATGACTTGGCATGGGTTTTTTTAACTTGGAAATTGTAATGAAAGGCCATGGTGCTTCACAAACTGGTTCTACTCTGTGGGATATCAAAACCAAAAAATTGAAAAGTCACATTGCTAGTATAAATTCAGCATAATGAAAACAGGCATGACCCAGGGCAGATTACAGATTGCAGTAAGTCTGGAACCTCCTTTGCTGAGAGTCAGAGATTCCTACAATTTAATGGGGTGTCTTCAAACATATTCCCCAATCTGCTATTCAGTGACTTACTGAGTTGGAAAGATACAAATATGAGCAGGTCAACAAAATGTAGTCCTCTTTAAAGTCCATATTTACTTCAGCTGTCAAATGAAGAAGACTGGTCCAATGTATGGATCCCTGGAAGAGCTCAGCATTTGGTGTTGCCATGAATTAACACTTCAGTCAAAGCTGACATGCTTTTTGATGGCTGCTGCTGGAGGTTACATATGCTTCATGCTTTGTGACTAAATAGTATTATGTACAAAAATGAGGCCAAACCCCTGGGAGTCTACTTTTGCATGTTTTTATCCTCAGTTTGTGATAGTACATGCTTGGGCTTTGGAAATTTCAAAGTTCACTCATTCACAACCCAAAAGGCAATTCTGCCTCTTGATGAAGCAGTCATTAACCCAGTCTGTCAAGTTCAGCTTTATCTTTTGCATCTTTGTGATTGCTCTTTCCATTTTTCTCCTTGTATCTCATGTGGCAAAACACAGCCCCTAAAATGACACCTGAAAAACAGAGAAGGTTTGTCTGTAAAAGGAAGAGAAAGCTTTCTGAAAAGATGTTCCAGCAAGGGCCATGACACTGCACTGTAATATCCACAGTGCTTTTACCTCTTGAACAGAAGCAAACAGCTTTGAGGAATGACCATGCAGCCTTGGACCAAGAGCGTGGATCCAAAGCACTGCTGGGCAGGATCAGATGCCTTGGGGATCAGTGGCCTTCCCCAAAAGGAGAACTTTTCCTCTAGGATCTGACCAGATGGCAAAGTGTCTATTTAACCCCCTTCCCTTTAAGCAGAGGTTTGTCATCTTTGTCTTGAGATGTAGTCCCTCTTTTGTATTTTTATATATATATGTATTATGTATAGCTTGATCTTTTAAAATTATGATGAGCTTGTTACACTGTATATAAATTTATTTCCTCTTTATCAGTGTTAGAATGAATATGAATAATGTAAACATACAAAGCTGAAATAGGTGAATAAAATGATAACTATTAGCTACAGGTACAGATATTTTAAGTAGGAAACTCCACTATTTTCACTGTAATCTGGATGCCCAAGACAAAGCTCAAATCCCCTGACAGGCAAAGGGCAGTAAGTAGCAATAAAATGAAATATGCTACAAGTTCAGCAGTTTCTTCTGTCCTAACTGGTTGTTGTGCCATTGGATGTTTTTCTTATGACCAAAAACTTAGAAGTTTGCAGCCATCATGATACATAATCATGAGATCTCTCTTTCACTCATTCTGCAGCATGCATGACAAATCTTCACCCAACAAGTGAATTAGTGTCAGAAATGCAGCAGCACCATCATAGCTCAGAGATCTGGCTTCGAATCCTTCGACTCAGCCAAGAAGAAGTGACTTACCAATGATGAGCAGGACCCCAATCAGAATCCCAATTGCCTGCCCAGCGGTTGGCCAGGAGTGCTCACGGTCTATTTCGATAAAACAAGAATTTTCACTGGAACATTTGCAGATGCTTACTGCAAAAGGAAATGCCATGAGGTTAATGAGAAGTTCAGAAGTCACATTTGGTTATTTATAAATGTAACTGCTGTCTCGAAATTAATAGTTCTGTGGATAGAATACCTTTGAGAGTCACTTTGTTTTCCAAAGGAGGTTTTCCATTGTCATTAAGTATTATTGGAACATTATACTCCTTCTCTTCAAAGTTAGCATGTTTTGGGGACAGGTAAGCATGAGTAGCTGTAAATAGGAAATGGGACATTCATGTCAGCACAAGAAAGAAATTGAGTTCAACATTCAGATCAGCTGCAAAATTATTTTTTTAAAAGCTGCTTTGCACATAATAGCAATTCCTGTTTTCCTCTATGTCTTCCAAGATCTCATTGGTTTTCAGACATTAAGTAAAAAGGGAATATCTAGAAGCCTAGTTTGGCTTTCAGCATAATATGACTATAGGATTTCCTTCCTAATTTCTACACCAGGCCAAATCTGATCTTGGAAATGTAGTAGGACACACCATCTTTCTAGTGAACTTACACTGTCATATCTAAGACTCTTTAAAAACTAGGAAAGGTAATAACAGCCATTGGAATCAGATCAAAGGTCTGTTGATGTAAGTATCTTGTCTCCAGAATAAATGGAGATTACAATGAAAAAGCAAGCATGTATTTTATTTTCTCCTAATGGCCTCTCACCCTTCAAACATTTTCAGCTCAGGGACTTGTTGAGCAAGATGTAATTTCTTGCTTTGCACTTGTAGAAAATTTCTGCATAGACAACACCCTGTGACTGCAAGTTCCCAAGTCAGCTACCTCCTCTGCACTGGAAATAACTCCACAAGCTTCACTTGAGAGTCCCAGGTTTGGTTACTGGAAGAAGGAGCAAAGGATGAACCTTTGGCCACCTTGACCATAGCACTCATAATTTTTTATCTCTCTATTGTATTTTTTCCCTACTGTCTTCCAAGATAAAAAGTAGTAGCTTATTTTGCTCCTACACTTTCTTATATCAGGCCACTCTATGACCCTGATTATCTTTGTCACTCTACCTAAACTGGTTTCCAGTTATACTGCATTTTTATGGAGATAGAGAGACTGGAGTTCAAAATGTGAACAAATTATGGATTTATACAGGAGCAAAATGATGTCCTCAGATTTCTTTTCTGGTTGTTTCCTGGTAATTACCAATATTTGGTCTGCTTTTCTGAACAGTGCTGATAAATTGATCTCATATTTCCCTGGAGCTGCTTACAGGTCTCCTTCCTGACTCATAATGACCAGCTCAGCATCCACGATTTCAAAAGTGAGTTTCAGAGTCCAGGGTTCACTGGCACCTGCCAATTTTATTGTTCAACCAACTTAGTCTTGGAAGAATGTTCTGAAATTCTTTACACTTGGTTCCTACTCAAATAACTTTGTATAATGAGTAAACTTTGCCTCCTCATTGCATACCCATCTGTATTGAGTTACGCAGATCCCAGCAAAAAACTTTTGAAAACGTACACATGAACTCCCTTCAGTGCAAGAGCTGACCATTTACTCCAAGTCCTGAATTTTAAATTACTATTTATTCTTTCATAACTTTAAATTTGTGGTAACCCAGCTTTCTCTAGTGGTACAGTTCATTGAACACATTTTATTAATTCAGACAGGCCCTATCAGCCAAGCACTTATTCATGTGGTTACTGTCCCCTTCAAAGAGCTCCATTCAGTTTGTGAGGCAGGACTTCCTTTTGCACATGAAATGTCAACAATGTACAGTTTGCTATTTCTTTTTCACCAGTGATCTGTGTTCGTTAAACACACGTTTCATTCTTACATGCTTCTTCTCTCAAAAATACTCATGAAATTATAGCCTGAAACATACTATGTTTTATCTCTTGTGAGAAATAATTAGTTATTTTGGTGTTCTCAGCAGCCTATTTTTTTTCCACATGGAACACTGGATATGCAATAATAAGAGTGAAAAGGAATTCTGTGGTTCTCCTTATTTACCAGAGTAGTGAGTCCCATATCATTGTAAGCATGGCTGTATTAGCTTACCATTGTGCGTTGAGATTTCCCAATTATTCCTTACATTCATCTCATTCACAAGGGAAAAAGTAAATCTTGCATTATATAAATGTTCATCAGCATCAATAGCTTTAATGAGAGTCCTCTCTCCTCCACTGACAGGGTAGCAGAAGAAAGTAGGATAATCCATAGCTAATTGTGGAGGGTTGTCGTTCACATCACGTAGGTGCAGAGTCAAGAACGCTCTGGATTTCTGAGCTGCATTACCTGTCAAGTTTAACAGAATGCAAGGTTACATGCACATCCTGGATTTACACTCTGGGCTCTTTCATTTGCAGCTGTCACAGAGGTACACCATCAGGTGGACAGTGAGAGGTGGTGTTCTGTCTCAGGATGTCCTGAGGGATTTGTGGAGCCACCACTACTTTTTAACAAGCATGGTTTATTTGCCACCAGTTCTTGCTAACTACAGAACACCAGCAGGGGAAAGGAGGCAAGTCAGATGTAGTGATCTGTCACATCCCTCATGTCTGGCAACCAGCCACATCCAAAGTGAGCAGTGCTCTTTGGAGCACTCTTAAGCATGAAATGCCTTGAGCTTCCCACTCCTCTTCTATATACAGGAAATGCAGGTCAAAATTGAGAGATTCTAATGGCTGGAACTAGAAGTCCTAATGTATTTCAGACTTTAAACAGAGTATTAGTTTTAATTACAATAAAATGAAATTCTCTAGGTGTACAGGAATCCAGTATCATACAGTCACCCCAGGACAGAAGGTTACAAACTACTCTTCAGGTGTGTTTTCAGGAAGCCTAACTATGCCTAGGAGAAAGACTAAAATCTTCACAGCTGTAGAGAAAAAAGTGGCAGAAAATATTAATGCTGAAAACAGTGAAAAAATTCTAATCTTCTCTATATGTCATGTAGCACAAGAAAATATAAGACCACAGCCAACTTCATGAAAGCTGTTTTAAAACTTGTTACCTACAGCATCAAGATTTCTTCAAGAAACTTAAAATCTTAAGAAAAAGATACTTCTAAGGATGCATCACAGAATGTATATCCAAGATTACATATTCCAGTACTTTTAATGAGTTTACTCATGGTAGGTATGATAATTCCTCTTAAAAGAGTAAGGACAGGGGATTCCTCTGTGTGTATATTTAGTTGTTTCATCACTTACTTTGCTCTGATACAACAACCTCTACTGAGTACACATCTTCTTGTTCTCGATCCAAAAGGGAAGCAGTGTATACCTGCCCAGTGGCTGGATCAATTCTCAGCCATTTTCTCACATCACCTTCCAAGGAGTATCTTTGGAAAGATATAGGGGGAAAAAAATCACATACACTATTGCAAATCAGGAAAATATTCTGACAAAGCAAATACTTTGTTGATTTTATGCAAGCAGCTTGATTACAGTTGTACTCAAAGACAGGGTTCTTGGAAGAGTCACAGTACTACAGTACTACAGCCAACCAGGAGAGATTGGCAGAGGAAGAGAGGCTAAAATCATCCAGAACAAGGGTGAGAGCAGAACTACAGAAATGCCACCACTACTCCAGCCTGTCTACTTGCAACTCCACTTTCCTTCTAAATGGGAAACCTGGGATGGTCCTGAGCTTTTAGTCCAGAACTGTGATTTGTCCAAACCCCATGTCCATCTCACCCCATCACATCTCCCACATCTTTGTTTTGATGGGGGCACAAGCCAAGGGCTGTAGGACAGCCAGGCACCCTATTGTGGATCTAGAAGGGGTCAGGACCCCAAGGTGAACTATGGTGAATATCTTCTGCCAGTGTGGAGCAGCCTGTAACTACCATTGGGGCAGCATCAGAACAGAGTGTTCTTTAAGTATCATCACATAATTGCATTTATTTCATTTTTTTAAAAATCACCAAGGTCTCTGGGTATTTACTTACACAAATTTAACCATGAACATATGACCCAGTTAAGGCACAGGCACTTGCTTGAGTAGAAGTGACCCGACCTTCTCACTCATTGTTTTTGTTCTTTCAGTACCCTTTACAGTAGAAACAGTATGCTTGTACATCTTCTATTTTTCCTACTTTTTATTTTTGCCCTTTAACCTATTTTTAGCAGAAATGTGGTTTATGTATATCTGAATTCCTGTCATCTGTCTCTGTCATCATCCCCCAGAGATTCTGGACTATGTGGCTGACTTTCAAACTGGTTTGACAGAAGGCCAAACATGATAAGTTCCCAAAAGTTAGGGACAAGTAGAAAGCCAGATGAGAAATCTCTGGGAATCAGAATTCACAGGAGGCCTAAGAGTCATATTGTGCAACTCCATTAGCCACTTGATGTTTTGCTGAATTTTAGTTAAATTTCAAGAACTGTTTGTTTTGAGTTGGTCTGTTCAGCATTCCAGCTGGAAATTGTACAGCAAAAGTCACAAGTAATTCTTCTATCTGACTCTACTGTGTAAAGTACATTTACACCATGCAATACAGCACAGGAGTTTTATTGCACAGGGCTTTACATCCACAATAGCAAGAGGTGTGTCATCTCTGACATCTCGGAAAGAAAATGAAATCATTTTCAATTGTAGACTTGAGGTTGTGTATTTTGGTGGAGACAAAGTTGAGGTTGTGTATTTTGGTGGAGACAAAGTTGAGGTTGTGTATTTTGGTGTTTTCCTGCATGACATGAAAAGCAGTTACTCTCCTGCTGGTTCAGGGGTACACAGTATATGCTTCTTTTTATTGTTAAAGGCATTATGGATATGGAAATCTTGTTATTCTCAGGCCAGCTCTACCTTTTTCCTAGAGATATAAACTATCTTGCTTCCCTTGTGGTTTCCTGTTTCAAAGCTGACGTTTGTCACAGCACAGAGAGAAATCTGGCCAGAAAAGCACTGCCCAGCAGTCTGCTGCAGGTGGGTCTCTGGCCACCACCCCACCACACATCCACATGGATGTGTCCCATCTACTAGGAGATAAGACTTCTGTAAAAAAAGTATTTTCTCACATGCCAAGTATTGGGCATATTTCCCTTGCACCTCCTTTAGAACAATTTTTGAAACCCCAAATTAAATTAGTTAATCACAGTCACACTTTTTTACCGTACAGAATCCCCTTCAGGATCATAGGCCTCCACCGTCATGACCAGGGTATTGACAGGAATGTCTTCAGACACTTCTGTACTGTAAATTGGCTTCAGGAAAACAGGTGGCTCATCCACATTTGTTACAAAAACTTTAAACATGGTAAAAGAGCTTGAGTTGTAGTGCACACTTGACACCAGCGGTTCAGGGTTTGTGGCATTGATCAGCAGGTTGTACACAGGCATTGTTTCAAAATCAAGAGCCTGGATGAATTAGAAAAAAAAAAAAGGGTTCTTGAAGCAATGGCCCTGCTGCTGTGGGGAGCTCCAAAGAGAAATTACAAAGTCCCCCTCTTCTCAAGGAGGAGATTGCACCCCAGATACAGGCAAAATAAGGCAGAGAAAATGACACTCGTAATGGTAATTAAATGAAACCATATGCTTGTTTAGAGGCCTCCTCAGCAACTGCATCTTCTAATAATGTTGCCACCTGCCCAACTAAGTTTAATAACAATATCCTGTTTACAGAAATAGTATTTATAGCTCTGTATGAGAAGGCCTCAAATGACCTCCGGGTGCCAAAAGCCATGTGAGGGTTGTTACACCACAGAGTTTCTCACAATTGTCTCCTTGGGAAAAAATGAGGCTGAGGCTGATCCCAAAGATGGTCCACCACACACTGCCTCTGCCTGAGCTTGAGCACACAAGCTGGATGTACATGATATGGCACCCCTTGAAATTAAGTGATGGGTTTTCTGGACCCATAGTCCAAGCACTTTGAAATAGCCTTTGAGAAGGCTAATTTCAAAGGGAGAGCAATTTTGCTGCTGAAATTCATGGATGCAGCAGAAAGTGTTCCTTATATCCCTGTCTCCAGCATTCAGCATACAGGCTGTATCACCTGCTGCAGCACACGCTGTCCTTGGTTTTGTCACAGTAATGTTTCCCTCAGCAGGAACAAGCTGTGTCTCCATGCTGACACTGAGACATGCTGGCTGCACTCACACCTTGCTTTGCAAAAGCCACTGATGGCCAGGGAAACTGCAAGGAGGGGAATCTGCCCCATCACAGCCCACCACTACCACCACTACCAGCCCCTGGAAGCGTTATCTGGCTTTCTCTTGTCCAGAAATGCCGCTGCAGAAGTACTCAAGTAATATCATTCTTTTTGTCTTTATGGTGCATAAGGACCTACTTCATTGGCCAGAAGCAGCCAGCAGCAGAGCCAGTGGAGGGAGCTGGTGGTGGTGGTGGGTGGTGAAGGCACAGCAAAGGCAGGAGGATTGGTGTGTGTGAGCACTGCACAGGCACAGAGCCTGAGTCCAAAAGCGGAGCCTCCTGCAGTCTGCACCATGCTTAGGGTGTTCCCCCCCCCACCCGCAGCCAACACCCCTCCCCACAAATCATCACCAGGGCAGACACTGTGTATGGCAAGTAAGTAGCACTACAGGAGAGGAATAAAATCCATCTATTCACCTTGTTAATCTTGACAAACCCTCGATTTGTTTCAGGGTCTGTCTCTATGATGAACGTGTTGTTTGGATCTCCATCCTTCACTCGGTAAACGATGAGGGAGCTCCCTGTGGCAGGCTCATCTCCATCAGTAGCTTGAATTTCTAATATCACAGTTCCTATTGGGATATTTTCTGCCACAGTCACATTGTTATACTGAAGAGAGAGAGGTCATTGGAACATGATATACCAAGCACCATTTGTGGATAAAAACTTCAGCACCACTGCAAGCTTGTGACCCACACACATGGATATATTTTAATCCACAGCAGCCACGTGAGGGAGGGAAGCTTTTCAGCCACACACTTATCATAGGTGATGGGATCTGTGTCAGCGCCACTAGTACAGCACCAGTCCCAAATCTTCATGTCCTCTGTCAAAACCAGCCCATGATCATGCAGCAGGGATGGTACAGCTCCTCTGCACCCTGTGAGCACCCTGGCTACTCACTGCTGAATATTTGATAGCTTCATGCACCACGGGCTGTTGCCACACTGGCATCCCAGCTCTGCTGACTCTTTGAGCCCTCGCCCAGAAGCCTCACCTTGAGATCAGGTCCTGGACCGAGACCTTGAGGTGAGATGGTGCAAAACGTTCTGTGCAGGCACCTTGTGACTGTGCTGCCATGGCCACCATCAGAGAGCTGGGCAAAGCAGTCTGCAAAGCCCAAAAACCAGCTCAGCTTCCCCAAAAAGATACCTACGCCTGGTGGTCCAGGGAGTTCTCCTGAGCCCACCACCTACACAGCCTGCAGGAATGGTGGGAGCTGGGACACCTCTGTGTAGGTACTTCAGCCACCCCAGGGTCTGTCAGGAGGCTTGGGCCATCCAGCAGGAGTCACAAAATGTCTGCAGGTCTCTGCCAGATGCCAGCACCTCCACCAGAGGAAATGGCAAGAGAGAGACAGCCATCCTGGATCCAGGTATGTTTTTGGGCATGGATCACTGGACCACTGTTTCTGGTCAACCCATGTAGGGCTTTTGATTCCCATTTACCTTCTGGCTGTTTTGGATATAATAGTGCTGTATTTGGAAAGGTATTTGGGAGATGCCAGCTCTTTTCCATTTAGCTGTTTGATTAATTTTAAAACCTTTTCTTCCCCCTTTCCCTTCAGAACTTGCATTTCTGGAATAAACTGCTTTAATAGAATAAGTTCTTTCTGTACACATAGTCTTCCACTGAGCAAATTACCTTAAATTTCATAATTAGCTGTTAGTCTGTCTCATTGCTCGCTGTCTAGATAGAGCTTATATGCAGACTTGCAGCAATATTTTGCCTTTGTTTTCACTAGTAGTTACCCTGTTACTTGTTCTGTAAATGGCTAGTTTCCCACTGACCTTCTATAGACATTCAAGACATGCTCAAACACTTGTCAAAAGTTATTGGAACACCCTAAATGGTGTTAAAAAATACTCACCTCTGATTTTTCAAAGATGGGAATTTGATCATTGATGTCGATGACATGTACTTCCACGTCACAGATGGTCTGGAATGCTGCATGGAAAGAGACAAACAACGTCACACCAGCCCTTCTGCCGAAAATAACTTTCCTCCAGAAGGGTTCCCCGTGAGCAAAAAGGAGCACTGCCAGATTGCCCAATCTAAGCACTAAATTGAGAGAAGCACTTTTCTCAGCTATCTCTTAGTTAGTGAAAACCTCACTCTCTATCTTACAATCGATCTTCCCAATTTCTTCAGCACCGTCCCATCCTGTTTCATTTACCTCACTTTTTAAAAGCATATCCATTTACCACGATTATGATAGCTATGAACTGTGTTAGCCATCTCAGTATCACTTTTCCATGTCAAAAAGTAAGCCCTGGGTTGTTATGCTACCTTGTCCTCTTAGCAGGTCATCAGGTAGCGCCCTCAGTTTTGCTAAAGCCAGATTTTAACTTCAGATCCACGTAAATCTAATCACTACCTGAGCAGGAGCACCCATAGCAATGGCAGGTTGTGATTTTAAAAGTGTGATATATCTGGTCATGTGCTATCCATATATAGACGGATTTCAGTGTTTTATGAACATACTTCATGAGCTGCAAGTTAAGCAAAATTCTAAGCAGCATTGTTTGGATGGAATTCAAATAAGCATCCAAAACAAATCACCACCTTCTTCTGCAAGGTTTTCCATAATCTGCCTAAACAGTGCCATTTCACTTACAGACATGTCACACTGCTTTTTTACGTGCCAGTTCCTTCATGCACAAGTTTTGCCTGATTGTAGGGACTCCAGCACAAAGCTTTAAGCTTTGGTATGGAGTTTGGTTTCCTTTCCATTCAATGAATCACAAAGTACTCCTGGGAATTTACATAAGGGACAAGATTATTTTTGAAGTTTAATTTCAGCCTACTTTTCTCTTAATGTTTTAAAATATTATCTGGACTGTCTGAGCAGCTGTGTTTAACTTCTTGATCTTTTTTTCAGTCAAGTCCCTTTGAAAGACCTGGGGGAAAACCACAATCATGATCTCTTCATTTTTTCCTCCCTGTGGAAGGAAATCTCTTACTGAAGTACTTGTTAACAAGCTTCCCAGTCTAGCCACACTCTGTCTTAGGGCTGGTTGCCTTCCATGCTTGCATTATGAATCATGATTAATCTCCCTGCATCTCAAGAACAGGACAAGTACCATGTCAGAGCAGGACAGGTCTCAGGGCTGCTGCCTGTGCAGCAAACCCTCCTTGTCTCCCCACATCCCTTGGCACTGAACACAAGGGATGCCAATGTGAACAGAGTTATTCCAGTGTATGACAGCAGGCTTTACACACCTGAATCTGACACCAGGACCTTCAAGGAATACTTGGCTGAATCACGCTTGCTTAAGGAACGGCCACTTAGGTGCAAATTCCCAGTGTCTCTCTGAATATAGAAGAGATTATTTTCAGGAAGTTCAGGTTCCTGACTTTGGATCTGGAACCGCAGACGAGAGTTAAGGGTGTCCTCCTTATCCTTGTCCGTAGCAAACACGGTGCCAATATGGTTTCCTGTAGCAGAGATGGGAGTCAGACAGAATGCAGTGGTCCTGTTTCTCCACAGAAGTACACAGTGACAACTGCAATACCCGTGCAAAGAATTGAGAATCAATAAAAATAAAGCTGCCTGGAAAACACTGAAATGGACACAATCGTTTCACTTCTGGGAGTTTTTCCTTTAGCATCCCAACATACTGTTTTGGGGTCAGGGCAGTCCAAAAGACTGTAACAGCAAACTCTTCAGTCCTGAAACCAAATAACTGATGTCAAGGCTTAGGACAGATTTTGGTAATGGTCCATTGAAGTCAAAGGCATTATGCTGGAGGAGCAGCTGGCTGAGGGAAAATGGGCTCATACCACTTTAAGAACAGAAATTGGTTTTTGTATTAGTAATCAAAGGGGTGTTTTTCTTTACATAGTCTAAGCAGTTATCCAAAACTGTGGCTGTGGGAAAATGCAGTTTTATGTTTTAACTGAAACAGCATTTTTAAAGTAGGTGTTTAGAGTCTGTCCTTCTCAGGTCACTGAAATCCTTTCCACATGAATTATTGAAGGGAAAACAGGAGGGCTATTTGCACAGGAAGACATTTCTCTAGGGCAGCCACGTTTTACTCTTTGAGATCAGAATTTCTAGCTTCAGCACAAGAATTTCTAGAATTTCTATTCACACACAGCTGGAAACAGCAACAGGACAGAAATGAGGTGTATAAATTAACAGAAGCTCATTTCTCACCTCCCATTTCATTTTCTTGAACTTCAATTATGGTGAGGTTCTGCTGGCACACAGGGGGATTGTCGTTGATGTCTTCCACAACAACGTGAATTTGCAAAGGCTTATCCACCAGCTCCCCATTGTTATCTTTTGAGACCACAAAGAATGTATACTGCAACCAGAATATAACTATTAGATGGTTTGAATGTCCACTGTGAAAGTATTTTGCATTTAAATACATAACTATGGGAATATGAAATATCCTCTCATGAGTTTGTTCAGTATATTCACTCTGTTTAAATCAGAACTCTTCCATCACCCCTTACTTTCTGAAGCCTGTGTCCTCAAAATATTTTAAAATTCCTTAATACTTAACTCCACTGTAGCCTTACTCTTTTAAAAACTCAGGACAACAAGGAATATTTCATTTTTGCCTTTTTGCAAATTCATCTGTCACATATGGAGACAGAATTTATCCAGCATATCTGGTCTCTGACCAATGCTGCACTCAAATTTCTTCCAAGAACAAAAGGGAACAGAGGATTTTCTGTCTAAAAAACCCCTAGATGGGTAACTTCTAGGTAACTTCACAGTTGCAGCTCCAAGTAAAATTTTGCTTCTGGTGTGTAGAGATACTTGAGGTCCCCGAGGTCTGAAGCAGATCTGAAACATCCAGATGTTCTGCACTCCACATATCCCACCACTTACCTCTTACTCATGCCACAGCTGGTCCATATTGTTGTACACTGTACATGTGCTGTGGGCAGTGATTGCTACTGCCAGACCCACTGTAGGATAAGAACCTGAAGGCTGTTTACAGTATAGTAGTTGGATGAACTTTCACGTCTATCACATCATTTCCAACCAAAAGGGACAAGAAGCAAAGCTTTTATTTATTATCCCCTTCCCCATCCCCCTTCCTTTCTATTGAGCTTTCTCATATTTACTCCTGCACCAATAATTAGCTTTCTGCTATGATGTCTGCCATCAGTGACGTTTTATGTGTTTACTTACAGTATCCTTTTCTTCCCTGTCCAGTGGTTCAGTCACATAAATATCCCCATTCTTACTGATGGAAAATGGGAGCCTCGGCAGCTTTTCTTTTTCAAAAATGTCATAAATTACATCTGGTTCATTTGACTGCACCTAAAAAAAAACCCCAAAAATAAGTCAGCAAAGGAAGTCAGAAGTGTAAACTGAGATTTAACAGGGATCATTTCTGGACCACAAACAGAAACAATTGCATTCCTGTTGGCTTCATAAACCAGAAAATTAACAGTTTGGCAGGCTCTTGGGATGGACTGCAGAAAATCAGACTGATAATCTGCCTCTGATCTCTGAGTTGTGTGGTGAAGTCACTTTACCTCAGTTTCTCCATCTGTCCAGATGGGCTACAACACTTTTTTATAAAAGGGTTTTGGGATATGGAGATAAATAGTAATTATGGGGGAAAAAAGCATTATTTGCACTGGAATATCTTGATACTTACTATTTCCATCTCCTGACACTGTCTGTTTCTACCTGTTGTTTTGCTTTATGTAATTCAGAGAAGTGGAAAAACAAAACACTAAATTGGGAGGAGCTGTCAACTCCCTCCAGGACAGAGAGGCCCTGCAGAAAGACCTTGATAAATTATAGAGATGGGCAATCACCAACTGTATGAAGTTTAACAAAGGCAAGTACCGGATTCTGCACCTGGGATGGGGCAATCTTGGATGTACAGACTGGGGAAACAAGAGGCTGGAGAGCAGCACCACAGAAAGGGACCTGGGGGTCCTGGTTGATGGCAAGCTGAATATGAGTCAGCAGTGCCCTGGCAGCCAAGAGAGCCATCCGTGTCCTGTGGGGCATCAGGCACAGCATCGCCAGCTCGGCAAGGGAGGGGATTGTCCCGCTCTGCTCTGCACTGGGGTGGCCTCCCCTCGGGTATTGTGTGAAGTTTTGGGCACCACAATATAAGAGAGACATAAAGCTATTAGAGAGTGTCCAAAGGAGGGCCAAAAGTATGGTGAAGAGTTTGGAGGGGAAGCCTTAGTAAGGAGCAGCTGAGGACACTTGATTTATTCAGCCTGGAGGAGACTGAGGGGAGACCTCAACATCTTCATGAGGGGAGGCAGAGAGGTGGGCACTGATCTCTTCACTTTCATGACCAGTGACAGGACTTGAGGAAACTCAGTTGGGGGAGGTCTACGCTGGATATCAAGAAAAGGTTTTTCAGCCAGAGGGTGGTTGGGAATGGAACAGGCTCCCCAGGAAAGTGTTCACAGCACCAGCCTGACAGAGTTAAGAAGCATTTGGACAATGCTCTCATGAATATGGTGTGACTCTTGGGGTGTCCTGAGCAGGGCCAGGAGTCCAACTCAATGATCCTGATGGGTCCCTTCCAATATAGCATATTCTGTGGTTCTCTGCTTCTGTGAGAATAAATACCTGGTACCTATCTGTACATAGGTATATGCACACTCTTTACATTTATCAAAGTTTCTGCCACAGAATCTCTTCTGCAGTGCTGCACATTTAAAATGAAATGAAGTACACAGACTGTCAGATTAATGAAGGAGTCAGTATTAACATTTATGTTCTATATAGAAGCAACTGTATTTCATTTTCCCCTAGGCAGAGTCAGCATGCCATTGGTTACCACACTAAATTTATATATGAGTTGCTCCAAAATGGGTGCTCCCTTCTGTGTTAGTCTTCCTTCCACCTGTTTTCACTCTGGAATTCCTTGGGCTGTCACTGAGGCCAGTGGGAATAGCACCAAGCCTGTTACTCTTGTGAACAGGATCCATGGAATCCTGCCATGTTCAAGGGATGACAGCATTGGGAGTGTCATTGCCAAGGCATTTTTCAAAGTCAAGTATTTCTGAAAGGCTGTTGGCCTGCTAGTTAATAAGTACTCATGTACACACTGCTATTGGTCTACAGTTATCAGCAAAATATTTTGTGCTTGAACTGTACAAAGAGGAATACTGTGGGAATGCAGGACATGAAGGAGGGTGTTTCAGCCCTTTCTAGGTACTTTTGATGTAGAAGTTGTGCTGCATGACAGAAAACTGGTCACAGCAGGTGTCCCTGAGTGTGGGGGGCTGCCCACAGCAGGGCTGTTGTGGAGCTAGTCCCCTGCCCCACTCTTCTGCAGGTGGAAGAAGCTAACCTCAAAATAAGCTCCAACAAACCCTTGGTTTGCTCAAAGACTGGAGGACCCAGACTGGATTTTGCTCCCAAGCTGAAAGGCAAAGTCCAGTCACTCTAATGTTTATATTGACTGTATCTCAGTCACCTTCAAACTATTGACTTTCATACTAACAAAAAGTCAGTGGGACCTCCACTAACAATCATTTCCAAAGGATGCCATATAAAAAAAACAACTGTGAGGTGTCAAAGTCCTTCTGAATAACCCGGTGTTGAATGCAGTGGGGACACCTTCACAGTTAGTGGGGAGGAAACAACTGTGTGCCACAAGAAGTTCAGGGAGTGTGGTCAAGGGCTCTACCTTGCTGATGTTGACAGGGTGGGCCTGGGTTGAGTTTTCTCTGATGTGGATGACGGGGGGAGCTTTCCACAGGCTCTCCTTCACAAGGATGATCACATCAACACTGCTGGTGAAAGCATTCGTTGTCTTCCCCGCCATGTCCTTCACAGAGACAACAAGCGTGAAGGTGTCCTGCTTCTGAGGATCCAAGTAATAAGAGCCTAGAGACAGAGCAAAGAGTCAAGAGAAATGACACAGAGGCTGTGGGGGCTGTTCATCTGCCCATTGCCTCCTACATGCACTATGGTTCTTTAACTGCTTCAGACTGACTCCTTAGATGGTCCTTTGTGACAAATCTCAGCAAACCACTTCCTCTGGCTCCTCTGAACAATGCTGCATAGCATCTTGTGCATGTAATCATACGAGGCCTCTGTGCTGTGGCCTCATTTTGTGCAGATGCATCACTGAGCAGCCCTCACCCCAGTTAGGCACTTGTTCAGCCCAGTAGAATAGATGGGTGTTTCTAAGTCATTGCATTTTAGTTGGGATCACATGGCCAGCTGAGTTTTCTCATTTTTCATGTTACTGCTTCTGGGTTTCTAGATTCCATGGCACAGAATTAATTCCAAGATATTTCACAGTGAAGGCCAGAGGATCTATCTCTCTTCTCAGTGTTCTTTTAAATCTCAGTCTCCATTTCTGCTAGCTTCCCTTTAATTTGGTGGGACAAAAAACAAGTTTCCCAAAACCAGGGCTTTAGTGGAGTGTGTCCCACTGACCACATTTATTCAGAATGCAGCATCACACCTGTGCTGTTGTTTTGTTCCTGTGCACACCCCAGAACTCATGCTAGCTCTTTGCAAGCAAGAATCTCTTTACATACCTGTCCTGCTTGGTGAGATTGCTCCAGTTGCACTATCAATCTGGAAAAGCATTTCTTCATAAGGGTTGGGAAAATGATGGAGAATGCTGTATGACAGCTGTGCATGGGGAGTTGTAGGATCGTCACGGTCAGTGGCATGGACGTGCATGAAAGGCCTGCCTGTTTGGATTGGAGAAGAAACAGTGGTAAGAGAGCAGACTGAACCTCAACAGATAACCCATTCAAGCAGAGCTCTCAAGCTAGGAAGGCAACTTATGGGGAGCTACCATTGTTCCACAATGCATCTCTCATGGGAAGCTATCTGTAGAGGTTACAGTCCTGCATGCCACCCCACAAGTCAACCCTCCACCAGCTCTGCTTAGTGGAATCACAGCAGGTGTGAACACCAGTTGATGAAGAAGGTGACAGAGTTAAATCAGCAGAGAGCTATCTATAGACAGCTATCAGAGTGCCTGAACCCAGTATTCTCTGGTGTCTCTCTTTAAGGCCATTTTCCAGTTCTTACACAAATCAGTTTTACCCAAAGCACCTTGATGAAAGTGGCATACAGCCTGCGACACAGATATAATTAAAGAACAATCATACAGAAAAAAAAAAATGGAAATGCATGGTAATATAACTCAACTTTTACCTTTTGAGCACCAGTGCAACTTTCAAAATCATTTTGACTTGAATGCTGTTAATAATACAGTAATATGTTTCAGAAGGTTTTTCTGACCCATAGAGGTTTATATGCATATTCTTTAGCAAAAGTTTCTTCTTGAGTCTGTAGTTTCAGAGATAACAGCTGTACGAGTCATTAGTTTCATTTCCAGGAACTAAGTCCCAAAATGCCCTTTGATACTTGCATGACTCCCGGACTGGATCACTGCAATCCATAAACTAAGACTCTTCTAAATGCTAAGGTTCAGCCCATGTTCCGAGAAGCATCAGTCATGGTGAGCACATACCCCATATCTACCCTGACACTTTATTTCACAGATATGCAAAGATTCACACAGTCTTAGCATTCCCTTTCTGTATAGTCTTTGGTAGCCTTTAAATTTTAAACCCCTTTTAGCATAAGCGAGTTGTTTTCCGTGCAATGGAGAGAGCAGCAATATTTGCCATTTAATTGATACTTTCAAAAAGTACTAAAACATATTTCTGATTGCACTCATCCATTTACACCACAGAGTGGTCACCTCTTTGCTCTTTCATTATATTACAGAGGCTTTCATTCTGATTTTGTACAGTCCTACAGGAAGCAAAACTGATCATTTTTCCAACCTGTATAGTACCCACTTTACCTTCCTGCTTAATTTACCTACCTTCCTATTAACAATAATATTTAATTATGGTAATAATTACCTGGACGGGAGTTCTGCCTCACTACTCCAAAGTACTTTTTCAGGTCAAATTCTGGTGGGTTGTCATTGATATCCTCCACATGTATTGTAACAGTATATGGACCTTTAACTACACGTCCACTTTCATCCAGACAGTCTACCTGATTTGAAAAAAAAAAAAAAAAAGAATAGCAAAGAAATATTTCCATGCAGATAAGTTAAAAGGCATAAATTAATATCAGGATGTCAAATGCCAGGTCATTCTCACTGTGATTCAAATCTGGTGAGAGCCATCACTGGGTAGCTCCACATACAAGGACAAATTTGCCACTGTACTCCCTGACAAAAATTTACCACAGTATATAATGCCAACAACAAAAAAAAAACTCCACTCCTGCTTCTGTTGACACCTTTCAGAGGACAACTTTCCACCTCCAGTTTCAGCAGACTACTTGTATTTTTGCACAGCTTAGAATTCATGTTTTTCTTTAAACAGAAATACATACTTTCCAAAAAACAAGGAGAAAACCCAACATGATATAGCATTTATTACTAATTGCTATTATATATCAGGTAAATAGCTTGATATAAAGGTTAGTAAAGAAAAATTAATTCTTATTTCTGATTACTTTTTCCAAACAATTCAATTAATTTTATAGCCTTCTAAAGCACCAAGTGTATATCTGCCACACTTCATTTTGTTTGCACATAATAAATAAAATCATGATTATTTATGCCTAACCAAGCATAATTTTTTTGTTTTGCCATCACTTCTTGTTTGTAAATGATTCATATGCTTAGGGTTATTAACTTCTGGGGCTAGAAAATTGTCCTTTCTAATTCCAATCCAAAGGTGGTTTAGAGATGGCAACATGAAACCCGGAAACCTGAAGTGTTAGTCTTTAAAAAGACAGCTAACTCTAGCTAAAAGAATCATCATGTACTTTGTCTGTTCAGGTACTTATCCTGTCCTGATCATCTCCTTCTCAGCTGCTAGTGCCTCAGAAGAAGAAAATACCATTTTTGACATAGTTTGAGAGCACAAGGCTATACTGAGACCCAAAGGCTGCCTACCACTGCCCCATTCTCAACAGTGTTTACACTAGTGAGATCCCCATGAAAAGGGTGTAATAGCACACAAAGTTTTTCATCTCTTAGAGTCCAACATCTGCCAAACAGCTTTCTGCTGACAGAGGTTAGATATGTGCCTCTCTGCCTAAATGTCTTTTACTCACACTGTTTCAGAGCCACAGAACATTCAGAGCTGGAAGTGACCCACAAGGACCATCAAGTCCAACCCTGAAGTGAATGGCCCACACAGGGATCAAACCTTGGCATTATTAGCACCATGCTCTAACCAACTGAGCTAATCTCACTTTCTCACCAGATGTATTGTAAGCTTTCTAAATGATTACAATAGTTTATTTTTCCACTCCAGACATGGAATTCACCCTATCAGTCTTCAGGGATAGCAAGAGAAACTCATTCACAAAGTTATATTTTACTTCCAGTCAAGTATTCCTGTCATATTAGGAGAGTTAAAGGTTGGTGTTGGCATCACAATTTCTGTTTTCTCAACATTGCCTTCCTCTGCAAAGGAGCATTTTCCTGTTCAGTCTTCCAGAACTACAAAACTGTACATCTTCCAGCAAATCTCGATATTAAAAATGAAAAAGCTGCCTATGAACAGAGGCAAAATAAAGAATTCTAAATTTCAATAGGTTTCTATTAATATCAGGTTTACCAAAGGGGGTGAATGTCAATACTTCTTCCCTTCTATTTTCCACTGAATTTTTACCTGCAGCTTGTGCACTTGTTTGGTCTCCCAGTCCAGAGACCCATTGATGTACAGGACACCTGACTTCGGATCAATGTCAATAATTCCAGCTTTTTCACCACTCAATCTGAAACTCACAGCAGGCGGCACAGGTGTGAACTACAATGGCAAAGAAGAACCAGAGGGAGAAATCGTCATTTTATTTCAGCATTTTCACCATAATAAAAATAATTTCATGCCTTTGTGACTTTTAAAATCTATTGCAAACAGTGTGTTTGGCTGGGAGAACGATATTTCAAGAGTCTGCTCAAACAAATCTGCTCTTTTCTGATCCTCAACAGAGGAGTTTCTTGTTATTTCCTGAATGCTGCAAGAAATTCCAACTGCAGTTTGTTTCCAAAGCAAACGTCTGCTTAGGACAGGGCTTTGTCTGAGCACAGGAATGGAAAAAAATGACACACATCCTCCATTTGCCTGGGAGCTGTATCTGTCCTTCTGTGGTTATGGCTTTGGGAGGAAAACCTCAGAGTCAAAGGAAAATGATGACACAAGTTACATGGAAAGAAATTCTCTAGGAATGCTGATTTTATTAATCCCTGTCTTAGGATATCCTCTTAAAAATGTGTTTGAGGGGGGGTTGTCTCCTGCTCTTTGCATGTTGACTCTTGAATTCCCAGAGAGAGGAATTAAAAATTCATTTCAGATGGTCTCAGGGGACTGCTCTTCCCACCAGCACAGAGGACAACACTCCGTATGTGGTCTCTGTGAGCAGCTATGGGTTTTGACCAGAGTGGATAATATGAGACACTTGATACCTGGTAAAGGATGCGTGGACCCCCTCCTTCTTGAACAGAGAATTCCATGTCCTTCAGAGGCCCACTTACAAGCAGGCCCTCCAGATTAAGCCATATAGCCTGTGAGAGAGAGAGGGAGAGAGGGATGAAGGAAAGCAGCAGAGGGATGTCTACTGTCACCACACACAAACAGCAGCTCTCTACCACTGAGCCTCCTGCAAGTTATTTTGCTATAGAAAAACGGTAGAGACTCTTCTAGGTTTGTACTGAACATCTCCAGGTTCTCTAGTGTATGTCATTTTTAAAAGCAGTGTGATTTATTAATTAATTTGAGAACGAAGACTTGTACCCTTCCCTTTTCTGACCACTACATAATTAAATGAGATTGGATCTGCCTTCAAGAGCAAACAGAAGAAGAAAATAGACTAATGTAGACTGAGAGCAAAAGGGAATTCATAAAATCATTGCTGGATCACCTCCGTGTCCCCAGCAGGACCATCCACATCCCATCCAAGAGCTACAAAGTCCTGTGAGAACAAGTGAATCTGGAAACCAAACATCACACCTGGGGATGGGAAGGAGCTGTGGCTGCACCTTTTGTAATTTCTCCAGTAAATGCAATTATTTTTTTTTGTATGGGAATGAGGTGGCCCTCGCAGTGTCCTCTATGCCACCCCCCTCAGTGCCACAGCCATCTGGGCAAGCCACTCGAGCCCTGTGCCTTCACATCAACTCCATGTGAATGCAAACCACAGAGAGAACAAACATTTCCTTCTGATCTTTGGTTTTTACCTGATGGTAAAAATGTCATACAAATCTGTTACAGCCTCTGTTTTCTTCCTAACAGCTAGCAGTGTCTTAACATCATGGTTTTTTCTGCCAAATTTTTATGAGTTTTATTATCACACAACCCCCAAGCCCAAAGACCTCCACACTCCTACCCTAATATTTTGGGGCTGTTCTTACTTCCAAACAAAAAAGCAAAGCAAAAATCAGCCTCTCAGGGCAGCCTTTGCACACAAGAAAATTCACACTGTAGTTCAGATAATTGACCTGTTTCTTCAAAGTCCAGAGTAAGCTCCCCCTCAATTCCCTCTCTTCACCTCCTATCTTGACAGCACTCAGGAGCTGCCTGTCAGAATCAGGTCTCCATTATTTGGCTGCACGGGTAAAATTTCTTTTCTTCCACAGTAAAAATTAATTTATTTTGCTTTACAAATTTAGGGTACCATTGCCACCCTGTCCATCACCCCACAGAGCTGAGTGTGTGTTCTCTGCTGCATGACTTTTCCTCTGGATTTGATCCTATTGCTGCTGGGACAGCTATTCAATCTCTCACAGAAAAGCACAGTCTGCATATTACCAAGGGAAAGCTTAATTCTGCCTATGACAAAAACACAGCTAAGTTCAGCACAATTTACCCTAAAGCACTGCTCTGTGTGTGTGTGTCACAAGTGGTGTTTCAATAATTCCATATTCCTCCTAATAACAGCCAGAGATTCTGCCTCCCTTGCCTACAAGGCTTTGTGACTCCTTTTGAAAACAGGAAAAGCAGAGAGCTGGGGAAGGAGAGGGAGGGATGCTAATGAACACTAATGTCAGCAGAAGAATATCAAGAAATGCCATCTGAGAGTTATGCATCCAGGAAAATTCACTTTGCAGCTACCTTTTAATATTTTGCCAAATGCTGACTGCTGGCCTCTGCCAGGGCCCCAAATCTGACCTGCTGTGGCTATTCCCATGTCACACAGACTGGCACAACCTGACTCCTGGAGACTTCTCCCAGGGCCATTTTGTGGACAGATTTTGCTTTATCATGTTCCCTGTCAAGGAGGAACAAAGGCTGATGCTATAAAATCCCAACAAGTTCAAAGTGCAGCCTATGAAGCAAGTCAGTGATACCACTTCTGTCGATTGAAATTATTTTATGCGGACCATAAATATCTCCAAACATATTTCTACAGCATGAATCACTACTCAGGAGCTTGAAGGGGTAAGAGGCTTTACCTCTTAGCCCATATCCATTGGCATCCCTTATGAAGATGGCTATAATGCCTGTAGAGTGGCTTCTTTGGGGGGCCAGCACTGCCGCAAGCAGCCCCTTGTGAAATGGGAAGGGAAAAGGAGGTGCTCACTCACCCCTCAAGGTCTCCATATTCTGAGACATTTTTTACTGAACTTGAATTTGACTCATTTTTTCAATCTTTTCTGTTGATTTCAATTATGAAGTAGTAGAAGTCACCACTGCTGTAGCCTTTACAAACATCAGTAAATCTATTGAATTTAATACATAAGATCCATAAAGAACATAATTAACACATTTCAGTTCCAGAAGATCCTCTGAAAATGGATTCACATAGACCAAATAATGAGGATACTTATTTAATATGAAGTTTAAACTATGAGCTGTCATATGTCTTAGAATACATTTAATATGTCAGCATATGTATGGATTATAATGCAGAACACATGGTAATGATGTCTTCACTTTTTGGTGATTTTTTGCAGTATTTTTAAATCTTTTAGAGCATGAAATTCACCTATTGGAAACAGTGATATCTAAAGAGGAAGCAGAAGAGGCACAATAAGGAAATTGGTGACTCCTAGGATATTTAAAGTTTTTTTTCCTAACGACTGAGATGTCTTTTTAGCTGCCTGTGGGGTCACACACACGTGCTGGGACAAACTCCCATAGCCAGAGTTCCAGCTGCTCTGCTGGCACCACTGCCAGCCTGACCTGTGGGCTGGCACACCCCGTGGATTAGAGCTCAGAGGCTCGCAGGCAACCTTTGCCGTTTGCTCACAGATAAACAAAGGGAAACCTGTAACTCACCGAGTGCATGAGAAGCAGAAATTGAAGTCCACACGGCTTAAGCATACTGGAATATGCTTTGCTTCAGCTCCTGCAGAGAGATGACAGTCACTTTAACCCCACAGAGCAGTCGATTTGCAAACTAAGGCTGAAAACAGCTGAGTTTTCCTCAAGCTGCAGGAGAGAGCAGAGGAGGGAGCCCCAAAGGAGCAGGTGCAGCTCTGCCCCTGAGACCACTGGTGTCCCTGGACTGCCAAGGAAGGCTGTGCCCATCAGGTGCAAGAGATGCAACAAATGAAAGCCCCAAAGAGTTGTCAAAGATTGAACCCAGCACAGAAATTCAAGCCATGCAACCGCAATGTTACAGCAATTGTGTCACGCAAACGCATTTCCATTTCTGCTTTACTGAAAGCAATGAGGTGTTCACAGGAAATTCTGCAACCACAGTACAAAAGCCTTGAAGAGACCTTCCTGAGGTCTCTGTCTTCTGGTTCCAAAAAACTGTTTCCTGCAGATTGCAGAGGCAGAAGAATCCAGAGGCGTCTGCACCCCCTGAAACAACATGGCTACTGGAAAAAAAATTTCCAAGGAAATTTTCCAAGGAGCACTCTCTGCTTCCAAGTTCAGAGTAATGTTGAGCACACACACTTCCACAATTTGTGTTACATCCTCCTGAAAATTAGATGTCTTTCTCAATATTAAATCCTACTTCCTCACTGCCTCTAGGTTTTAACAAAGAGGATGAGGCCAGTTCTGCAAAGAGGTGAAGCTGGCGTATTGTGCGGCTACTTTCAGTGGTGCTTCATGTTACATGGCTTAACCCTACAGGTGTCCTTCCACAGCTCTGTCCCATGGAGACCCCCAGGGGAAGAACACAGTGTGGAGGCACAGCTCCCTCCAGAAGCCTTCCTGCTTGTACTTCCCATCAAACCGTTTTCCCCCTTGTTTTCTTTCCTCAATAGCTGAACTAAAAGGAGACCTGTAAACACAGAAATTGCTAGCCACACTGCTGTTCTCTCCAGCACTCATTCATTCTAGGACATGCCACAGGACTTTATCTTCCAAATCCCATTCTGAGCTGGGTTATACTGTGTGTGCAATTGCACCTTTTGAAAGTACTGGGCTCTTTCCATGGGCTGGAGCTGACTGTGTGGGTACTTGAAGAAAATAGTACTGCACACTTTTGACACCAGAAGTGATCAGGAAAATCATTAAATTTGTCAGGAGATGAGAGCTGAAATTTAGTGCCCTGTAGCTGCTTGGCTGTGATGCCTCCTTAGTGGGTCCTTCATAGCCCTCCTGAAGCCAGAGAAAGTGGCACAGGCAGGGCAGAGAGAAGGGGAAGACACTTTGAACCTCCTGGAAGGACACTGAACCAAAACTGTTGCTGATATTCTGGTTACACAGTCAATTAAAGTTCTTTCAGTTCCTCTGCCTGTACAGCAGCCTCTCCCCTCCCCTCCCGCCGCTCTCTTCCGAATATATTGGCCAGTTTGAGCTGCACTTAATGGCCAGGTGGGAAGTTCAAAAAACTCATTTCTTATTAACCTGGGGTGGCAGGTGGGATGGAGGTGTGCCCTCTCCATCCTGTAAGGCTGCAGTCTGTGCCCAGGGCCTCCCTGTAGGGTATTTTCTGCCCCTCTGGAGGAGGCACAGCTGGAGGTGTTCCTTTGCCAGCCAGTGGTGGAGGAACACCAGGGAGCTAAAAATACTGGGGGAGGCCATCAAAAGGGGGGAAAAGTCGTACAGGGTGGTCTGGGGTACCAGACCCTGGATTCAGGGAAAAGAGAAAGAGCAAGACCTACTATGGAGAGGAGAAAGTCTCAGGAAGGGACACATCCAGCTCTGCTTTAGGGGACACAAAATGCTGGAAAATTAATTCCTGAATGTGCCCATGTCATGGCCAGGTTCTTCTGTCCAGATCTGACTACCAAACACAGCAGTGGAAATGCAGCCATTTCACAGTTTGCATGACAAGTGCCTTTGATGTTCCCTTCTCTTTGAACATAAACATCATTTCCTTATGTCATGCCGTTTGTGGTGCCTGTTGCAAGTCTTGATCAGTCCTTGAACATTCACTTTTGGCCAGAAATGCTTACCAAATCTCATGAAGCATCTCACTGCCAAGGACCAAAGCCCCAAAATCCATACTTCTCTGTCACTCAGAACAGAGTTCCAGTAAATATAGATTCATACAGAAGTTTTCAGCAATAAGCAGTTTCAGGATTAGAATAGCATCAACTTAAATAAAAGCAGCTTGAGATCTGGCTGAGGACTGGAGCCATATTTTCTCCTTCATTTCTTAGCTTCATCTCAGTGCTATATCCCTAATAATCCCTCACAGTTCCCATGACTGAAGAGAAATCTCTAGGATAGCCATCATGCAAATATTCCAGTGACTTTCAATAACAAACATTCAGAGAACAAAGAATATTCCCGGAGGTTAAAGATCAGTAACAATCATGAGTATTTGGTTCCATGGAAAAAAAATACTATTTTCTTTAGTTGAATGATTTCAGATGTTCAAATTCAGCAAAGAGAAAACAGAGGAAATTGATCCAAATCAAATATAAACCAGACTAAGCCTTAGCACAGCAATCATCCATTTTACAGGGACAGCTGACACTGCCTGAAAATCCTTTCGCAAAACCCTTGCTTCAGCTTTTAAAATCTTTCTGTGAAATGTCTGTTAGATCATCCCTTACCTGTAACATGAAAAGCTTATTTTTCTCCAAAAATGCTTCTTTCTTTCAGCTGTGGGAAGCACCTTTGCACAGGTTGGTGATGCCTGTCTGTGCTTATCCAGTTTATAGTTCCTCAGTCTTGCCCTCAGAGATTCAGCGGCTCAAACATTAACTGCATGGACAATTATTGATTCTAATGACTAGGTGTGGTAGCAGCCTTGTAAGGAAGCAACGTAGCTCCAAGGTAATTCACAATCTTCAATATTTTTATGTCCTTTGTGATTTTCTTCCTGATACAATTTTTTGCAGTTGGGCTGTGAGAAGAGAACAAGCAAGGCATGGGTTGGAGCCACAGGTGAAATATGGTCTGCAGAGCAGGTGGAGAGGAGAGGGCATGAGCCTTGGGTGGAGAGCATGTTTGCTACTTGCTTAGTTGCAGGAAAAATTCACATTCAGAAGACAAGAATTTGGACATAAAGGTGGCTTGTCTTCACAGCAGATCCTTTCATGGGAAGGACACAGCCTAGTTATGACAATAATTCTTTAATCCTCAACTTGGAAAGCTCAAATTCTCTCTGAGCTCTGCTAAAAATTTACTTTGGGTAACTTTGGGCAAATCACTCTGTCGGCCCTTTTCCAAGTACTTATCTCATAATGGATGCAATCATTCCTTTCCCTTGCATGCCATCCTTCATGTCAGTTTATGTTTGCAACCTTTCAAGGGAACTAGTCCCCACTAGTCTCTGCTTTATGACACCTGCAGTAAAGGGAACTGAAATCAACTGGGCTGTAAAGGATAATGGTAAAACAAATAATAAATAAAATATATTTGGAAAAAAAAAAAGTGTTTTAAAAAATTACAGTCCTTTAAATGTTATGCTTTCTGTATCTCACTTTTAAATAAAATCATGCTTATTTCAGAAGTTTTGGGCAGATTTATTTTATTGTCTTGAGAAATGTTACTTTTCATCCAGGTTCTAACTCCTGCTTTCAACTTCCCCATTCTGTCAGATTGCTCTTGAACACTGTTAAATTATTTGTGCAGCACACTGTTTTCTGAATTATGCATCTAAAGAAAGAAGTGTTTCGAATTGATCACAGGTCGGACGTGTACAGTTCTGGGAAAAGCTAGGTCTTCTGTTTGTGTTTCAGATCACACTTTTCCCTCAAAAGCAGTGTTTGTTCCTCCAGAAAAAACCCTCTAGGCTATGCTTTCAGCATGCTTTAAAACACAAGTGTTCTCTGTTCACTCATGCACTCAGAATGATTCAGACTTTCTCAAAGCTGTCTGCGAGCAGTGAGATATCTTTAGAGCACAGCTCAAAACCAGTTTAGAATAAAGCATTAAAACTCGTTGTTGATGACTTCAGAATAAATATCATCAGGAGAGGGAAATTGACTTTCTCAGAAATATGTTGATTTTAAGTGACCTACATGCAGATTAACAGTGTACTAGTTGGATATGAATGAGCAGTGCTTTCAACAAGAAGTGGTAATTTTAAAACAGCAAGACTTCATGCAGCAGAACCAAGTCCACATACACAAATTCCTAATGGCATTTTTAGCCCTCCTTCACATGACAAGTGCAGACTAACTCAAGTCTTGATGTCAGAAGTGCAATCCATATAAACAAGTCAAGCATTTGTCTTTTAAGTGCTAGTGTCTCTGCTCAGAAGTTCAATTACTAGGAAGTGCAGTGTGTTACTTGAAGCACAAATACACAAATGTAAGGTACCTAATATGCTTACTTGAATGTCCATATCATTTGAAGTCAGAGATGAGTCTGCCATACCCAGTAAATTTCTCTGGCTGAAAGAGTTTCCCAGGCACAGAGCAACTGCTTACAGGTTGCACCCACACAGGACAAAAAAAAAAAAAAATCTCCCATGTCAAATGCATTACAAAGTCCAGAAGCACTTAAGGCTTTACAACAGTCATAACATTATGCCACAGATAAAATCACAAGAAGAAACTCAGCAGTGAAATTGGGTCTTTGAGCCAGCTGTTTCTCTGAGTAAATCCGAGGAAAAAAAGGCAAACGTCCAGGTGTTTATTGTGTTAATCATTGTTCAATGAGTCAGTTTTTCCAGAAACTGCTCTTCTCATATCATTAGTCACATCCTTTTCACCCTTCCCATTTATTAGTTTTGTTGTTTCTCCCTTTCTCTTTTTTAATTTTTTCTTTTTGTCTATTCATTTTTACTCCTGGTTTCAACTCAGCTGATATCTCTCCATGTGCTTCTTTCACGTCCCAAACTAGCTGGACCTGCCTGAATTCAGCTTCTTTCCCTTTCTTTTGGTTTACAAAATATTTATTTTATGGATCTATTAGGGCACAATAATTTCACAACATAATTGATGTGTGTCAAAATGAGCTAGTACCACTGGAGGAAAAAGAAGCATAAAAAAGTAATGCTTAAAAGAAACTCAAGTTTCTATTGACCTAGTTCCTTCACTTCTCATGAGGCAGAACCACCTAGACCTGCAACCTCCCTGATGGTAAAAACTGCAAATAATGACCAGTCTTACTTTCCATAGCTAATCCACTGTGGTACTTTCAGCAGCAGCTCGTTCACATGGGTGCCCTCTGTGCACTGCTCAGTCACTCCACCCTTGCTGGTGACCTGTGCCCCCACATTCTCCCAGGTGAGACTTCACAATGCTGCCAAGGAAAGGTTCCTACAAAAAGTATCTCCCAAACAATGTACCTATAATGTATTTTCATATTATCTTCATTGCACTGATAGTAGCACTGACATTATTATGGTTTTGTCTGCATATGCCTACTCTATATACTCACTTCAGTGGTGTAACCTCCTTATGATTGTCTGAGCTTCTTTGTGAGACCAAGAACACTGACAAGCTCTGATTTAGCAAAGATTACCTCTGATTTAGTTTATTCTTACTAACGTTCCTAATACCATTTTTGCATTGGGACATATGTCATTCAGTCCATTTAGAGAGAGACCTGGTCATTCCTGTTAATGTTTTCTTTGGTTTGTTTCTTATGAAATTCTTCTTATCAAAAATCTTACATTATGGAAGCTTGCTTTTTTCAAGTCCACTATAATTTTTTTTACTTTTCCCTCTTCTCCTTTGTGAGGACTGTGTATTCTCATCATGGTATATTTACCAGATACTTATATCATTGCCCTCTCTTGTACCCAGCACTTTAAAACAAGTACATGCATCCCTATCAACATTTCACTTTTTTTCCTGACAGTTCTGTTTTCCTGACAATTCTTTCTGAAACACTTTACTCTTCTATTCAAACAATTCAGTCTCCAATTATTCAGTCAAATCTCTTTAGTTCTCATAACCTTGAGAACATATTAAGTGTTAAAGGACCCCATATTCCTTCCATTTAAGGTGTTCTTTAAACCTTCATTTGACAGCTCTCACTCTCTTTTGGTAACTTTGCCCTTTCTACTGCTAATACCCCAATTCACATTGAGATAATTTGTCTTTACACAATGGTGTGAGAATTGTGCTGGGGAGAGGGTACATGGACAAAGAAGCACAAACCAAGAAAAGCAGATTAACTCATTTTTGTGATCCAAAACAAAACATTTTTGTCTCCAAAACAAGAGACATCATGGTAAAGGACATAAGGGGGAGAGATAAACCATGTAGGCATCTGTTGGGATAGGACCAAAGCATGGCACTGACTGTTTAGCAAGTTCCACATAAGAAAGGGAAGGCAGAGGTATCCAGTGGTTCACAGTACTAATGCTTGAGGACCAGAGTGGGAGAAGCTACATCATTTGTGTGGCCCTGTTCTCCTGTCCAGGAGACATGGCTTTCTAAATGGCCCGTGTGGGCTGTGCCTGATGATGAAAACCTTACCTGAGTCATCCCTGTTCCCAGAACATGCTCTTCAGTTTTGGCCTGTTTATCTTAATTCTAGGTTGGATCAGTTGTTGTGTCTGAGGTATCAGAAAACAGATGACCAGGAGCTCAGGAGAGGTACCTAAAAAGGTTCCCCCACACTGTCTTAGAGGCAGAGACACTTCCTGCTGGCTTCCTTCCTTGGAGCAGTCACTGTGAATTGCCCATCTGCTGGGAGACATGAGCTCTGTTCTTTCTCAGGGAAGTTCCCAAACCAATTTCACCCCACTGAGGGGCACGGTCCTTCCCTGTTGGTGCTGTCCTATATCTCCAGCTTCTGTGTTTGGCTATCCTCAGAGTACTTCATATCCATTATATTGATGTAATTGTCCTAGCCACACTTCGTCTCAGCCTAGCCACCACCTCCAGCAGCCCTTTTCCCCCATGGTGCCTCATCCTTGGCTTGCAGTGATAGTGCTGCCACCTTGCAGCTCACCAGAACTTGGACAGATGTCTCCTAAACTGGCTTCATTTGTTGCTAGGTGTGGCTACCCTCAAAGCAGGAGGAGGCTGAATCAGCAGCACATCTGGCTGATGAACAGCACGTGCCCACCTTCATTCCCAGAGGATCTCCTCCAAGGTCTCTGTCAGCCCCATCCCTGCAGAAGTTGCCTCACGCATGTGGCCGTCTCAGCCTCTGTCCCCAGGCGTGGCAGGGTGACCTCTCCCACTGCACACAGCAGACCACACTGGCTTGCCTTCTGCACCACTGACACAAGAGGCCTGCTGAGAAGTTCCACGATTTGCTGCTGCCAGGTCCTGGCCCCTGTTAGGTGCTGAGCTAATGCTGTTGAACTCTGCAGCTATTAAACTTGCACAGGTCAACATGATAGATTTTAGTTTTCCTTTTTCTTCTTGCAAGCAATGACATAATGGAACCAAGTGGCTCTTCTGGAATAAACAATGCATATTCTGGAGATTACTTGTGTTTACTCTACATGCAAGACCTCCAAAGAAGATTAAAACTTGAGCTCCATACTGTAGCATGGAGATATTCCCTTCCTTTCAGGATGATGCTGTCCTGTAACTAATTCTCACGATGTCTGAGGGTGACATATGCATTAGAAGTTATAAACTGCATATTTCAAAATTACATTTTTTTCCTCATAAATGCAGAAGAAACCATTTTTACCTCTTACATTCGTAACTCAATGCCTATATAGACATGTCCAAAATTGCACAGCTCAAAATACATAACACTGTGTAAAATCTAAAACTGAAATGCAAGTATTTTCTCATCTATTGTCTTTTTACAAAGCATGATAGTATTATGACATGAAATAACCATCAAGCTGACATACTGATGCTTCTTTTTTTTATTCACACACGTATGTAAATGCAGATGGTCTTAGAGGAGTCTGTCATCTGGATGTATGTGCCCACCTGTAGGACACTGAAACAGGCACAAACTAGACTCTATTGCCTTGTTTGTCACTGTGATCACAGATTCTTCTGCCTGAACTATTACATACAGCAGTCACTGCATGAAAATCAGAAATAAGCTCAGGAGCAGAGTCCAGATGCCAAGATTCCTCCCTCAGACTGAAGCAGGACTTAGGTGGTCTTCATTCTCTTTCTCTTATCAGAAACCACAGCCAGGCAATCCCCTCACGTCTTGGGCAGCATCTGTGGCTCTGGCTCCCAGATGTAGGGACAAATACTTTCCTGCAGATATCCAAGCTCCAGAGCTGGGGCAGGTGCTCAAAGTCAGCCCTGTGCTTACCCTTCCCTTGAGGGGAAGTCCCTAGTACTGCAGCTCACTGCTTCACCTCCTCACCTTCTGGGTTTGCCCTCCTGAGCGTTTTTGCTGGCCCTGTTGGCTGGGTCAGGAATAAAGGCTTAGAGCTTTGGGAATTAATTTTGTTCTGTGCTTGAAAAAAAAAGCCCAGCAGTGTTTCAACTTTCTGTTGTATCTTGTTCTCAATTTCTTAATTAAAATCTAATATTATAACAGGCATTTTGTGAATATGATCTATGAAATACGTTAATGGTGCCTAACTTACAAAGTAAAGGCAAACTGAAATTCAGTGGACTGTACAGACAAATCCCAAGTGCCTGGGCAGTCCCACGTCCCTCAGCTCAGAACCTGGAAAACTGGCCTTTAAATGAAAACAATTTTCAAGAACCAGCACAGATGACTGGAAACTGATGCTCTTTGTGTCCCTCCCTCCAGCCTCCCAGCTGTGAATACAGAATGATTTTCTGCTGCTCAGGTTTACCTGATTCTCCCTTTGCCATGACTGTGTTAATCCAGCAACATGATGGAATATCAGTCCAACACCCTCATCTCAAGTCTGATGACTCCTCTAAAGGGCAGGATTTATTGTTGCTATGCTAGTACAAACCTCAGAAATGCAGAGCTTGACCAGTGAAGACAAGACTGGTCAAGGTTTATAGTTTATAACCAACCAGCTTGTTGTCCTGGGATAGGTTAAAAAAAGATGCTTTTTCCCTGAGCAGGGATAAGTCAATCCTGGCTCATTTTCCCCTTGGTTTTAGCTCTTCTCTTCCCCATGCAGGCAGTGTTCATACTGACGCTGCTTTACATCACAGGGTGGAACTTTCAGGGCCTGATAAGATACCAAGTGTTCCCTTGAGCACAGAAAACTCTCATAAATACTTGTACCAGCAACTGCAATAGGAAGAAGAGCAGCAAACTTCAGCTCATCAGGAGCTCTTAATGATGGCTGAGTTCCCAGAGTATGTTTCCCTAAATGATATCTGCCTTTCCAATACTGAATTACCTTCCTTGAAGCCTTTGAAAAGGGTAGGAATAGATAGCAAGGCACTGTATATTTGCATTGATTTTAACATGCAGTGAAGGTACTTTATGTCTAAATATCAAACTTGGGGTTCATTTTAGCACACATTCTTTGCAGAGGAGCTTCTCAGTGGCCTTAAGTGTGATCCCTGCTGGAAAAATTGCCACTGATCAGTTGTGTTACCTCTCATCTCAGCAGGACCATGATCTGGTTGCAGCTGTGCCTTCCACTGAAAGTATTGCAAGCTTCCAAAGAGGTGACAAAATTGGAGTTGAACCTTCTAGGGTTCTGGCAATTTCACTTCAGAGTCAAATTTCACTTCAAATTACATGGCTCACCTGATAAACCTGAATTGATGTTGAGACTGACCTTTAGCTATTGGAAGGAGTTCTACATGCATTAGAGGCCAAGCCAAGCATAAATAATCTCCCTTATTTCAATTACCTGCTTTGGTAATCAAGATCCAGTCACATGGATGAGCCATTAGAGGAGAAGACCTGTGGTCCACAAGAGAGGAGGGTGCACATTCTGTGTTGCAACCACCTTCAGTGAACACTATTTAAAGTACTAATTCCTGTGCTTAGAATAGAACATGTCCAAAATACCACATAATTTTAACTTCTGCCAGCAATGGACGATCAGCTTTTGTTGGCACACCGTACACAAACTAGGACCTCAAGGGACTATTTCTGTGACTAAATAACTGTGGTATCAGGCTATCAGTATATGTACTTCATGTTCACTTCTGTACTTCCAAAGATTGCAGTGCAACCATTTTAGCTCTTTCTCTGTCTCCCTTGTGACTTATATGGAAATGCCTCCCTGAGCACACACCTCTGCTTGACATTTATGGAAACTCCATGACTTAATGCCCTCCCTCGTCTCCTGCCTTAAAGCCTCAAGTGTGCATCTGTCTCATTACCTTTCAAGTTATAAGGACGTTCATCAGGGTAAATTCATCAGTTCAGAGGTGCTTTTTGCATTTCAAGGTCAGTGCAGCCAGAGAATGAACCAGTGCCTTTAACAGTGCCCATGAGAAGAGGTGCCGTGGTGCTGGCCTTGGCTGCTGGTACCAATATCCATCCTAGACCCCAATGATCCAAGCCCAGCAAAGCTGAAACTAAATGCTGTGCCTTCAGGGGCTAGTTTAATGCTCAAAGACAACAGGACAGTCTTCCTCTCAAGGAGCCCAAACACAAGCTGAAAGGTTTCACTCAAGGAGGGACACACAAAGCCACAGCCTTTTACTGGTGACTCCAGCAAGGTCTTGTGATTGGCTGGGCTCGGCTGAGAGTAGCACCTCGTGTCTGCTCTCAGGTCTGCATTTCCTTCCTGTAAGCACTGCCCAGAGCATATCACCAGCACAGGCACAGCAGGGCAGGGCTGAGCAAACAGGAGTCCTGGCGCCCAGCAACCTCAGTGCTGTGGGGCGGATGCTCCTCCCAGTCCAAAGGGAGACCAGCACACCTCGCAGCACATCTATAAAATAAAAACCAGCCTGATGAAAAACCCTTTATCTCAGCTTCTTGGTCTTAATGGGTCTTCTCTAAGTGCTGACTGGACACAGCAGTTCATGGGATATTGAATAAGTTTTATCAATGATTGGTTAGTAATACATTTATATTTAGATAATGCATTATAAGAGTTCCAAGTTTATTGTAGACTTGGATTAATCCATTTCAGCAAGACATCTAAGAAAAACCATCTCCTTTCCATAGAAGTGTTGCTGCCATCAATTGCAAGAATTCAAAAACAATAATTCGTGCCCCAAAATGCCATGGTAGTCTTAAAAAATGTCTCAACAACAAAGTGAAAGAATAAATTACTTACTTACTTAATTAATTAATTAATGTCTTTTTATTCACCTTTGGCAGTGTGACTCATAATGTTTCATTATAGTTATGGAGATTAGATGGAGTTTTTGAACAGAAACCTCACATAGTCATAAATTTGTAGAAGCTATCAAACAAAAATAAGATTGTTTCAGCACTGTGTGCTTAGAAAATAAAAATATAACTTTGTTTGAACTTCCTATGTACTTTTCAAATTAATTACTGAGCTGTTTGGGACTACAGAGATATTTATCTCCCATCCCTAACTAATCTAAAGAATAAAGAGCTTGTTATCAGTCTCAGGACTTTGAGTTATGTCCATGAAACAGTAGTTCTGGTAGTAAATTTTTGTGAATGACTTGTTAAACAGGACAATGAGCAGCTAATGTATAAAGAGAACCAATACCTGTCCAACATCTTTGATGTTCATGCAACCCACGGGGACTAGGTCACAGAGGGGAGAGATGGGATGAGTACAGGATTTTGGTGGTAACTGTCTACATTCTTTTTATAAAACTGAAGGGGTTTTTGTCCTTTGTTGCCCAAAATGTGTTTAGCTACATTCATATTTATTTTTAAAAGGTTTTACTTTCAGTTCAGTCCTTATATGTCTATATTTTATAGTTCTTTGCTGTTTTTCTCTTAGAATCACTGAATCACAGAACTGGTAAGGCTGGAAGGGACCAGACCACAGTGGGTTATCTGGTCCAGCTTCCCTGCTCACCTACAGTGAGGGAAACTCCACAAGGTCTCTGGGCAGTCTGTTCCAGTGCATGGTCACTCACACAGTAAAGAAGTTCTTCCTCATGTTCAGGTGGAGCTTCCTGTGCATCAGTTTCTGCCCATTGCCTCTTGTCCTGTTGTTGGCACCACTGAGAAGAGCCTGGCTCCATCCTCTTGACACCCTCCCTTCAGGGACTGATAGACATTGCTGAGGTCCCCTCTCAGTTGTCTCTCTCTGAGGCTGAACAGGCCCAAAACTCTCTGTCAAAGTTTTAAGAAAGATGCTCCAATCCCTTAACCTTCTTTGCAGCCATTGGCTGGACCTGGAGTCTTGATCTATTTGAATCTTTTGATTATGGTATTTCATTACTTATAAAAAAGTGTCTAATTTTTTAAATTATATCCTGTATTTAAGAGGTGTGTCCATCACTTTTGCCCTTGTGGTGCTGGTGTAGGAAGGCAGGCATTCCCAGCCCCATCCACTGCACAGGCACTCCCAGGTGGATGCTGGTGTGCACCCTGCTCACCCCAGCAGGTGAGGGAGGGAGGGAGGGTGTTCCCATTCAGACTCAGCTGCAGTGGAATCAACTAACTGCAGGATCACTTTGGCCAGACATTGACTCTTTTGTTCATTCTCTCTTCAACTGTAGTTCTGCTTTAAAAGTGTCTTTTTACTAGGAACTGAATTTTCTTTGCATAAAAAAATGCAAATTGTTTTAACTCATAAAGAAAGAGAGAAGTACAAGCTTAATAATGCATTTGATATTCTGGTTATTTTTAAAAGCATCCTTGAGAGAAGTAGCAGGTTTTGACAGTGATGTAGCATTTCAGGTAAAAATAAAAGCTGAACTTGTGTGTGTATAGTCCTACTACAAAAAAATGGGATTTTTACAGTTAATTCCTACAAAGTACAAATTGCTCTTAGAATTGGTAACTTCGTGTCTTTGCAAGCTTTTACTGAATTCAACTTGGTGAGAATGACAGAAACAAATTTGTTTTCTTCATTTTATTTTTGTTCTTTATTTTTGGCTGTTATGGAGTCCTGTTTTAAATATGGCACATTTGCAGACATCTTGCTACTCTTTAAGAGAGAATGTCAGTTTTAATGGGCTTAGGTTTGTTTTTGCTTGCTTTTTGCTACTATGGAAGTTATGTGTCCATATTTTCATGTAGATATATTCTAGATTGCCTACAGAAAGAAAGTCAATTTGTTGAGTAAGCACAAGTATTTGACATAGTAGAAATACTGCAAAGGACACATACAAGGGAATGTTGTATGAACGTTAAATAATTTCTGTTTAAATTGCATATCTTTATTGTCCATGGTAAATAATAAAGGTTTTATTCATATAATGTATGCATTTATACATTCTTAATTTATTTTTACATATTTGTTCTTTATCTCATATGTGTAATACAAACACTTCAGATCTTTAGCACAATTCCATGTACCTGTAGCACAGTTCTAAATTTTTGTTGCTAATTTTTACACAATCTGAAAAAAACCTAACATTTTATCAGAAGTCTTCCAGAAATATATTTTCATGCTGCTGGGGATCTCTGTAGGTGACTTTTTTTCCAGGGGTCAGCTTCCAGCAGAACCTGTTGAAGAATACATTCACTGCAGGTGGTTCAGGCCAGGGGATCTGTGGTCAGCCAGGTGACCCAACGCTCAGAGAGACTCAGAGACAACAGGAGTCGAGGATTCAGCAAGGAAGAACCCAGAGTAGCACCCTCATAGACTGTCAGGGTACAAAAGTCCAGGGATTCCTTTGTTCAGGGTCCCTCTGACCCTGAACAGCTCTGTTATTCTGTTGTACCACTATTAAATTACTTAAAGGAATCAGAGCTCTGAGATGCTGCTGTGGGAGACCTGGAATCAAGCTGCTGAGGAAATCTGGTCTGACTGCATGAGAATGGGATGTGCAAGGAGTCAGAGGTGCACCCTGGGGTCACTGGAGCTGCCTGCTGCGGAGGGACTTGAGTCCCAGCACTGAAAATCTCTGCTGGTGGGTGTGGGACCACCAGAGTGGCATCCCAGTGGCCTGACAGGAAATTCATTTCCTTAGCAAGCTGTTGGAGCCAGGGGGCTGTTGTCAGACCAGCTGATGGCAGCTGGACAGCACCACTGGCTGCATGGGTTTGCTGATAACTTTTGATGCAAAGGCTGCTGCACAACAGCAAAGATGGCAATGGAGAGAGCAGCATTAGAGCCTCTGACACAGCCTGAGAGGGCAGGACCCCAGCAGGCAGGGCAGGAGCACAGGGCTGCTTGGCCTTCCAGGGGATGTTCAGAGGTGCTCTGCTGGGAGGTTTCTGCTAAGCCAAAATCCATACAGGTCTGGGGACCTACACAGTAGAAACACTGCAGTATTTTCTTATATAAAGTAGTTTAATTTTCTTTAGCTAGACTGTTATTTACCATAGATTTTGGTGTACGTGTAAACTTTTGACTGTGGCATTTTATTTCTGTAAATGTGGTTAATATTTCTGAAGCTGCTTTAAATACATATTGCATATGGTATTTTATTTCTGTAAATGTGGTTAATATTTCTGAAGCTGCTTTAAATACATATTGCATATGGTATTTTATTTCTGTAAATGTGGTTAATATTTCTGAAACTGCTTCAAATATATATTGCATGCAGACAACAATGTGACCTCTGAAGACAAGTGCAATTTTTAATCTCATGTTTCAAGGTCAAAATCTCAATACTATATAACTCTATGTCTTATGTGCATTCACTTGCCATCATGCTAAATTGTTTTTTTAATTAGAGAGGGAAGAGTTTGTTGATTTGTGTTGCAGTAAATGTTGACAAAGACTTTGCCAAGGATAGACAGAATTACTGCAATAATTGCACAGTAGCAGAGCCTGCACATTGTCTGAGACTACAGCTCTGCAGAAGGGTTTCCTTCCTCTTCCATGTAGCATACATCACTCTAGAGTGTTGTAACCAAGATCTGACTCCCACAGATGGACCAGGAACAAGTATTTTCCCTCTAGAATCCAGAATTGTCACTGATAGCTTATACTTCAGCAGCACTGCAGCAGGTGCCATCCACCAGGGATACAGATGTTCTGTACAGATCCTGTGGCACTCATAGAAAATCCTGCTTTCTGGGGCAAAGTATTTAAATATTTTTGTGGATCTGAAGCACTCTGGCCATTTGTCTCTCCTGTTTAAATAGAAATTCTCAATCACTACACTAGTGAAATACTGCAGGTAGGAACTATAAAAGTAGTGGCCTTCAGATGTGGAGCTGAACCATAAATAAGGTTTGTCTGGACCTCTCCCAGCAGCAGGTCTGTAGGTCTTCAGCCTTCTCGTGGTAGAGCCCATGCTTCTTACCATCCTCATGCCCCTGCAGAGCAAATGCACCATGCTCCACATGCAGCTGGCTGGAGGTCACCTACTTCTTCCCAAGGAACGTGCTTCCCAAAACAGAGCAGGCAGCACTGAGTCCTGCACTGGCATTCAAAAGGACATCTTTCCACCACATATGGTAGGAAAGAAGGCAGTGCTGCTCTCAGCATGAAGAAAGCATGAAGAGATGCTTGTTTGTTAAGCAGGCTGTCTATTACTGGATCTGAAGTTAAGGAAGGGACTACAATTGAATTAAGACATCATCCCTAACACTGAAGTTGCCTTAAGTTCAGAGGATCTCTTTCCAACCAAATTCTATTAATGACATTACTTTTTCAGAGAAAATGTGAGTCAGCTAGTGCATCTACATGCTATTACATGGTTTGTAGCTCTTTCTAATGGCTTTTGGTATTCTGGACCACAAGTTATTAAATAAGTTGCCTTCACAAACTAAATGGAAAATTATAGTTGCGCAGAAACTTTATTTTTCTTCATCCAACATACCTCCACTTCTGAGCAGTTTAGAGAAAAGTCTGTGCTTATTCTCAATAAGATATCTTGTTTCTACATGTGCCAAAGTGCAGAGCATTTGCAGGCCCCCACCCATGGGAGATAAGGGCACACCTTAAAGCAAGTGGCAGATGGACCAAGTGAAACCATGCTGTGTTTCCTTCTCATGTGGGAGAATGACATAACTTCTTACTCACAAGGGAAACAACAAATCCTTTTTTGGCACCTAGCGCTTTCTTGATTCAATAAAGAGGACACTTTTATTTTACTTGAGCAAAACTCTGCAAGCATATTTGCTGCAGGCATCTGTCTTCCTGCTCATTGTGTGATGCAATCCCAAACACTGGCAGGGGTAACAGAGCTGCCCTTTCCCAACTTGTCACCTCTTTTCAGGTTTCCATATGAGATACTTATCTACAAGAAGGTCTTGATCTGACAATACTTATGAAGAAAAGTCTTGTTGCACTCAGCTTATAGAAGCTGTATCCTGTAACCAAACATATGTATTTAAATCCCTACTTAGGACAAAAGCTCTGCATTATAAATTGGTAATTTTCAAAATATTGCATGAAAGAGATGCTCAATTCACTTAAATTCATTTAAATGGAGCATAGTTAACATAAAAACTATTTCTGATGATGAAGGATCTCATAAAACTGAGTGGGTAGAAAGATGGCAGGTGAAGAGTCACAGCTCACTGCTGTCTGAATATGGTTTGTAATGGCAGCCAAACATGTCAACAAACACGGGACTTAGTCAAAAAGTGGACAGAAAGCAGGAAAGAAAATTATGTTTTTTCACTCTCTAACACAGGAAAAATGTTTTATCACTCCTTAAAACTTAGCATCTAGAGCAAAATGAACCGCATCCTCTCTCTGGCAGAGCATTTAAGAACAGTGAAAGGAAACAAACAGAGTTAAGTGGTTGGAGCAGCTGTCTTAAGGGAAATGCTAGCAGGTTTTGGACTTTTCAGTGTGAAGAGGAGAAGGCTGAGGAGGAAATGGCAGATAATTTCAGTTTCACAAAGCTAGTGGGGAAAGTAAGGGAAAAACTGCTGCTCACAAGGTCCCCTGGGTGATATTCTAAACCGCATCTCCTGTTGCTGCTTTGCCCTCTTTTCTCAGAGACAGCACAGAGCTGGAAGAACCACAAGTCCAAAGTAGCAGGGCATTTCTTCTGTCTGGGTCTGTAGATTGGTTTCTGATAATTATCCAGGGGCAGTCTGAAGTCCATAAACCAAGGAATATCAATTTGCTTTGCCAAGCTGCACTGGCAACCTCTGTTCCCAGGGCTTCATCAGCTGGGCACACCATCCCAGCCACAGCAGAGATGCCAGTGGAGCTGCTTTGTCAAAGTCCATGTGCCACACATCGTGGTGGAGCTGGGCAACTTCCAAATGCTACTGCTGGCAAAAAATCCTACCATGGGTGCTAAGGGAACATCCCAGCTCCAGTGGCTTATTTCTGAATGGAGCAAGGCAAGGAGGAGCAAATGCAGTCATTCGTGACACAGGATTACATCAAGAGGAGGAGGAAAACCTTAAAGCACAGAAGTCTGAAAATAGAGTTAAAAAGCAGGTAAAATGGCATTGTGGTAGAAAAGCTTGAGGGCATCCCATTGGGCACCGCTCAAGGATTCGAGGTGTGTAGAGGGGGAATACATCCTGAGCAATATGAAAGCAAAGCTGTGGACTGGGGAAATATGTGGATGCTGAAAAGCTTTTAGCAGAGAAATCTTTCAGCTTTCTGCAGCATTTTGTGAGAGCTCTGTCTTTCCCATGCAAGCTATCTAAAACAAAGCTATCATTTTGTAAACACTGGCACCTGCAGATTGTTTTGCTGGATTGTTATGGTTTTAACTAGCAAAATATTTGGGAATGGATGTCTTAGAATTTGGCCAATCCCCTCAAAGGGTGGTAACTGGCCAGAGGACCAATTACCTTATGCCATTTAACCCACTTTTTGTGAACCAACATTTAAAAGCCTTGGAAAAAACGATTAAATTGCTTGCTGCCATTGATGCCTGAGCCTGGACTTTGTGTGGTTTTTCTACCCATCGGCTTTGAGACAGCAACAGAAATACACACGTTACTGAAAACCACAGGCAGACACAGAAATAGTGGCCTAGCCACATCACAGTTACTGCAGTCCATTCTGAGCTCAGTGCAAGTTAGACCACTGGGCAATTCAGTGAAACACACACAGCACCAGAGAGTGGGTGCAAAGCTCAGCAGAGCTGGAGCTCCTTCCTCCACAGGAGCAGCCACCAAGACCCCCCTCCAGCTCCTCCTCATGGGAGGGCTGCCTGCCCAGTGCCTTCCCATTGCTCCCCACTCTCCCAGTGCTCACCACACCTCAGGTGGGCAGTGCCAGGTCTGGTGCAGGACCCAGTGGTGTCCCAGGCTTGCCACACCCACTAAATGCAAGTGGGGAAGAAAGGCAAATCCCTGCATGCGGTGGCTGCAGATGCAGGAGATGAAGTCAGACTTCCTTCAGTGTATCCATGTGACAGTCTGAATTTTCTCATTGGAAATTCCCACCTGCCTTTCTCCTGTTGGCCCAAAGAGTGGTCAAAGGTCTGCTCTGGGCAACCTGTGTCTAACAGGAGGCTTTCGAGTGTACATATGCAGAGTATCAGAACAACTCCTGTTTAGAAAGTAATTGCAATTTAAAATGAATCATACATAAATTTTGAGACATGGAGGAAGTATGTTACACTAATCATTTTGTCAGCAAATTATTAACCATGTTCCAGGTGGCACAGTGAAACAAGCCACACAGGACCTGTGTGCACTCTTGTGGGTGTGTTGTTCCCACTGTCTGACAGCAGGAAACCTGTTGCAGCAAAACTGCTAAAATCACAATGCACACTGAATTTCAGTGGCTCTAGGCAAAAAAAAACCCCATTGCCTTGATGATCTCACATTTGTGATTACAGATGAATGCAGAGGTATTGCAGGCCCCTGAGTGATGTGGTCACTGAGGGAGGAGTGGGGCTTGCTGCAACATCTGTGGGAGGCTTCTGGAGTGCCATACCAGGAGGGGCAGGTGGGGAGGTTGTCAGGTTGCACACAAACAGCATGGGTTCTCTGGTGACATATGGTGGGATTCACCCTTTTCCTGCAGCCATCCCTACCCTGCATTGCATCCCTACATCTGGCCCGTGGTCCCTCCTGGAAGCAATGTCAGAAACAAGGCTTCTCCACAGCTTCCTGGAGCATAGGAAAGAGAATAACATGGTGCTCCCTTTTTTTAACTGCAGGGGGTTGCATTTAAAGACTTAGAAGTCATTCTATAAACCTCCCACAGAGTCTGCCACCTCTAGAAGTGCTGGCAGTGTATGACCAGCAATGTGACATTTCAGCAAGATTTTAACACAAGATACCATGTGTGTCTTAGGTGCCACTGAAAACCTACTGTTGCATGGGTCCTACAAGTGAAAAAACACCAAAGAAAGTGTTCTGTCCTGCCCTCTCTGTCCTGTGCTACCACACTGAACCAGAACTGGTGGGGACTGCAGGCAAGACAGACAGGTCTCACTAAAAATTATTTAACACACCTGGAAGCCACATCTGATAAAACCTCCAGTGTACAGAACAGCGCCTCAGCCCACAGCATTTGCCCTCCTGACCGAGCAATGAGTTAGTCCAGGAAAGAGGGCCAGAGGAGGACCAGCCTCACATCTCACACTGGCATTTATCTCCTGTGCTTGTGAGTCAGACACAGGAATGATTTACACATTGCATTCAGGTCTTCAGAGGTGCTGCAAGAAATGAGTTGCAGAATTCACTTTTGGAGATTCAATAGTTTATTAGGCCAGGGATCTCATCAGAACATTGTCTCTTCTCTGGGTGCCACAGCTTTCTCTAAAAAACCTTCCCAGGGAGGAAGAAGAGCTGTAGCAGATTGTAAAGACACAGAGCCCAGCTGCTTCCTGCCTCTGCAGCAGCCTTCTGTAGATCCCGTTATCATCACCAGCACTGCTGCTGTCAGGAGCCCTTTCTCCCACTTGTATCTGAGCCCCAAACAGCACAAGAGAGAGAACTCAGGTCTTTAAAGCTTTCCAAGGGGTTGATGTTGAAATGCTTGTATATGTGAGGGTCAAATCCACAGTACATCCATTGATTTTATTGAAAATATCTTTATTTTACTTGACTAAATTTTATCAATAATTCTCCCAAATCCAAAATCCTGTAGCACCGTGCAAATCCACATAATGCCATAATAACCAATGAGTGTGTTTTCCCAAAAGCATAAGTAAACTTTTCTTCATGCAGTTCATCTGTCATGATTAAAGATTACAGGGCTGGACATGCTCTGTAATTCCCCTTACAAATCTGATCTTCTTGAAGAGAGCTTTTTATAACAGCTATTACACTATAATTGGCATTTTGTGTGTTCTTAGACTTCTTTTTTCTGTATTTATTTTATTTTTTTTTGGACTCTGTGAGTTTTGCTGTTTTGGCCTTGGTGCACTCAGTGCTGTGACTCACGTATTCCACAGCCACTGCCAGATCTCTGGGTCCAGCACTGTAATTATCACATTAGGATCTGTCATTGTAGTCCTGACTTAATAAATAGCAGAACAGTGATTAGATTTGCTGATTGATCCATTCCACAGTTTTGGACACTCGCATCTGAGATGAACAGAGGGACTGTTAAAGATATTAACTACTTGAAATATCAGCATTCCAGAATAAATTAGTATTAATCAGTCATTCCAGGTACACTAGCTTTTATATATAGTAAGAGTTGCTGTATTTGGTAATCTGGTGATGACCAACTAAAACCATGACTCAAATTAATCTCATGAGCTGCAAGGGAAAGCCCCAACCCTTACTCCATGCCCAGCTTGCTGGAGCCATTAAGGTCAGAGCAGAGTTTTTGGGTTCCTTCAGGTGAAACTCACAGTGCTGTTCAGGAGAGCATGTCAGGCACTGCAGTCCCAGGTGGACATCCAAACCACAGGACCAGACTAGAACAGGTTCAACACAAGAAAAGACTAAGGAAATGTGCTGGTTGCATAGAGATATACTTTCAGTTCATAAATATAATCTTAAAAATGACTTCATTTTGTGCAATTTTGTTTTCATTTTTGAATGGGGGAAAGGTTCAGACAGTTTAAAAGTTCTGAGAACTAAATTCTCTAGACTGCTCTGGATTGACCTTAGGTTGCATGCTGACAGCTCAAAAGCATTTACCCAAAATCCAGCAACATCGATCTTGTCTGTGCTCGTTTCAAAAGCTTTCTTTTTTCTGTTCTTGTCAACACTTTATTCTGGATCAGAAATTCCCTTCCAAGAGGATCTTAATACCACACAGGCATTGAGTCCTTGTTCACTGTGATGTTTTACCCCTAGAGAACTGCTAGAAGTCAGCCCCTCAGCAGAGGAAATTGTGGGCAAACATTCAGCATGTTCCCTCCTTTCCAGAGCACGGAAACTGTGGTGCATGAAAAGTGTGTGGCCCAAAACTGGGGAATCCAACTTTCACCTTAGTAGTGTTGCTTCTTTTTCCTTCATCATCTGGGAAGATGAGCTGCCAGGCTGGAGATTTGGCTTTTCTGAGTCATATGTGGGCAAAAATGTAATGACTGTACCTCTGACCAGCACAGCCAAGAGGAAAACAGTACAATTATGCCCAGCAGTAAGTGTGGATTAGGGCACACCAAGCCAGCTACCTGCTCTCTGTCCCTGAATGTATGATTTCACTTCTCTTCATCTCCAAAATTGGGGTATAACAGTGTTCATCTACATTTCTAAAGTGTTTCCAGGCTAATGGCCAAACACCTTTGCTAGGAGTGATTTGTTTTTCACTCTGACACCACAACCCCATTTGTATGTGAGGGATATTGTGTGCTCATATCTTTGAGGCTCCTGGTGCTTCCTGCCTTAAGATCTGAGGTTTCTATGCAGCCTGTGTTCAGAGATGTCAGGAATCCTCACTGTACTTGCCAAACAGCAAACTTGCCCACCATGCACAATCTTTTCTCTCCTTGAAAACATTCTTAGGGATTTCCTACTGAGGCTCAAAGGCAGTCATATATTTTATTTATTTTATTACAAGGCATGTAAATAAAAACTTGCATATCTGAAAAAAGATATTAGATAGAAAATGGTAATAAAATTAACATTATTATCTTAAGAAAATCAGTAATAAATACATTTCCCCTCAACATTAAAATGCTTGTTATTTTGCACAACAATAAATACAGCATAGCTCTGGCATAGAGAAAGGCCAAGGATGTATTCAAGAAGTCCATGTGGTGTCATAAGAAAAGCTCAGGTGATTTTTAAAGGTTTGGCATCCTGCACTTGATGCACTTTGATACAACTTGCACTTTAATTTTAATTTCACTATAAATTTTAAAAGGTCCCATAATAAGAAATTAGGAGAGGAATTTTTTTTTTTTTACTATAGGATTTTTCCTTTAAATATTTTCAAAGTAAGAGATGTGTAAACTCACTGAAACTAATCCTCAAAATAAAGAAAAAATACCAAACAGGTGTCTTCGTGGTTATTCTATGAAAATGCATTTTTTTTCAGCTGTGGGTGCTCAAGCCTGACCAGCCAATTGACACAGGACCAATCTCCAGTCAGTTCCTCAATTCTTTACACAGTTTTAAAAAAGAAATATTAATAATAAGGAGAAATGCGAAGACAGTAGTATTCACTTCCCAAGTCATGGCATTCAAGGTTCTTACACTATTATCCAAAGGTGAGAGAAGAAAGGACAGGTGTATTCCAGAACAGTTCCCAGCATAATTTTGGGTCATTCTGGTCTATACATTTCTTTTAAAACTACTGACAAAAAGAAAAGAGGAAGAGAGACATTTCTATGCACTGTGCTGTTCTTATGCCAGCACATATCACAATCACAACTGTGAACCTAAGTCACTGATAGCCCAATCTAATATAGATTGATTGATTGTCCCACGACAAAGTTAGATAATGTCCACAAAATGCCACAAGCTCTGGCAGAGTCCAGCGTTCCTAAAGTACTGATAGGTCATGGCAAGACTTGGACTTGAGTTTGAAGGCCATGTTCTTGTTGTTCTTGGCAACTATTTTGCCCCAAAACCGCCTGGCTTTCTTGGGGATGCTCTCTCTGCGTTTCTGCAGTGCCAGCCGCTTCTCGTTCTTTTCCTTGCTGTCCCTGCGCAGCCGGACCTGCCGCACGATGCCCTCGAAGAGCTCCTTCACGTTGTGCTGCACAGCTGCTGAGGTCTCAATGAACTTGCAGTCAAACACCACGGCACAGGCTCGCCCCTCTGCAAAATGGCAAGGTGGACACGTTACATGGGGTACCAGCCCCGGGATGGGGGAAGCAGAGACAAGCTGCCACGTGTGGGGGAGTCAGAGCCACCGGGGAATTCCTCAAGCCTAATATAGGCACAGATAAGTCTTTAATCACCTGACGCTGCTAGCTAGCCCATGATCCATCTGCTCTGTGTCACAGCCACTTTCCAGAGGAAGGCAGGGGTTGGGGGGTGGTAAATCCCCTCCCAGAAAAGCCCAGCCCACTCTGCTGGCTGCAAAGGTAGCACAGAGTGATGGACTTGGGGTGAGACGCTGTCTGAGAGGCCAGCAATGCCTCAGTACCACCTGGCCAGCTTCGATGCAGATTCCCCTCAAGCTGCACTGAAGGGTGATAAGGGCCCTCTCCAGGCGTACAGCACAGCACTGGAGGCAGGGCATATTCACCTTTCACGGGCCATGGGTGTAAACCAGAGCCTTGGAACTGTAGCAGTCTCAGTGAGAACAGATGCATGTACAAAACCCTAAATAAAGGCAGAACTCTTGTCTATGGCTTTAGGGGTACATCTGAAACCACAGTTCTTATCCCAAATTATGTGAGCCTAAGCTAAACCTGACAGCTGTCTTTCACACACAAGCCAATTTATTGTCTTCTGGCTTGCTGTGAATTCATTCCCATTCAGGGCCACTACAGTGACATGAATTCACCTGCCATCTTTCCTTTCAAACTGGGCAAAGAGGAATGAGAAGGCAACCCTGGGCTCCCTATGAGCTCCTCAGTTCAAGCTTCACTTGGAGCAACTGTGACAGGAGCCAGAGGAGCTGTGCACATCCACAGAGAAAGGAAGAAAAAGTCTAGCTCAGTGGGGAAACAGAAGAGCAAAACAGCTGCAGAGAGAAGGAAATGCTGAGCAGAAAAACCCATGTTTTTAATGGGCCAAGAAGAGAACATCAAATGCACTGCTGTCTATCATGGTGTGTCACCTCAGCCTTAGGGTAAACTCTCCAAAAAGAGATTTTACGGACTGCAGATGTTGAGAGCCAGCAGCAATGTTCCCAACAGTCTCTCCATTCCTATTTATGGGCTTAGTGGTTATTCATTTGTGTACAGCCAAGGAAAGGCTGATTTAGCATCCCAAAGCAAGGCAGTAAGGAGACCTCTTCTGAAAACCTGCACAGTTCCTGCCCAGACTAGCAAAATAAAGATTGAGAGGGAATTTTAATTCATCAGGGAGGACAGAGAACTGGTTATAAAGAAGAGAATTTTTGGCAGCAGAATAAAGGGGGATAAACTCGTTATGCGTAAACATGCATTGGGAATCCAAAGTGTTTCCAGCTACCAGAGGAATCACATGCTGCAGTGGTCTTACACTAGGAGCTGGAAGGGCAGAAATCCCTTTATGATTAAGGAATCCATTTATGATGGTACTTAATAAATACAGAAAAGGGATTGTCTGACATATAACAGTATTACCAAGGAAGGCTTAAGGACCTGGCAGACCCTTCCCAGTACTCTGCCCTCTGTTCCAGTTCTCTGTTGTTTTATTGCTCTTTTATTGCCCAGTCCTGATCACAATGTACTCACTCAGCCAGAGCACTGCAGCTTGTCCAAAAGCTACTAGATGACTTTTAATGTTTATCTCAGGTTTATGCTCATCATTTCCTTACCTGCCACTGACACTTCACGACACCTGACAAGGTCACTTTTGTTGCCAACCAAAATAATGGGGATATCTTCTTTCTGGCGTGCCCTGCGGAGCTGAATTCTGAGTTCAGAGGCCTTCTCAAAGCTCGCTCGGTCCGTGATGGAGTAGACAATCAAGTAGGCATCTCCCACTTGCATGCAGTGGTCTCGAATCCATTCTCCCTCACGCTGTCCAAATTAAATGGTCAGACATCATTATGCCCAGAGCAGGTTTTACTTAGAAAGTAAAACATTAGAGAATCCAAATGCATTCCTGCTCTAAACCGTAATGGGTATGGTTTGAATCACAGTTATACTACAAGTAATTCCAATGTGGTGATGGTATGAATACTTCACCACAAAGGAGGGCAAAAACTCACTCAGATAATTTATTGTGCTGGCTTTAGGCTGGAATGAACATGGTCTGGAAAGAAAGCTTGAATGTTTTGTTTTATCATTAAAAAAAAGGAAGACTTGCACATCTCAGGCTCACAGTGCAGAGCCATTAGGCATGCTTGCCTTGATGTGGGGTAGGGTTAATCCTATATCTTCCCTGATTCTGCTGTATGGAAAAGGCCTATTTTCTTTCCTAAAGGAAACTTAATTTTTATATCAGCAGTTATTCATATACACTTTCTTTTCAGCATTTGGCAAGAACAAATTGAAGTACCTTATTATCCCACATGTCGAGCAGTATAACAGTTGCACTTTCCCCATCCACCATCAGGGTTCGTTCATACGTGTCTTCTGGAAAGAAAAGCAGAAATGTTGGTAATATATTATTTTGTGTCATCATGTAAGTTACAAAAATCCAAGTTGTTGAATGTGGGTGATTTGTTCACAGAGTTATTGAGCCAAATTTTAGGCCGGTTCACATCCAGTTCTTTCCTCATTTCCATCAGCGCTGGACCTGCACTCTGTTCGTTATTGGTTGCCCTACTTTCCATGATAGATGAAGGATGCTGAAAGATCAGGAAACAAAATGTCCATTATTTTGGCCGATACTCACTTTATCTTATGTGGGAGAGAGAAAATAGAACCAGTGGAAGAAATAACCAAAAGCTGAACATTTGCCCCATGGGAGCAGCAGAGTCCAGCAAGGCTGAGTAATGGAAAATATTTGCTTTCGCTTTAGCATGGACAATTTACGGGTGAACAGTCCCTGCTGCTGAGAGCAACACAGCCAACAGCCTACCAAGTGAGGAGGACAGGGTGTTGTGAGACAACAGCTGTTGAGTTGAAAGAGACTGGAACTTCTGTTGTGCACTAGTTTCTCTCCCATTACACAGTTTTCCACATCACTTTTCATGTTAAATAGCAGAAAAATGAAAAAAACACAGAAGGTCTGTTATTTTGTACTGCAGCCATGAAAATTCATACCTAGATTATAAATGTCATGCTGCAAGATTCTGCCCAAATCTAACGGGGCTGTTGCCACTCTGAATTTTGGTCAACCCTCACTGTGAAATCTCAGTCTAGCTTCTGCTTCAAATACCAATCTTTCTTTTCCCCAAAGCTGGGGACATTTGGATGAGCAACGAGGGGTTTGGACCCATTTCTAACCTTGCATTAGTGGTCAGTGAAAAAAAAAGCCAATCTTTGGATAGTGCAGCATTTAAAGGATCTGTCCCAACCACACTTGAAGATAGGGCTGTGTCTAACCTGTGCCTCACAAGACTTCTGCTGGGCACTGATGAAGTGAACTTTCCCCTAAATTGCAATCAGAGCCTTTCCTCAAAGCTAAAAGTCTACATCCCAGCAAAAGAATGAGCCAGAAATATTACACATTTAAAATAAAGTCAAATGGAGCCCATGCTTAAAATGTCAAGATTAAAAAGACAGAGCTAATCACTAGGAGTGGTTTCCCTTGAGGTCCCAAGAGTATGAGACTTGTGTTCATAAATTAGCTGCAACTTAGAGTCAGTAGCAAAGCCTCTGTATAAAAGCATCTGTACTCTGTGAGTTAGCTACCCTGAAACTATCCTCTCGTGTAATAAAGTTTCCAGTGTGTATGATAAAGTTCCAGTTTGTAAAGCTAAAGTAAATAGTTTCTTCAAGTGAAACTTGAAGCCTCTGTGTGAGAACAAGCTCCATGCACACCAGAGGACAACATCCCGAAGACTCCTTCTGCACTGCATTACATGTAGACAAGTTAAAAATGCATAATCACACTCCTTGAAAATACTATGCCTAAATAGTCATATTCAGCACTGATTTGCACCTTGGCCAGTCCTACGGAACTTCCGTGGGATATAAAACACAAGCACTTAGTTCATTTCAAGCTTTTTCAAAGCTGACACTAAAAAAGGAGAGAGATAACAACAGCAAGATTTCCAATTACCTCTGCAGAACTGGCCTTGAAAATCTGTAACTGCTATACTCCAAGCAATGCTGCTGGGAGTGTGATGGAAAGAGGAAACCTCACAGCTTCACATGAAGGAAAAGAAAACTGCCTGAGAGGGGTGTGCAAAGCAAATCAGCTGCACTTTCTGATGGCTTGTCCAAGGATCCTACTCTACTTCACTCATTTAGCAGCAGGAGAGCTTTTATCAGAGATACTCCTGGCTGAGGAGCTGTTAGAACTATGGAAAAAGTTGATGGCAGAAGCTGAAGGCAGAGCACACCTAAATCAGTGAAATCCCCTAAAGGCACAAATCTCTGTGTCCCCTTCAGACAGCAAGCAAGGAAAATGTGGGTCCAACCTTCCTGATACTGGGCTTTTTTAAATCCTGGGCAAAACTTCCCCTAACTGGAGAGTTAGGGACCTATGTCCCACAGAAGGTTGCAAGAGAAGCCCAGAAATTCTCTGTGGTAGCACTGCCACCATCACACCAAGGGAATACAGGTGGGAGACAGAAGGGATGTGGGAGAGACAAAGCAAGTCCTGCATACTGACAAACAAAAGCAGGCAGCAAACTGCATGCCCCCTGAAAGCAACAGTGACTGTGTCCTTAGAGACACAGCAGATTTTTGTGTCAGCACAACCCTTCCACACACCTTGTTGCTCACAACAGAGATCAGGAATTGGTGCCAGAGCTTCACCTTCTGTGCAATCCGATCTTTGGAATTAAAGAACACTTTGCAATCCTAAACAAAGCAGGGGAGGGTAGCAAGGGGGAAGCGTCAAAGAAAACCCTACAGCTTGTGCCTTTCCCCCTGATTGGCAACAGGAGTTTTCCTACTCTGTTGAAAGACCTTTATTTTTTTTCCTCCTGGAGGAGCCCAGACTGTGTGAGTAACATGAAACACGGTTTTTACTCAAAATTTTACATATTTTACTCCAAGCCTATCCAGCCTGCACTAAGGCAGTGCATTCATATAGAAAGGCTGAGATGACTTCTAACAGCAAATAGTTTGGAGGTGACTTTTTCTTTATATATAATTTAAAAGTATTTAATGCCTGTAAATCATGAGGACCTTCAGTTATTTGCTCTCCCACAAGTAAAGCTGGAGTCAGCCCTGTGATGCCAGGGGTGACATAAATGTTGGACCAGCATGAAAGCTGAAACAGACTCTGGTATTGCATCATCACAGGCAGGAATGAGGGAGTTTCCAACAGGTATTTTGGAATGAAATAGCATGGGAATCTGAATTGCTCTCTTTCAGTGGCTTTCAATCATTGTTAGAGAGTATCTTACTCATCTTATTTTGCTTTCATGTTCTCTTAAAGGCGGTGCTTGAGTTCAATCAGTTTTGATGATCAGACGCAAACACTTGTTACCTCTGGTTTACATTAGATGGCCTCTCTCTTTTTCTGTGGCAATTACTACAGGCAGAGCTGACTGCAAGCAAACACCAACACCCCAGGACATCATTACCTACCTCCCAGCACCTCGCAGTCGCTGTCGATGCTGTCGTGCACCCCTGCAAAGATGTTGGCAAGCGAGGACTTCCCTACGCCTTGCTCCCCGATCAGCACCACCCGGTAGCAGCTGCTGCCAGACTCGGAGGAGATGACGGAGTCGGATGACTCCGAGGACCAGCTCCTTCTGTAATATTCATCAGGGCTGATGGTGTATCGTTTCTGTGGGTTGTACTCATTGGAGTCTTTCTGGACCAGCAGGTTCTTTCCATCGGCAGGGATGCTCCACCGCTGCTGCTGCTGGTGCAGATTGCTGCTGTGGGTGCGGCGCATGGTAACGTTGTTGAGAGTCATTTTTAACCCCTAGTGAGAAACGGGGAAATCACAAATGTTATCCACAAAATATTTAGAAATGCTTTCTTACTAGCTTCAAGGCAGCACATCATGTGAGAAAAGAAGAACTAACCATTCTGCACTGTTTTGTACTTGGTGGCTCACAAAGAAATATTTCTCATTAGTAAGACTCAGCCTGTTTCCTAGGGATAATACCACCCTCACATGCTAAATTCTGTCTTGTTTAGCCTTCACAAGCTCAGGGCTGTGCTAGGTGCAGCCCAGTCCTGGAAAGAGGGAGGCATTGCTGTGTCCCAGGAGGAGAAAGAAGGGACAGTGCTCACCACACCTGTCCTGTCCTGCCCAGCAGCTGTAGCTCTGCCCAGAGACTGCCTGTGCTACAGGCAATGTTCACCATGTTTTGGCTTGACTGGGGACACACAGAGGCACTTGTTCCTCCAACTGCCAGTACAGCTGGGTGTGCAGCATCTTTCTCATTGTCTCAGTTAAGAGCTGAAACTCTTGGGAAAGCAATAAGGCATCACTTACTGCACTCCTAGACAACTCTGTTACAAAAAGTTATGCAAGCAAGTCTTGCTGTGATGGGGTGGATTTGGGTCTTGTCTGTGGCCAGGTAAACAAAGAATGATTCTGCCTCAGACAGTGACTTTTTGGCTTGTAAGGGGGAGGAGGACATAGTGAAGTCCAACAGCTTTTCTGAGGAGGTACAGGTCATAGCTTCTACAGGAGCTATCACTGGGAGAAAAGGCTCATTAATTTATAGATACCAAATCAATAACTTCATTACTGCACAATTAATTAGGTAGGTTCACTCTCCTTACATAAGCATGGCTCTTAATTACATTTTACTCAGCAAACTCTATTTTGCGTTGCTTGGAGGCAGAGAACAGTGATGTCATTCTCACAGGCCAACAGCTACCATTTTTAGGAAAGTTACTTTGATGCATTCCAGCTCCCAAAGTGACCGTTATTGAGACATTTTTCTTTTTTGCCCTATAGCCAATTTTTCTTGGCTCTTGCCTCCATATCTGTAAATAGGATAATTGCCCATAAAATTCACCCAACCACTTTCAAAGCTCAGTAATAGGTGGTGAACAACAAAAAGTACAGTAGAGCAACACATATGAATTGTTTTTCCTCTTCATGAAAAACTGTCTGAAAACTTCTGTGAGTAAATGCCCAGCAGGACAAAGGACAAATATATAGAAAAAGCACTGTCTAAACTTATTACAGCATACATAATATTTTCTCTGTGATGTGCAGTACTTTGGGGTAAAATAAGATCATTTACATGGTCCTAGTCACAGTAATTTTGTCAGCAAGAAATACATCTAAAGAACGAATCATGCACTAAGCAAAGGCTCCTTCACAAGCAAAATTAAATATTTACTGCTGTTGAATTTTAAAATGCACTTTTTCCTTGCAGTACCCATTGAAAAGACCAGATGAGAAAAGCCAGCTCTGATTCAGTCAAACAACAGAGAGTAACTCACAACCTGCAACAAGCAGTCACTCACAAAACCATCACAAACATTTTACGGTTTAGCCTCTAACAAATTGTCATCCTTCATTAAACAAAGCCAAACGAGTCCCTATCACACACTGCACTCCAAGTCCAAACTGCTTTTGATACCCCACACTGCATTTAGCTGCCCAGGTCTCCAGAACCTCCAGTAACAGACTGGGTCCAAATCCACTCTTACTTTTGCCAGGCTCCTGCAGCCAGTCCAGTCCTTTGCTCCCACTGCCCTTCTCCCTCGGTGGGCTGCGACACACTGAGAAGCTCTGCCGAAGTAAATCCTCTCCTGCTTTGGGGCTGCCTCTTTAATTCTTTCTCAGCAAACCTGGTTTATATTAAGCCCATCTGATCAGAGACAGGGCTTTTCCGTGACGTGGCTGGCCTTTCCATACAACAGCCAGCCCCCAGCTGGGAGGAAGCAGACATGCAGAAGAGAAAAAACTTGCAAACAATCTCAAAAGACTTACTCAAAATCATATGATTGTTTTAATGTTGCCAGTAAAATAAACACTTTTGGTTCTTGCATGATGAAAACAGGAAAGTGGAACAAAAATAAATAATACATGCCATTTAGTCTCAGATAGCTTTTAATTCAAATTTTATCAAAATTAATGATGATTTTAAAACTACCTAAGTTTATATAATGCATTAAATTCTGTAAATGCATTATGTATATGTTCTCTGTCTGCAAAACACACTTAACCCCCTGCTGGACAAAACATTTCTCTGGAATAAAATATCTGAATGTTATTTTGAAATTTTTGTAGAAGTAGGAATATTATTCTAGGGGCTTTGTTGGGGTTTTGTTTGTTTCTTTGTTTCTAAAGCTCTAATATTTACAAACCTGTTATCTTCTGTCAACTCCAAATTACTCAACTCAATCTCCTGAACTGCATAACCAGCTCTCTCTCACTTCTGCTTCCATATTTTGCTACCAAGGGCTTGAAAAGACATCCAACTATGAATTCAGTGTTACTGCAGCTGGATGTTGGTAAAGATGCACCAGAACACACAAAGCCTGCACAAAGTCACACAGCATTGATGCTGTGCACGGGAGCAATCACTGTATGGTGTACATGCCACAAACCCAGGGTCTGGTCCTTAAATTTTTATAGCCTCATAGCTGATTGGCAGAAGAAATTTTGCCAGAAGGAAAAAAAATCCAAACCTGTTGAAAGTTGGAACAACATACTTCTTCATTTATAAAGGAAGAGTAAGAAACTGTGACAGAACTACTTGTTAGGGCTACCACAACTTTTATGTAAGTACACATAAACTCTGTAGTCACCTCCCAATTATCCAGACTCTGGATTAAATATAATAAAGTCCTACAGCTCTCTTTTATATTTACATATTTTCATTTTATATTTACATTTATATTTACAATCTACTAGTCTCTGAATCTAACAGGACTAGTTCTTATCCTAGAAAGTCTGAACAACTTTGGTTTTAAACAGGGGAAGGAATTTTTTTCCATGCTACATGCAAGCAAATCTTTAACTGACAATGTACCTCTATTGAAGGGAACACTGATACGCAGAAAACATCTCTCATTAACATTGTAATTGAAATCTCCTTGCTTTGTTTCCTCTTCTGCTTTATTGCATTCCTGTGTCTTTCATGAGGATTTTCGGGGACCTCCTGGGCCATTCTCAAGTTTTAAAAGCCAGGAGCTTTTCTCAAAGTAATAGGCACTCATCAATGTACATGGAAATTATGCAGATCTACCAAGGGTAGAATTGAGCAAAAATATGTCCTGATTTTCCTTCACCTGTGTTTCAGTGCTTGGCAGAAGCTAAACTGGCCCCAGGTCCTGCATCTTCACCTCACCTGTCTCTTACACATCAGGCTCTGGGCCTCTGCTGCTGAGTGACAATCCCAAAGAGCACAAAGTGCCACATCCCTCTGTGTACGATGTACAGAGGGGCTTGTAGTACTTACTGCACAAAATGTAATTACATCTGTCTCCGGGAAGGTTTGTGGCATGGACAGCGCTTTGCAAAAATACCTTTCCTGTTGGCATTCTCAACTGAAGTTGCTCATTTTTTTTGAAACATGCTAGAAACCATAAAGGTGAGTGGGTGGTTTGGGTATTATGCTCTGCACCTCAGGTTTGCTTAGCTCTCTGTAAGTTGTCTGTAATTTGTCACCGCTGAGTAAAAAAGAAAAATCTGTCCACTGCAGGACTGGAGAGATTTATGGCCAGAGTGATTTCAGCAGAAGTGCAGGCTCTAATGTCTCACCCAAATGTTTAACATATACCATAGCAGAAAGTGCAGACAGAAGAAGTAAACCAAAGTCAGAAAAGCCTTTGTGTTTAGTTATAGTTACTGTTAGAGTAGGACTTGCTAGACGTCATCTTTCATATCCTCTTTGTAAAATTCAAGACAGACAAAGAAAACATGTCTCTCCAGCACCACACAATATACCTCTTCCATAAAGCCATCCAGAAGGGTTGTTCCAAACATGGCATGAAGCACTTGTACTTGGGGAACTTGCACATGTGTTTTGCTTTGTACTTTGCTTTGTCTCTTCTGAGCCTACTCTGATTTTCCAACTGGACAATTAACTCTCCAAGTCCCATTCTGTACTACATACCCACAGGATGGAGCATTGCTGTTCCTCAGGGAATGCCATCAGCACTCATGAACTTCACTCACTATCTGTGGGGGAAGTACTCTTTTCCTTGTTTTAAAGCTGGGGAGACATGCAGCCTTTTTAGCCTCCAGGTACTCACTTACAAGGGATAACAGCAGGCTGATACTGAAATACATGAACTGAGTCCTTCTCAAGGACAAAAACTGTCCCATAGGTTGATGGAGACTGGTGCAATCCTGGTCTGTTCAGGAAAAAAGCCCTTTTGCTCTTTTTGCTGGTAAACACTTCTGCAAGTCTTGTGCCTGCCCAAGACAGAGGCACGAGAAGAGACAGAGCACGAGGCCAGCGCTGTCGCGAAGCACGCGGGCGCTTGAGCGTAGCTGCCTGCTGCAATATTCAAATCCTCAGGCATTGGTTTTCGTCCTTCTCATCCACTCTGTTTCATTAATCACATCTTGAAGGAATTCTCCCTGCAGCCAGGATGAAGTAAACATTGCAGAGTAGCAGCTCTGCAATCCATCCCCAGCCAATTACAATCAGACCAGGTGATGCCCAGAGCAATTAGGCAGAAATTTTCCATTGGATATAAAAGCAGGGCTTTTTAGCTGACACTTAATTAGCTAGTTTGTTTTTATGTATATGATGGCAAAAGTAGTTCCTTAAACCACCTTCTGGTAAAGGGTTGTCCGTAGAGAGGACATAAATCATCTTGGAGTGGGAGGGAAATTCAAGGGAGGAAAAAATTAAAAAGCAGGAAAAACAAAATTCAGATTTCTTTCAATGAAAACTTAATGCAGCATGTCTGAAAGTGTACTTTCTCCCTATACATTCAGCAGAGGAGTTCACCTTCATTTTTCCCCTCAGAAGACCTGACTTAGTAGACTTTGCTCCCAACAGTGAGTTGTCTGCACAGACAATGAATGAGGTCTGCCTGCCTTACTTTCTTCCAGACCATTGTGGCATTTCACATTTTGCTCTGCTTCTCACATCTGGCAGTGCTGGCAGGCCCCTGGCCCCTCGGCCCTACCAACAACAGCAGCTGTGGACAGAAATTAATTTGGGTGCTGGGCTGGGCAGTGCTGGACACACTGGGAGTGTCCAGAGTCGCTGCATGCCCTAGGGAAGCTGCTCCATTTTCACCATTCATTCCTAATACACCAAGAGCCACAGGCAGCTTGGTGACCAAATGTACAACAAGAGGCAAAAATAGATGTGGGATGAAGCAGCATTGGGCCCAGAGCAATGGGACTGATTTATTATTTACACCAACTTTGTCTATCCCAATTCACATCCAATGACTGGGTATGAAGTTTCACGCTGACTGAGAAAGGTACAAGGGATCAAACACTCTGAGACTGGGATGTACAAGGTAGGGAAATTAAGGATTATGTGCCTAAGATAAATTATTGAGGGTCTTAAGAAGGGGACAGGGCAGAGACAGACACTGAGAAGTTAAGGAATAATGAAACATTGATTCATTTTAAGGGAAACAACCAGGAGCACCTGAAAGTGCCACCATCCAATCTAAAAAATAGCCAACGCTCTTTTCAGTGGAGTGGATTTGGCAGACTTTGTTCCCAGCAGTTGCTTGCAGGGAGTACTGAATTTGTTCCACCAGCTTCTTTCCCTCCACATCACAGCAGCATTTTTACAATTCTTTAAGTGGGCACTAAAAGCAGAATGTGATTGTTTGGTGATGAGCACAAGGGTAGGGGAGAAGCACTGATCTGCACTCCTTGTGTACAAGTTAGCTGCAAAAGCCAGAATTAGAGCTCTCATGGAAGAAGATTGCCTTTAATCAGATGACTCATTGGAGAACCCCTTATTAATCTATTACTGGCAGATAATCTGGATTCTGACGTACCAAAAGGAAGGCGTGTTCTATATCTGTGCACTGCAGAGCTTTGATGTCTTTAAGGGGTGTCCAAAGGTATTTTCCTCATTAACACATTAAGCCAGCACAGTTGAAGACTCTGCAGAAAATGAGAAATGAGCAGCCAGGGAAAGAAATGCAGTTCAGTTCATAATAAAATACAAGTTACTTTTCAGTCTAGTTAACTGAAAATAAATTAAAACAACTGTCATCTTTGAGGGGAGAAAAAAGAGCAATCATAAAGAGCAAATGGCAAAACTGGATTATTTCAGTAAGAGTTGCTTAGCAAAAGGACTGCCTATTTCCCACTCTTGCACTCAATGACTGTAAAGAATTCTGCCAATAATTGTCCAGGGAATGGGATTAAGTCATATACGACAGAAATAAATGTGCTTTTCAATGCAAATTTTAAAAAATCATAATATACTAATCATAGTAGGATGTGAGTTAGCCATAAATGTTCTTCGAATATAGAGCTAAAAAAGCCCTTCAGATGAATGGCACCAGCACAGAAAATTTTTTGCAGTATGCCACAGTCCTCAGTGCAATCAAGTTCAGGAGCCACTGTCTTCTTTGCAGCTACAGGATTCACAGAATTTTATAGCTTGATTTTATACCGCTAAGTGAAGATGATAATTTAAGAATAAGCAAACCATAGGTTAGAAACTTCAGCAGAACAATGATCTGGTTCCAATCTTCAGAATTGTTCAAGGGAGATCCAGAAAAAGGTCTTTTGCTCCAAATGCAATTTCTTCTTCACTGTGGTGTCCAAGACTCTTACACTGAGTGCAGCCAACAATAATTATCAATACTCAGGCATACTCACACAGAAACATAAAGGAAGCCCTCAAAACCCTGCCAATAGAAGCAAATCTACTTTAAAAATATTCCACGTGGTGGGCAGATCTTGACTTTCAGGTCCTGATTGCATTTATCTACACAGCAAGCCAGCCTGGGATGGCAAGAGAGCACCACTGAGCTCTCTGACCCGCCTTGGCTTGCAAAACACCTTCTGTTTTGCATCATCAGAAAGTGATTTGGACTCATTGTCTGAGTAGAGGAGTTCCATTGTTGGGTCGGGGCCGACGTGGGATCCTGAGCAGGGTGGAGGAGCCCTGGGAGGGTGGGCAGGGCTGTGGGTGTCTTCAGTACCTCAACTCTCACTTGATGCACTCCTTGAGGAAAGGTGGTGGCACATGATTGAGGCAGAGTTTGCTTGGGCTGGTGTCAGTGTAGGTCACACCAGGGCTCCTACTCTCATTCATACCAAGAGAAAAGCATTTCAGCATGTCACACAAAACACATGGCAGTGGCTGAAGCAGCTCTTCTTCCCAAACATCGGGTCACAATTGGGGGATGGTGTCTGGGTGTCATGTCCTTCCCACCCTCTATACTGTGCAGTCAATCAGCAGCAACAAAACCACAGCTAAATATGGTCTTCTTGGGAGCTCTCATCTCTCCCCGTTTACAGAATCATCCACCCAATGTCCCTGGTTCAGCGTTTGGCCGCCTGCTTGCCACACTAGCACCTAGTAAAGTGATGCTTCACGTGATTGCTCAGTGATTCACTGCCTTGTTTGGATTTTCTGGCTCCTGGGCTCATGTTTATCAGCAAAACACACACTCTCCAGCGTCAGGCTTTAAGCAGATTGGAGCCATACAAAATGCCTTTGAGCAAGATGCTCTACACAGTCAGGCGTAAATAATGTCTGTTTGATTGAACAACAGCACCTCTTTTATTTACATGGCTTTGCCCTTATGTCATTCATTACGTACTTTCCACTTTCCAAAGTGTAAGATGTGATAATGAACATGTAACTGAAGATAAGTTGTTCATTTTCTTTCTGAAGATCTAATTCTTCATCTCTGTTGTACTGTGTTCATGGCAGACAGCTGGTGACTGGGCCCTGCAGGCAGGCTTCACTTCACCCCATTTAAACTGCTTGCCTTGTTTCCCAGAGAGAAGCAGAGTTAACCAAGTAGCTCCAGGGTGATTCACCTAACCTAACACAGGTTACATGAATCATGGAGATGCCTCTCTTCCCACTGACAACAGAGGGATGGGGAGATGAGTCTCTCTGCACTAATGCTGGTTTTAAACTGCACTGTCTGAAAGTTATACTGGCAGTCAAGTGAAAGGAAGAAATCCCTAATGGCCTAAAAGCTAATTTTTATGATGATTTTAATGATATCATTTTCATGTCAGCAGTAAGACAAGGTTTAAATGTAAGCATGGTTAGAATTTTTCTGCTCTAGTACAGGAGGTGCATAAATAAACAAGCAACTTGGCTGTAAAACAGGAGAAACCCATGCATGTGCTATGCTCACCACAGATGGCTACAGGGGTCTTTTCCCAGTAGCTGCTGAGGCACTTCTGGGGAGGAATTACTTCTGCTGACATCCACACTGACCAAGCACCAACTGCTGTTTCTTCACAGCCTCAGACATATGGCAACATGGCTTGTGGAGTTTTCTGCCCTGCTTCTGCAAGCCAGTGCATGCTGTCAGTGCATCACTACAGACACGTCCTGCTCCATCCAGCCAGCCTCCTGAAAAAGGGAGATCACAGCCTGCATATTTGTCAGGGAACATACTCAATAAAACAGCAGCAGTTACAACACTGTCAGCTTCAATCCCACTCCACAAAACCAGTTCCTTGGCCCTGAAGGCTCTTGCCTTTTGTAGGAGCCAGAAAGGGATGGCACAGCTGCAGCAAGATCTTCCAGAGCCCTCTACCTAGGACACAGACATGCAAACACATATGATGATGCTCAAGCTGCTGGGTGACCTCCTACAACCACCACTAGCTTGCCTTTTCCTTTCTCTATATTGTTTTAATCAAATTTATTCATTTTGAAAGCAGGCAGTAAACAGGAGCTGGGCACAGAAAAAAAAAGCCATCATTAATAGCTCTAATCAACCATTTTGATGACTAGCAGAACTTCCAATAATTTCACTGCATTCTGCTCCAGTGCAAATCACATTCCTGCAAAATGTTCATGTCTGTGATAATGTGTGCAACAGCACCATCCTTCTCAGCAGTGCACTCTGCAAGGTCTCTGTCATGGTTTTCCTCCTTCACAGTGGAGGAAAAATAATAATAATAATAATTAATAATTAGCACATTATTTAATACTTTTTTGTTACACTAAAATTTCCCATGAATAAGGGAGGACTTGTTCTCATCATCTCACTGGGTGGGCTACTGAATAAAAGATGTCAGACTCAAAAAGAAAATGTGTCAGTTGTGTGTCAAGCCCATTTCTCAGGTGAGCTGCTCTGAACTGGGTACCTGATATGCCTTGTTCCCATGAAGTACAAAATTAGAGAAAATGGTAGGAAAAAGTTTTGATTCCTTGAGCCTGTGGACATAGATAAAGCTCTGTTTGTCACAAATCCCTTATGTTACTGGCAGTTTTAGAAGCTAAAACAAAATAGCTCATTCAAAGTCACAAGCTCAAGGAATGTATTTCTAGCACGACTCATAAACTACATCTGACTGTTGATGCTCCACGAATCTCAGCCCCATGAGCTGGCACGTGGAGCTGAGAGAGTGAGGCGGCCACACGGCCCCACTGCCTTCCCACCACACCGTGCCCTCTCTGCAGCCCTGGGCTGACGGATTTCAAATGATTCAAAGACCCAGAAACATGAACTGAGATGATAAAACATATCAGGGTGAACAAAGAGAGAAGCAAGGGGGAACAATACAGACACGTCCCATTGCAAAAGGCAGAGAAAATATTTTGATCTCCTAGTTACAAGCCCACTCCTGGTTGACTTCTGACCCAAGACTCTGCTGCTGACAATTACATCACCACTGCTGGCCAGTATAATGCTGCCTCCAGTAGCTCTTTTTGCTCGTTAGCAGGGTATGCAGAAGAGCAGCTTCAGCTCAGTGAGTCAATGGAGGGAAATGGGCTCCTTCAGCTAGGAGAGCAGAGCAGCTAAGGTAGGATTTGGCACTGGATTGCATCCCACACTCTCCCTCACTCACAGCTTAAGGAAAAGATTAAATGAGAAGCACCCTTAGGGGACAAAATGTTCTTTCGTTAGAGGATGACATGGACAAGCTGTCTGACTGCATACCTGAACACCTTCAAATATCTGCTCCTATGAAATACCTCTTTCTTCTCTCACACTGGTATACATCAGAAGCCACCCGTAAATTAGTCAGAGCCAAGCATAACTGAGATTTAAAAACACGTCCAAATCAGGGAAATGCAAAACAGCAGTAAAAGTCCACACGTTGCCCAGGGGATGAAGACCCTGTGCCCCACATTCCTGCACATTTCTGGTTCAACAATACTGCACAAAAACCTATGCTTGGTTGCTTCTTACGTTTCTCACAGAGAACAGAATATATCTGAACAAACTGCCTTCACTACCGTGCACTCTCTCTGCTGTCTCCACTTGCTTCATAGGTGGCCTTCAACATCACCATTTTGTTATTTTCTGATTAACCACATAATTAGTATTGTCCTTATACATTGCATGTAGCTTGTTAACTTGTCAATCTTCTAGATGAATAAAAAAAAAAGAAAAACTGATGAGAGAAAGAGGACAAGAGACAGAGCCTCAGAGAGATGTGTCCTACTCTCAGAATAGACTTCTTGAGACCACGTAGGTTCAAGAAGTGTCCCTTAAAAATAGGTCTTTTATCATTTGCAGATTGTCATTCACACTTTTTACACTGCTGGGGTCCCAGGAAAGTGCTCTCTTTGGAAGCCCCTGGGCTCCCAGTTCCCAGTGTCTCAGTCTTTTATTGCTGATAGTCATGTGACTATAGTGAGGAGCCAAGCCTTCTCAGCCCAAAAGAGCTGGGAGAGACCTAAGTGCTGCACCACCTCAGCTTTCCAAAGCGTTCCTCAACCATCAGCAACATAACAGTCCCTTCCCACCCAGCATACAGGCAGGGGAGGTATTTCTTCATCTTCCTGATAAACCAGGATTTTCCCCATGGGTGCCCTTGCACTGGCTGACTCCAAAACCCTTGCAGCTCTACCTAAAGTGAGCATCACCTACTCTGTTCACACCACGGGCTGTGGAGCAAATGTGCAAAGTCATGTGCAGGCTTGTTCAAATTCAACAGAAAAGGGACCCTGCACATTTGATCAACTTCAGACTGAAAGTCTGTGGAACTGGGATAAAATGGGGATGAGGATGTGGAGATGAGGACAGCCTGCATCAGCAGCATTTTATCAGTGATGAGAGTTGAGAAAAGATGAGGCTACTCCTCCCTCACCCAGGAAGCAGTCAAGATTTGGAGGTATCAGAAACAAAGTGTGACTTTCTGTGGAGGACATGCCTGGCTTGTATGCAACTGGTTTTTGGATTTCTTTTTTTTTCCATGTCTGAAGAACACTGGAAAATATTTTGCACAGTGAGGAGAAAAGTTCCTGAATTTTCGAAAAGTGCAATTTAAAAGTCATGGAAGTAAAAGGGCAGATACTTTACAGACATGTGAGAAGTGACGTATTTCATGGGTTGCTCCACATCTTGGATGTGCTTGGCAGAGCTCTGCTCTTGGCCTTACCAGTGTAATTTCACCTCCTCACCATACCAGTGTTTTCTCAGTGGCAGCTGCAGGTATCATTGGTCCCTGCTGAAGATGCTTCTCCACCTTCACCAGTTCAGCACCTGATACTGGGAGCTGCCTCTTCCTGGTCCTGGCTTGGTTTAGAAGTAATGGAAGTAGCAATCACATATCATTTAAAAATAAATAATAATAAATTCAGTGACAGTCATAGCCATGTGTGAAGACTGACAGCCACACCAGCTCTTTGCATTCTGTAGCAATGCAAAAGACAGAATAAACCCAGCCTCAGACACAAAAAAGGAAGATATTGTGCTTTGCAGAGTCAAATGCACTGCACTGTCTCTAATATTAATTACTAATTACGTTAGACCTGCACAAATCACCTGATAGCAAGCTTTTTATTTATTTAAAGTCTGCGTCACTACTTTAGTTATTGCCTTTCCATGATGCACTTGTGGAGTGTATACTTCCCTGCAAATGGAGCAGCAAGTTCCCAAAATCCACCTGTTTAAACACACAAACTCTCCTATATGCATTTGAGGGAAAAACTATTTATCAAACACCAACACAGAGAAAATTTCTGAGCAGGTTGAACAGACTCTCCTGCTCGCTGTCACCTTGCCAGCTGCAGTGGAGGGAAGGAGCTGCCAAATTCAAAGCTTCATGAAAACACTCACAGCTGCCATGGGAGCTGTCTCCTGCAGGGCCCAGGCAAGCCAGGTACTTCAGCTGCCACCCCAGACAGAGAACAAGCAAGAGGTCATAGCTGAGCCAGGCCAGCCCAGAAAATCTGGGGGTCATCATTCCATCGTTACATATTCAAAGCAATGTGGCTGTAAGTGACAGCAAACATAAAAAAGTTCAGTCCAAGCTTTTATTTAATGTCTGAAACATCTTAACAATATAAATAACCCCTGCTAATACTTGGTGTTACCCAACAGCTGAATTAGGTTATACTATTTTTTGGTTTAATTGGGGATAGCCCAATATATAAATAGGTTGTTGTTATGTTTAGCTAAGAACAAGGATTAGAGACTGGCTTAATACAGAAGTAGATCCTGATTTCCACTTTGGAAATAGAAAGAGATTAACTTGACAACAGCAACAGAGCTCACCCACAGCGACAGATCAGCACATCATGGATTTCCCCACACAGGGATGTTTGTCAACCACAGTGGGCTGACATGTCTGCTGTCTGTGTCACTTCCCGTGCTATAAAAAGGGCATCCCTTAAGTGTGCCAAGACAGGTAATACTCCTGAAGATGAAGATTTATTATTGCTGACACTGAGGGCATGTGCCAGGTGTCAGAAGGCACCTGCTGTACTCCTTGTGCTGCCTCTCATTAGCAAGGCACTCCCTTCAGAGCAGCAGCACTTGGTTTTCAGTCGTTGCACTGTGCAGTTTTATTCACAGACATCTGGAGCAGATCTCTATATCATTATGTCTTTGGCTTTAAATCAGTAAAATGGCACAGGCAGAACACAGTACTTGTGAGGAGTATTGGAAAAAACACTTAAATTATTTAAAGAAATCATAACTGATGTGGAAAATATTGTTTAAATTATAATTTGCTTCTAACTGCTTAAAAGAGGACTTCTGAAACAATTACCAAGCTGGAGACTGAAACAATTGGAAACAACATCATTATTAGTTGACATACACAGTCAGAGACCAAGCTGCATTGTGCCAAGCACTATACAAACATATATCAAAAGTACAACCATTGTCCCAGACAACTGTCAGCCTCATTATTAAACTAGAGGCATGGGAAACAGAAGGAAACAAAGGGAGAGCACTGGCCAATAGGAAAGGCAATGGCCAGAGCAAATCAACATCACAACAGGCATCAAATATATGCAGAATAATAAATTAATTTTATGCAAACATTAACCAAGAATGAACTGAGTGATATATAGGGATCTTCTAGGATAGCAGACAAAAAGGTATAGAAGAATGAAAACTGTAGATAAATTCTCCTTCATTGCTATGGATATGAGATTTTTTGGTGGAGGAGCAGAGTTGAGTACATTTTCTAACATAATTCTAAATATCATTGGGGGTTTTAGTACAGCTTTACATTACCTATAGAATTTATCATCCAGTTTCAGGCCATGTTTGTAATGAAAAAACGTTTGGCCTCAGGCAGTCTGTTAGTCTTAGTCACGCTTGGATTTCTCAGAAACAGAAATCACAGAAAAGAACACCTTGCCACTATTTAGGTTTTGTCCTCTTTTTTAATTCAATAAAAATCTTTAGAACACCTTAATCTAAGCTTCCAGAAGTTAACAATAATTTCTTGATGCCCTTGTACTTTAATATTTTCTTCAATTCCTTTCTTATATCTTGTACCACAGAAAAAGGAGTGTCAGAAAACTAGTTTCTTACCAAGCCTGTTGAGCTGGGCACAAAAACCTGTGCCTGGAAACATAAAATCTTTTCTATTAAAAGACCAAAGTCTTTCCTATGTAAGAGCACAATGAAAACTTAAAAACAACCACAATGGAAAAAATGGAATAGATTTACAGTTTTAAAATAGCATGCATGATACAAAAGTTCATGGGTCTATTTAAATTTCAACAAAAAAGTTTGGGTTTTTTCATTACTGCAGAATGCATTCATTGTGGGTTTTAAGTGCCTCGATTTAGAAGTTGAAGGCAACTTTTATTAACAGCACATGTAATCCCAATACAAGAGATTCCTGTGGCAGATTCGTTGGCTCCTTAAACAGACACCCTTGGCATCAGCAGAAAAAAGGGCTGGGTAAGAACTGTTTGGCAAGGGGGGATCCCCATGGCAGCCGGGTCCCTACTGGCAGTGCCACCTCACTGCTCTCCCACAGGCTGGGTAGGCTGGAAACTTCCTGAGGACAAGGCATGAATGTGCATCCTCTGCTGTCTGGAAGGAGATTCCACACAGAGATACTCAGGAGCCACGAGGCTCCCTGGCTCTAAAACATCTGGGGCACAAGGACCTTGGGGTGCTGTGCTCCTCAGGAGGACAGACTCAGCCCTCAGGAGGCAGATCGAGTGCAGTGCTCAGGGAAATGCCAAGAAGGAAAGGCCACCTTGTTGGATGTCACTAGCTGTAGATGACAGCTTTAATCTCTGTTGAATAAACCCTGTTTATTCTAAGAACCCTGACACACAGCATGTGCTGGCAGAATAGGACTGACACCATCACTGCAGTCCCTCTGGTTACTATGTATGGATTCAATTTATGTCAGCCTTTGCATGGAAATAGTTCTTGTGAGCCAAGCAAGAAGTGAAAATATACTCCTTCCACCTTCTTGGGAAGGCAAATAGCCACCAGGGAAACCCTCTGTCCAGTAGAGCTTGATATTATGGTAAAGGTACAATCAAAATACGTGTCCCACAATCCTTATTAGAAGCCCTGTGAGATGTGCTTCCTGAACTTACAGATCCCCAAACTCCCCCTCTCAGAGACAGCTACCTTCCACTGCATGGCCACCAAAATGGGAAACCAGCTCAGGAACTGCAGTGAGCAGCCAAGGATAGTCACACCTCCAAGGCAGCTCACATCTTCAAAAAAATAAGACAGGATTTCATCAGAGAGCCCTGAGGTTAAAAGCTAGTCATTAGTCCAAGAGGCATCAGAAAACTCTTGGGTAAAATCTTTAGAAGGGCAAAGAAGAGTGAAAAAGCAAGGGGAAGGTTTTAAGAAGATCATCACACAATCACAGAGCAGGAGTAAAAGAGAGCCCAGAGCTGCAATGACACATCTGCCCCTCTGACTCTCCTTTGAAAGAACTTAAGGAATGCCAAAAATTGGTCTAGTACTGTACTAAAGGCTTATTTTTCTTCTTAGTATAAATTTGATGCCAGAGTGATTTCTGGCCCTAAGAGATGAAATCCAAGCTGTCCTGAAGGTAAAAGGGCAAGAGCTGCCATTACCAGTGGAGTCTCTAAAATGAGCTGTATAAAGACTAAGACTAACAGATGATAAATTCCAGCTGCTGATGCTCCCAGTACACAGAACAGAGTTGTCATGAGCTACAACAGCTCTCAGGAGAGGGGAGAGAGATGCCAGGATTGCAGAATCCCTTTACATTGATAATTTTATATAAAGTTTCCAGTGGAAACATTTTGGCACATCTACCCTTAAAAATGTCCATTAAAACCTTGTATGAAATATGTTTATGCTTTTCAAACTTTCTTTTCTTTATATCTTCTCCTAATAACTTGATAATTGCCAGTGACCTAACTCCAAGGCCATTCCAGTGTTCCATAAACCAGCAAGCAGTGGGAAGTGAGTGAGGGAGTTTTTCTGGTGCTGTTATCACAAAGAGACTTCAAGGTAGCTGCAGCTCCCTGGCAGTGATCTGAATTAATGTGGAATGCTTCCACCAGCACTCGCTGCCAGGCATCCTCTGCTCCTTGCAGCACAGCTACCTTCTCTGCTCATGGCATGGATTGGCACAGGCAGTTCTTGCTCCTCAAAAGCCAGCTCTTAAAACATGCTTTGGAGCCCCTGAAGGCACAGGATGTCCTTGTGACAGAGGGGGCTTGGGGAGAAGACACCCTGCAGCCAGGTCTGCAGCAATGTGGCAGAGACTGGAAAGCAGTGACAGCACAGGGAGCCCCTGGGGCTTGCTTGGCAAACAGGGGAGATGGCAGAAGGAAAAAAAAGCAAACAGCTAATGAAAAAGGCACCTGCTGCAAACCAAGCATTGCAAAGCATGGCACAGCATGGAGTGAAGTCCCTCCTCATCCAGTGCAAGAACTGGGAGGGGTCAGGGAGGGCCCTACAGCCAGAACAGGCAGCAGGGATCTTACAGACTTGATAAAAGTTCAATACATGCCAGAAAAGGCCTGCTAGTAGAATAAAAGATCCATGGTGTCATGAGCATGATATTATACTAAATGTATGCATCGTTCTCCAAAGCTTTTCCAAAAATGACAAATGATCTCAGTGCAGATGTTTCTTTATGTATTATTCCCTTTTCATATGTCTACTTTTCCTCTTACAGGCATTTTCTGGCACTTAGGTAAATGATTAAGTTGATTGTAGAACTGTCAAAGGCCCAGGCAGCTGTCATAATAACAGGGACAGCAGATACTACATAATCTTTTATCACACAGACGGTCCTCATGGACCTCACTGGTGAGATGAGCATGAAAAGAATTACTGCACAATAAAGCTAGCTATAAAAAAGAGGAAAAAGGAGGATGGCAGAAGACCAGAATAAATTATGTGGGAATATCAATAAAATGTCACAACAGAAATACTTTTTGATGTTTGTCTCTTTATCAACAAACATTTTTACAGGCAGTGGAATGTTGCATCTCCTGACTGCTTCTGAACCAGTGCTTGAGCCCATGGGCTTTGCATGAATTTACACATGCAGCAGTGAATGTGTAAAAACAGAACTACAGCACTGTACATGCTTTTTTTTTTTTTTCCATAGTGCTAAAAGATGAGCAGAGGAATCTGTTGACATTTTAAAACAAATAAAACAAGACATGTAAGTGAGCTCACAGATCTAAAACTACTCTGGAGGCTGTTCAGAGGCTGGAACATATGCAAAAATATTTGTGTATTCATGTAGACACAATCAAGTTTCCATTCTAGCTTTTTCTAAGTCAGAAAATAAAGGATTTCAACCAATTACATAGACATTTAAATAGCTGTGCACTTTATAGCTTTCCATTTTGTGTGGTCTTGCTTTATTTCATGTGTGCCATTTACCACCTCCTGTTGCCAATGGTTTGGAACCCAGTTCTAGGAGCTTTCCATTAGTTTGCTGCTGCAGCAGACACCAACAATGTTGGCTGTAACAGCACGTACTCTCTAGTCATGATTCATTATTTTTGGGTCCTAAGAGTATACATGATCCTAATCAAATTCATCTGTAAGTGAGTCAAGTGTGCTTGATTAATGCTAACGAGGAAAATCTGAGGGCAGATAGGCATGTAATTTCTGTTTCATTTAAAAAACATATTGGAAACTGAAAACCTATATTGGTGCAAAGCCTACTTCTAAAACATTAAATGTATTTTGTATGTCTGCATCTGCCATCTGTAAGTACTGACAGGTTAGGAGCATGGTTTCTCCACTGCTGCTGCAGTGGGATTTTTCTTGTGGAGATGTATGTGTGCCTAGTTTTGCAGCTACATCAGTTTGTCCCTGAGGCCATGAAATATTTATAGGGATCCTTCTATGTATTTGAATTGCAGCAAGTAGAACAACCCCACATTCTGAAAAATTAAATTTAGACATTATGTCCCCACAGATTTCAGCGGTGGGAACCTAAATAATTTGCAGAATCAGAGCTACCATCGCTCAAGAAAGAGGTGCAAAGTGAAAAACAGTTTGTAAGCATTGGCATTAAAAGTCACCATTAATGGTGACTAATAGACCTCAGCGAAGCACTGCTCAGAGCTCCACAAGCCCCAGATGTGCCACGACCCTGCCATGCCAGCTGATGTCTGCTAACACAGGTGGGCATGCAGAAATAAGCCCAGTAGGTGTAGGTAAGCACAGGTATGAAACAGAAGCTTGTACAGTGACAACTCCCTTATGCAAACCTTTGCCAGAAGCTGCAGTGCCCAGAGAGAGGTGCCAGCACCAGTGGGGAAATGTGTTATTCTGGCACCAGCATAACCTCCTTTTCCTGGAAGTGCACACGTGACTCCACAGCCTGATTTCCCGTCGCTGCAGTGCCTGCTCTGCAGGTCTGTGGCTGCTCTCTCCAAGTATTCCAGTAACCCTGTTCATCATAAACAGCAGACAGTGTCGCTGCAGGCTGCGAAACAGCTCATCACAGGAGCAACACTCTGCTACTCCAGTGCTGCAGAGCAGTGAGAGCAGCAGCTGGGACATGATCCTGCAGTGCCTGGGCTCAAAGCCCTTGGAGGGAACAAAACAAAACCTGCTCAGCTTTACCCCCTCTCAGCTTTAGGCAGGGAGTGTTCTGCACTGAGGTTGGCGAGGAAGCGCGCAGGATGTAGGAAGGGAAGTAGCTAGGGTCACATCTAGAACCTGTAACCTATACACTACTGTGAGTACAGAAAAGGCAGTGACTGGGTCTGTCCTCATGTCTAGCATTGGTGCAAGGGAGCAAAAATGTGTGCATGAATTTTTTACGTGCAGTACAAGTGGGAATTTGGGTGACCAACACTAGCAAAACAAGCTACCAAACCCCACTAGAATGACAGGACACCTGAGGGTTTATAGGCATATAGGATTTTGCCTTAACAATGTTTTCAAGTGCTTAATGCACTATGTCCTCAGGTGCCACTGCTGTGTCCAAGATTATCATAACTCTTCTGCCAAGTATCACAGCCTGGTCCCTTAGGGGCTCCTAACACATACCTGAAGTATTCAGCAATATCCACTTAGCAAAAACCAAACAGAACATCCCACCCCAAACAGTAGTCATTTCTGTCCTGAAATTAATTCCAACAGGGTTTTCATAGCAGCCTTGTGGACACAGCACTCATGCAGGAAAGGGAAAGCAGTATGCATTCCTCTCTTTCCCTGGAAGGGACTCAGAGCCCTGTACACCCTGGGCTGCTTCTGCACTGTACCCCCAAGGAAATGAACAGACCTCAAAGAGGAAGTTCAAGCCCACCCTCCCAAACTGAATCTTTTGACCACTACCCTACATTCCTGCTTTTATATATTAGAATGTTTCCATGAAGGTTATCAGCCCAGTGTGTGAGTTTTGGCAAGCAGCTGCTCTCAGTCACATGCAATTCTTCTATAAACCAGGGGGTCAGGCATGCTCCTGAGAAGAGGAAGCTGCAGAGCTGAATTCCTTCAGAATATGGAGCTTCCCTATGGAAGAATGATGAAAGGAACTGACTATTAACCAAAAGGTTGCCTTACCTTCCATACAGGTCCCTCTTTTCATGGCTGAGAGAGAGACAAAGATAACAGAACAGGGTGCACACAGGCATTGGGTGTGATTTTGTGGGTTGTTCTATTGAGGCTAGGCCCCTGTGCTCCCCCTACACTGCAGCATTAAGAAGAGCTCACATGCTCATATTTGGATCCAGGCTTCTCCCTTTCTCACACTCCCAACAGGTGCTGGACATGCTGCTGTAATTGCATCCACTGAGCTCTTCAGGCACCAGACAATACTGGTGGGGGTCTCTGAGCCCCAGTCTCCCACAGCACTCACCAGGCATCTGTCCTGAGAAGCATTAGAGAATCAGAGCACTCATCCTTGGCTGGGGGCATTTTGAATACAGGACCCTAGGGGCCAGTTGTCTTGAAGTTCCTTATGCAGGGTCACCCACAAAGGGCTTTTGGAATCTGAACTGTGTCTACCTTCCTTTTACACTCTTCTCAAAGAGCTGAGCAAATATCTGACTTCACCTGAGGGGAAATTTTTGTTTGGATGATACCTCTAAGGGAATGGATGCTTGGAGACAACTAGCAGCAAGCTTGCTTGTCCAATGAATTTAATGTCAAAAATAATTGAAAAGCTGTGTGGATTCAATCCTCTGTGTGTGCCTGTAATCAAGACTGTCTTGTGTCTACTACAGCTTGGAGCTTTGGGCACTCATCATTGTCTAGTTGAAGAGGCTGCTGCAAGCTCCATTAGGTTTTATCACTCTCTTCATGGATTTTCTGTTTTGTCTGCTGACTTACTGTTATCCCATCTCCTTCCCATCTATTGCCTTAAACCTTATGGGTGGAACTACATCAGAAAGTGACCATCTGGGCAGCTCAATCAGCTACAGTAAAGGAGATACAACATGAGGTAGCATCCCCTGCTCTTGCAAGGGGCAAGCCAAATCTCTTACTTGTGCACTAAGAAAGTTTAGGATGTTGTTTCGAAACTGGACCAAAAATCTGTGACCTAAATATCAGCCTTTTTAACCCATCAAGTGGAACAGGAAGATCTTTTGGTACAGCAGACTCAGCTGTTTCAGTGTTGCTGCTTCCCATAACACTGTGGACAGAGGAGCAGCCTGGAGCAGACAGAGCCTCTTGTGGGCCCCACAGTTTAGATTTTTCCCTGTGAAGTATTTTGCAATGACTAACTTTTGCCACAACTGCCTTAAAGCGTGTTTCTATATGCAAATCTGTCAGCCTGACAAGAGTCCATCACAGCTTTTGGCTTTGAAAACCTCTCTTCTATATCAGCAGTGACAGCAAACAGAAGGCACAACCATCCTGATTAATTAATCCCCACACAGCACCTCCTAGCAACCCAAAGCTGTTATGCTAACACTTCCAGCCGGAGCTTGTAAGTGTATAACTTAACCACATGGGAATGCACTATCTCACTCTCATGAGCTCAGAAGGCTTTAAAGAAAACATTACCTACCTCAACGCTTTCTCTGAGATGCCATCGGAGGCTGGACAGACAGCATGACCAACAGACAGTCACAGCAGGCAGGAAGAGAAGGTCTGATACTAAAATATGTCGTTAATTAGCAGCTCTTCCATTCTCCCAAAAAGCTGACGAAGCCACATACTCAGGACTTAGCTCTGCATCCACTACAGCAAATGACAAGGAATTCCAGAGATGACTGGTTTTTTGCAAGGCACCTAAACCACTGAATTTGTGGCAGTGAGTTTGCACAGTGTTAAGTGCTGATAAACAACTGGAGACATGCTCGTCCAGGATGTAGGGCAATTCACAGCTTCCATGGGTTTTTGTCACTCTGACATGCACTGTCTGTGTGAGATGAGTCTTCAGGCTCCACGTTCCAACAGCACTGGAGCTTCCACCACTGAAGCTTCACTGATGCATTGGTGAGGGCAGTGTCACATCCCACCACTTCCTGCCATATGACAATAAATCCCACTCCCTGACTTGGCAACAGGTTTTTAAGGTCCTGCTTCAGAATGTCTGTATCCTTGTGTTTTTAAAATCTATCTTTTACTAGAAAATACTAGTAAAGCAAGGTTAGCAGAAAGAGGCATCTCAGCCATCCTGAAGTAAGAGGAGAAAAGCATTTGTCTCCAGCATTTACACTTGAGACAAACCAGGAGGCTCCACCACCAGTGCTGTTGATTTACCTCCAGTAACTGCTGTACAGTGGAATGCACATCCACCTGCAGTGCTGCCCCAGCTACGGGAGGTCAGTTTACATGTTCTTTGCTGGAATTAATTAACATGAGGAGCAGAAATTTATATAGCAATTAATTAATTTTCCGCATGCTACATTACCAGAAAGCCCATGAAATGTTTATAACCAGTGGATCTCCAGGAAATAAGAATATACACAGAGACCATTTGAGATTAAGGCCTGGCATCACATACTGGAGCATGAAGTTGCACCTGACAGACTGAGACAATTTTAACAGCTGTAGATTAACTCTGTGAGCCCAGAGTGGATAAAGGGGTGTCCCAGGAGTCCTCAAACATATTACCACTGGTTATAAATGGATGTTGCTGTTCTAACACTTGCAAATAATTTTCAAATTCTAGAAATCTGGGGGTTTTTGTTTTTCATTTAAACATAATAAAATGCATTTTATTGTCACTGAACTCTTTTCTTGTAATGAGAGGCACATTAAAGTGATTTGGGAAATGCTGGCACTCCTCCCTCCAGGCAGCACTGCACTACCCACTTAGGACATTGGCATGGTTTCTCATCAGAGAGTGTCCTCTGAGCAGCACATCTCATCAGTAGCTATAACATCATCTTCTCTTCAGGTGTCCTCTCACACACATTTCTAGCACCACAGATGTGTGTCTCCCCTCCTAAAAAGGCAGAGAGACCCTTTATTGAGGATAGCCAGCCAAAAGACTGAGGAAAGTTGTTCTTTCTCAAATCCAACCACTCACAGCAGCATTAGGTGGAAAACTCGGGGTGGGAGTGGGAAGAAACTGGGGTGGGTTTTCACAGGGGCTCAGTGGGGTGCCAGAAAGCAGCAGCCACTGCACCTGGGCTGGGGTCACACTGGCATCATCCCCATGCAGCCTCCCAGTCCACAGCCATGGCCACAGTGCACTGGGACAGTTCTCAGGAGCAGGGCTGGGTGACAAGAGACTGCTGCCCTTGCTCCAAGGCAGTGCGAGATCAGAACTTCCTGTCAGCACAGCTCACCAGCACATCTGTTGTTCATTGCAAATCACATACTGAATTCTTTCAATCAGACTCCCTAAGGACAAAGGTCCATATGTTTCCTGGCCTGACAAATTACATGGGAAGCTGAAGGAGGGGGGAGAAATTGCTTTGAATATTGCCTGATTGAAAGGAAGCCATTACCCTTCCTACCCTGCCTTACTCTGCCAGGCCCAGGGCTGACGTGGGTCTGTCTCCTTACCCTGACCTGGGTGCAGCTCCTTGCTGGCCATGGCCACAAGCCAGAGGGGGAACTGGAATGTGTCAAAGGAGCTCAGCACTGAGAGTGCATTATTTTCAGTCTAAGAGGAGCACTGTCTCACTGTAACTTCTCATCTTCCTTCCCAGCTCCTGATTTTTTGCTTCCTGACTTATATCCTTGTAAGTAAGGAGAAAGGAGAGAGAAAGGGTTCCTTCTGCAGATGTTCTGCACTGCTCAGTAGAAGCCTGTAGTGGGTCCAGACAGCTCCTGCCTCTCTGGCAACCACTCTCAGCCACACCAAAACAGGACCTGCTGTTGACAGCTGCTGGTAGCAGCCAGGGGCTGGACATTGGATAATTAATTTTTAACTTTTCATTAAACTCGTCTGTGCATCACCCCACTGGCAGAGACTGTCTAAAAGTTGTAGTCATTCAAACACAAGTTCTCATCAGTCCCAGCTCCAGGCAGCTCAGCAGGTTCTCATGGGCTTGGGCAAAGCAGAGCAGCACACAGCTTTGGCTAACAATGAACAACCTCTGCAAGGGATTTCTGGTCACCAGAAGTTAATCTGTCAAGCATACTGCCAAATGAAATGGAAACAGCACCTATTTTGATAGGAAATTATCCATGATGCAAGAGAACATTTCCCCCCATTTTACCAGACTTTTCTCTGTGGCCTTTCTCAGCTGGTACTTCCTCAGTTCTTACAAATGCACTTCAGATGTCATCCCACTGGAATCAACCCAGTCAGTTTTGATTTGGGTGCTGTAGAAGGTGTGTCTTAGTGGGATGTGTACTGACCACATGGTGAGCACCTGGAGGTAAATAAAGTGCTCATATCTGAAGAGACCAAACAAGCAGGACACAGTAGTTTCAGATACCTTCCACAGAAGATCAGCCCCCTGTACCTTGAATTCTGTTCTATTTGCAGCCAAGAGCTTTTACGATGCAATGGCTAACAGGGAAAAACAGCTGGAGAATGCCAGGCTTGCTTGAACTGACTCTGGGCTTATTCATGATTCAGCAAAAAAACAAAAGGCCAAACTTGAAGCACTGATCCTCTTCTGCTCAGTTCTTACCCAAGGATTTCAGGAGAAGTGTGGCCTGAAAGAAATTTTGTGTGTGGTCTCAAGATTTTATTGCCTAACTGTAATGCAGTAAGAATTAATTATGTCCCATGGGACTCTGACCCTCCCAAATGAAACTCCCAAGATCCTGGATCCTGATAGAATGATGCAAAGTGGCCAAATTTGGTAATGAATAGAGTTGGGACCTTCCATGGTCTTAACCACCTCTGAGGGAAGGTTTGAAGGTAATAATGTTGTGATGGAACAACCTCTTCAAACCATTACAAGGCATTGTAATTTAGAGAAGCGCTCAGGCTGTCTTAAATCACTTACAAGGTCCTACTGACTTCTGCTGGTCCTGGAAATGAAAGGAACAGAGCAATTCTATGCAGTCATTTCTACTTTTTCCTCTTGGCTTACAACCAAACCTTGGGGAAGGGTGTCAGCATCAGCCAGGTGAGCAGAGATGCTCTGAAACTCTCTATTATGGCATAATTTTGGTGCTCTCCCCACGTTCAGAAACCACAGCCCCAAGCTGGGTGCACAGGCATACTCTGCAGTGCCTGGGGAGAGCTGAGTACCTCAGACGGGGTCCACAAACGCCTACAGCAACAGGAGAAAGGAAAGGCACAAGGGCATTTTAATCATGGTGCCAAGTCTTTGACAGCTAAACACTGACCTGAGATTATCCTCAGGGAATTTATTGGTTCAGGTAGGTGTTTATTGTGTTCAGATGTCGCACAGCTCAGCCTGCAGCTGCAGAGTGCTTTCAGGGCTGAGTTTTTCAGTGCCTATAGCAGCACTAGGGCAGTACTTAGGTACCCAAATTCCTTTGCTTCTGTAATGCACAATGTTGCACTTGTTTCCTGGAGCTGTCAGGCGCTTTGAATTGCAAACTCTGGTCGTTCCCATCAGTTATCAAGCCGCATGGCCGGACTGTTCCTCGCCGGGAGGTATGAACCCCTCATAACTCAAGACAGAGCCGGTCACCAGACCGACCTCACTGATTTCAGTGCAGAAACGGAGAGATTGTGCCATTCTGCTGCCTGGAAGGAGCGATCAGAGTCACACAAAGTCTGCTTTGTAGTAAAGCCACCTTCCCGGTGACAGGTGCTCCCGATGCAGGATTGATCTTTTGCCACCTTTGCCTTTGTGTGCTCCCCGGGCCGGGTTCCCCCCGTCTCTGCCATAACCCGGCGCTCCCCGGCCAGGGCTCCGCAGCCTCCTCGCTCGCAGCACTGGGACCGACGGACCGTGAGCAGCTGCTGCCACCCGCAGGTCACCCGCTCAGGAAACCTCATTGCTGCCTTCGCTGAGGGCTCTCTGAAACGAAAGGAAATGAAAAGTGAACACCAGAGCTGCCGGATGATAGGACTGTCACACCTTGTTGCCGTGTTGGCATTGCTTCCTGAGGATGCACCAACAGGTTTAATCTAACATCCTCTATGTAAGAGCAGGAGCAGAGGCATCTCTGACAAAAAAGGGCAGAGCAGGAGGACCAGCAGGGCCACAGCCATAGAATCATAGAACAGTTTAGGTCAGAAAGACCCCCAAGACCATCAATTCCAACTATTAATCTGGCACTGCCAAGCACACCAACAGCCATGTCCCCGAGGGCCACTCCATCCCTTTCCCAGGCAGAATATTCCCGTGCTTGAGGCCCCTCATGGCTGAGTTTCAGGCGCAGCAATGGGGCTGCAATGCAGACCCGCAGCCAGGGAGCAGCACCCAGTCCCTCGCTGCTGCACGATGCCTCAGCTCCCCCAGAAGCCTCCCAGCCAAGCACACCTGGGCAGCCAGCCAGGCAGGTTCCAGCCTGCAGGAACACATCGTTCAAAACGAGCTGTGCCTGCCCCAGGAGCGGGATGTCTGCAAGGACTGGAACTGCTAGAGGGAAACTGGAAACCAGAGCTAAAGAAGGAGGTGGCCTCAAGTCACCTTAATTCCCCACCACCAATGGCCCAGGTAAATCCCCAGCTGAAATTAGACACCCACAGCCTTGCACTTCTCTTACCCAGCAGCAATTTTGCATTCGCAGCTGGAATCACTGCTGTGGCCAAAGCTGGACAAAAGCACAGCATCAAGCAACCCTAATTGCTTTTTAACGAGTGTTTTGCTTGCATTTATGCCACCAGGCACCAGCTGCATCATCTTGTACCAGCTGAGTGGCATAGGCCTTGACACAGATGAGATGAGGGAGCAACAGGGCAGAAAACCACCAGCACTGCAAGGGAGGGTATCACTGCAAAGGCAAGCCATGCCTCCAGAGGCTTCCAGAGCTGCTGCACTGCAGCAGGAGGGGTGAGTTGGTGGAGAGAACATGGCTTAGGGCAGTCCTTTGCAGCCAGGGGCTTGGCTTTTACTGCCCAGCCAGTTAAACAAAAAACAACTTGAAGATGGGCAAAATCTTCAGTCTTATTGCTCTTCTGCTATACTTGAGGTCTTTTCAGCTCTGTGATACCTCTGCAATTCTCCTAGGGAGAGAAAAAGAAATTGGCTGAGGATAACTTTTACAAGTACATCTCAGTGCAGAACTAAATAAACCATGTCCTGGGGGAAGTTTTATGTCCTCCGGATGATGTACGTTCAAGGTGAATGCTGGTGATTAAGATTTTTCTTGGAAGCTTCTTTCCAGAGGTTGCTTGCATGCCAAAGTAGGGGGAAGAAAGAAATTATTTTCCAAACAAGTTTTGTTCATAGGAACATCAAGTTCAGGAATATTTTCATCTCCAGCATGTTCTTCCCTTCTAATATATTGTCTGTCGGATTCTGAGACCATCAAGGTAATTTCTGGGCTGTGTTTATCTTTCAAATCAAGTGTGAGATTTCAGAACTTGCAACACTTTAGCAGTTTCTTCAACAGTTTCTCAGACCATTAAATCTTGCAGCATCTTTGGGAGGAGATACATAGATTGCTACTGAGTTTGAGGTACACTTTTCTTTATTGTACTGCAATGAAAAGCAACATAGTTTGTCCATAGCTAGACAAAGAGTAGAGTCATTGCTAAAAGCACCTTGAGGAAAGCTGGTGCTAAAATTTCAAGTGGCTCTCAGGTTTAGGCAATCTTCCACTGTTCATCTGCACACTGCAGGCTCCTTGGTTAACTCTGGCTTCTGGAAGCTGCCAACACACAGTAAAAGACATCAAAACTCTTTCCAGGCTGCTGGTTTCATACTGGTCATATTGAGTTTTCCTCCACAAAGCAGGATTCCTGAACTCTTTCCTCATATCAGGTTTTAAAACCTCACTGTTCCTGAGCAGATTCTTTTGTTCTACATCTATCACAGGTTTTAGATCCCAAGGAGCTCTTGACAATAGTTGGTGATCACTAGCCAGTCACAGCCCTCTCAGAACTGTACTTTCTCCATATTCCTAATACAGTTCAGGAGACCACTGACACGGGAAGGAGCCTTTGGAGGTCCTCTCGTTTAACCTTCTACTGAGAAAAGGACCAACTTCAATATCAGACCAGGTTACTTGGGATTTTGTTTCAGTTTGGTTTTGAAAACCTCTAAGGATAGAGATTCCACAGCCTTCTGGGAGGTGTTTTTCAATGTTAATCTCTTCTGCTGTGTGGAGTGGTGGTTACTACTACTACTACTACTACTACTACTATTATTATTATTATTATATCCAGTTAGATTTTCTCATTCTACAGTCAATAACTGTCTCCTCTCACTCTTTTGCTGTGCACCCCTGATAAGAGTTCTGATCCACCTTCCCTCTAAACACCAGATTGGATTACTGATTCCCCCCATATACAGCCAAATGTTGCATGGAATTTGACTAATTTAGCTTCACACCACTGCTATCTGATTAAGAGTTCCTAACTGCACTTATGAGGTGGAGCATAGATACTAAAGACACCAATTAAAAGTCACAGAACCACAGAATAAGCTGAGCTGGAAGTGAGCATCGAGATCAGCAAGTCCAACTCCCAGCCCTGCACAGGACCATCCCCTAGAGTCACACCTTGTGCCTGAGAGTGTTGTCCACTTTTTGAACTTCAGGCTTGGTGCTGTGACCACTTTCCTGGGGAGCCTGTTCCAGTACCCAACCACCCTCTGGGTAAAGAACCTCTTCCTGATACCAACCTAAACCTCCCTCAACTCAGTTTCAGGCCATTCCCTCAAGTCCTGTCACTGGACACCAGAGAAATCAGTGTCTGCTCCTCCTCTTCCCCTCTTAAGGAAGTTGCAGACTGCAAAGAGGTCTCCCCTCAGTGTCCCCTTCTCCAGGCTGAACAGACCAAGTGACCTCAGCTTCTCATACAGCTTCCCCTCAAGGCCCTTCACCATCTTTGTTACCCTTTGGATGCTCTCTAATACTTTACTGTCTTTCTTATATTTGTGGTGACCAAGACATTGGCTAATTTGGAATGACCACTATGAAATTTTACCAGATTTCTGTATACGTAGAAAACACCAATTACATCCACATCATCTGCAACATAACTTATTCCCAGGTTGCTGTCCATCCGCTGGATGAAGCAAAGAAATAGAATACATATTCACACAAGACTTCACTCTGATGCATATGTACAAGGCCATTAAATTTCCACAAGACAACACTAATCCTGAACATCCATGGCTTGCAAAACAGTATCTGTGTCCTTTAAGAGGTCATGCTGCAGTGAAGGTGGCAAACTTTTTCAGCTGGATTATACTTTTAAATTTCCAGTGATTCACAAATCAATAGCAAAGAAGTCAATGACTCTAAAAGCTTACAGACATGAGCTGAGAGGAAACAATTACTTTGACAGTGACTCCACAGGTGTATTGGGTTTGAGAAGGAAGATTTTGGCAACAGGGGGGCTCCAGGTGTGGCTTCTGTGAGAAGCTGCTTAAAGCTTCCTCCATGTCTGATAGAACCAATGCCAGCTGTCACCAAGACAGACCCACAGCTGGCCAGGGCTGAGCCAGTCAGGAATAGTGGTGACACCCCTGGGATAGTGTGTTTAAGGTGAGGGGGGGCACAAAAGAAAGGTCTGGAAATGTGGAACAGCAGCTGGAGGAGAGGAGTGAGAGCATGTGAGAGAAACAGTGGCAGAGAGCATGAGGAGGAGGTGTTCCAGGTGCCAGAGCTGAGGTTCTCCTGCAACCCATGGTGCAGAGCATGGAGAGATCCACAGGGATGCAGAGATCCACTTGCAACCCCCAGAGTAGCTGGATTCCTGAAGGACACTGTGACCACATGGAAAGCCCACATCAGAGCAGGCCCCTGGCAGGACCTGTGGCCCCATGGAGAGAGGAGCCCATGTGGAGCAGGTCTGCTGCCAGGACTTGTGACCCTGCAGGGGACCAGCACTGGAGCAGCCTGTTCCTGAAGGGCTGTACCCCATGGAAGGCACCCACTCTGAAGGAGTTTGTGAAGAACTGCAGCCCGTGGGAAGGACTCACATTGGAGAAGTTTGTGGAGGACTGTCTCCCATGGGAGAGACCCCATGCTGAAACAGGAGCAGAGTGTGAGCAGTTCTGTCCCTGAAGAAGAAGGAGTGGCAGAGACCAAGACAGACCCACAGCTGGCCAGGGCTGAGCCAGTCAGGAATAGTGGTGACACCCCTGGGATAGTGTGTTTAAGGTGAGGGGGGGCACAAAAGAAAGGTCTGGAAATGTGGAACAGCAGCTGGAGGAGAGGAGTGAGAGCATGTGAGAGAAACAGTGGCAGAGAGCATGAGGAGGAGGTGTTCCAGGTGCCAGAGCTGAGGTTCTCCTGCAACCCATGGTGCAGAGCATGGAGAGATCCACAGGGATGCAGAGATCCACTTGCAACCCCCAGAGTAGCTGGATTCCTGAAGGACACTGTGACCACATGGAAAGCCCACATCAGAGCAGGCCCCTGGCAGGACCTGTGGCCCCATGGAGAGAGGAGCCCATGTGGAGCAGGTCTGCTGCCAGGACTTGTGACCCTGCAGGGGACCAGCACTGGAGCAGCCTGTTCCTGAAGGGCTGTACCCCATGGAAGGCACCCACTCTGAAGGAGTTTGTGAAGAACTGCAGCCCGTGGGAAGGACTCACATTGGAGAAGTTTGTGGAGGACTGTCTCCCATGGGAGAGACCCCATGCTGAAACAGGAGCAGAGTGTGAGCAGTTCTGTCCCTGAAGAAGAAGGAGTGGCAGAGACAACCTGTGATGAACTGACTGCAACCCCCCTGCACTGTCCCCCTGTGCTGCTGGGAGGGAGGAGGGAGAGAAAACAGGGGTGAAGTTGAGCCTGGGAGAAGTGAGGGTGTGGAAAGTTGTTTTATTTCTCATTATTCTATTTGGAATTTGATTAGCAATAAATAAAATTGATTTCCCTAAGTCAAGTCTGTTTTGCCCATGATGGCAACCAGTGAGTGATTTCTCCCTGTCCTTATCTCAACCCGTGAGCCTTTTGTCAGATTTTCACACCCCTGCCCAGGTGAGGAAGGGGGAGTGACAGAGCAGCTTTGGTGGGCCCCTGGTGTCCAGTCAGGGTTAACCAACCACAACAAGAATTTGCTGAAAGCAGAATGGTAAGACCAGGAATCACGGAGTCCATTACAGGACCTGCAGGAAGGCACTCTCACTCATCTCACCAAACTCAGTCCTTCTTTCTGCTTAGTGGTGGTATTTGGCCCCAGTCTTGATTTTTTTTCCTTACATTTCATCCCCACACATCCTGCTCAGTCAGCAGGACACGATTTAAGCCTTTGTTTGCCCAGTCTTGGTCCTCCTTCCTATCATCTCCTTGCTTCCCTAAGTCCCCTCCCCTTTCTTTCCCTAAGTCCTCTCTCCATGACAATCCTGATGACACAGGTTTCCTTATCCCATACTTGGCTATAGTGTTACTGCAGTGAGTGACATGGTTCTTTTTTCCTCCTGGAGGTGCATGGGATGGCTGATTTAGGACGAGACAGCTCCTTGCTGTCAACTGTGGCACTGTGCCCTGCCCAGCAGAGAACAACTGGAATCAAGAATTGCGGACAGAATCTCTTGAAACAACTCTGGTCAGACTTTATTTAGTCACTCTGTGGGACGTGTGGCATTCAGGGCCTGATCACTGGTAAAAGCTCTGAGGGAATGCAGCTTGCTCAAACTGCTAACACTTTGCAGTTCTGAGTCTCATACAAGCCTAGTGTAGAAGAAATTAGGGGACATTTTAACAGCTCGAAAGAATATTCCTACTGCCTGTTTCTTTGTAATTATTTATAAACTGACACAGAAACTAAAGGGAAGAGTGAAAAACATGCTAGTGCAGAAGCCATGCCTTTTCCTCCTATTTTTTCTCACCTCTATTTTAAGTTCTAATCCAAAATATGAAGGCAAGAAGGCATTTCAGCAGAAGGGTTTCCAGTTCTGGAATAAGGACAAAACAAAGTGTTTTCTCCTACCCAGTCTTAGGAACAGATGAGATATTTCTGCTGAAGGTTTTGATGCTACACAAACATAAAGCAGCCTGGCAGAACAAAACTGAGGGGTGAAAAATTTAGTCCAAAGAAGAAAAGTAGCAAAGGAAAGAGGAAAGTGGTGCATAGCAGGAAGTGCTGGCCAGCATTCACATTAGGAAGTACTGTTAACCCCTCCTACATTTGTAGTACATATATCAAATGTGACATTAGTATGAATAACACACAAAGGTTCATCTACTTAACTCACTGCTTTGGGAATTGAATTTAGATCTCAGGTCTGCAAAGTTTTGCATAAGCCTTGACTCCTGCACAGAACTGTCTGTTGACTCAATGAGGCTGTGGAGACCTGTCTGCCCAAACCACCTACAGGATGAAAACCCCATCAGAGGCAATGTGTTCCAGGTGGAGGAAGTTTCAGACTGCACTTCTATTGTTGAGCAAATGGGTCCCCCAGAAGGAACCTTGAAAAGTTAAGGGTCAAGAGGGAACTCACGTCATAACTCACACTCTAGAAAGCTAAAGCCTGGGCCGAGGTAGGGATATGTGAAGAGAAGGAAAAGATCTATGACTAACTGACAGAAAACACCCAAAAAGCTAGCTCACAGGGGCCCAGGCTTTTCACAGAGTGACTGACATTTTGCCTACTTGGAAGGAAATTAATTAGAGGAGACTGAAGAGCATATGTTGTCAAGTGGGTGTAAATCAAACTGAGCAAACAAAGGAGTGCAGGGAGAACTCAAGCTGACATCAAGGCTGGGACAGAAGAAAAGGCTGGAAGCAGCAACAGCCACAGAGGCTTTTAGATGGACATACTTCCTTCAAATCTGCTTGTGTTTCCACATGTTGATGAAAAGCTTGGAGAAAGGTAGCAGCAACCAGTGTACCTGAAAAGGGACATTTCTAGCACAAAACTCACAAGGCGCTTGCAGTGTTCAGGACTACTTTACCTGGTCCTGACTGGTGCTGCTTGTGCAAACACTTATGACCCCTCAAGAGTGGAAAACTGCACCACACATTCCTAGTGCTGTGAGTAGCCATGCCTACAAAAGCAATCTTGCTTTGGTACTAAGGAAAAGCACACAAGGCCTTGTTAAAAACCATTTTCAGTTCAGCTTATTCTTCAGTTACTCCATAAAGCCCAAAGTGGTTTTCCTCATTGTTCTTTATAGCCTTCCCAGATCTTCTAGCCACAAACACATAATTTATTTAAGCCACACATAAACAACCATGATTTATGTCAACTTTTCATTCAATGGAAAGCACATGAAAGAACTACTTTCCTTCTGTTTGTTACTTGCCCTGCAAGGGCTGGACCATGTCTTTCCAAATTCCTGGTGGTAACCCCAAGCAGTTGTCAAAGCTTGTTCCATATTTGGCATTTTAAGTACTTCCCATGAGTTTTTGCCATTACAGAATCATTCAGTCAACATTTGGCACCTCTCTGTACCAGATGACAAGCAAAAGAACTTTATGACCTCAGAAAAAGGCAGACCCTTAACTGGACTTGATGTCAACCTCCTGTCAGAGTACAAGACATATCTATGGCAACTGCCATACAAACTTGTATGACGCCCCAGTGAATGGGGTTATAATTCAGTTTGCTATTCTGCAAGTGAATAATCATAAGGGGTCACCATCTCAATGACAAGAAAACCTGTGCCAAGATGGTTAAAAGCTGAATCAACAAAAACAGTCATATGAAACCAGTTAAAAAAAACTTTGCTGCAGTATACAGAAATAAATAAAACACCACTCCTCCTGCTTTTTAAAATCAGGGTTGGTCTCAGGCAGGAACATGCAGTACACTTGTCTCTCTGGCAGCATGCCCTGTACCAGAAGTAATTGAAATTCTCCAAAATCCCCTCCTCCCACCTAAGACCTGGCAAGGAACAAACACAATATTGATTGCTGTATCTGAGCCCTGGCTGACAGGCCTCCCTGCCCAGTGTGATTCAGAGACCTGCAGCAGCCATTCTAAGATTAGCAGGCCATTCTCTAAAGAGCAAGCCTTCCTGATCTCTCTTCTGACCTGAGAGAGGTGAGACCTCCTCTCTGCACCACTGGTGTCAACCAGCTCAAATCAGTCTTATTCCAGGGAGTGCCCTACAACAGTCTCAGCTCAGATGGAGAACCCTGATAACCCTCAACATCTTGTCCTTGCTAAGCAAAATCCTGACAGCAAACAGGCACCACAGCAGCTGGATAAGCGTGGCCACCACACCACCACACACCAGATGAAGAACAGGCTCTTTAGCAGCCAGCCTAAAATGTTAAAGATTTAAACTCTACCAATTAGCATAATTCTAATTATTACCAAGAACACGACATGCATGCCAGAAAGATGTTCAGAATTGACGACTTTCTCAATCATTCTCTCACTTTGGTCTTCATTATTTCCTGGTGCCATCCAGCATTAGAGTCAAAGGAAACTCAAAAAACCCTCTGAAATAAATATGGATGACAAATAGATGTCAGTGCACATAGCTTTCAAGTTCCAAAACTGCATTAAAATGCAAGGAAAATGTCTGATGATGGGTTAGGATGGGCTGTGAATTCAATGACAGTCTAGGGAAAGATGGAGTATTAACAATAACACAGACAATAATTTTAAATGTTTTCTGAATTTTGGTTGGGCTTTTAGGCTCTGTTGCCACATATACCAAATATCATCATGTGACACAATGCAGGATTATGACAATGGAACCCTCTTCTTGCTCAAGGTCTTTCAAATTCTGTAAGTTTGCAGTATTTCTGAAAATTATCCATTCTTCTGCTCTTGTGGGCCTTTCAAAGTACTTCACTTAAAAACTACAATGTGAATGTGTCTTCAAAGAAGGGAAATACAGTCATTAAAAATATGACAGAAAAATGCTCAGTACTTCAGTGTTTGGCAAAACACATCCTTAAAAGCAGTTAACAAATGAAGATAATCCTGTACTATGTAGGTCTGAGAAATAAAGTTTATTTTCCCAAGTAAAAGCAATAGAATTTCAGAATATTTTGACACAGTATCAGGCCATTGCCTCAGATTTTTGGACACTAGTGACTATTGCTCTCAATTTCATTAAATTGCAAATTCAGGAGAAAAAAAAATCTACTTTGTTATAAAGCTGCATTTATACAGACAGATAACTTCTCATTGTTATAACAAAAATCCAACCAGAGTCTTGTTAACAGCATATACATGTATATAGCATTGCCTAATTTATAAAATTTGGCTGAGCAGTTGCCAGCTTTACAAGCAATAAATTGTTATGGTCAAATGAAAACTATAAACCAAAGTAAACTTACAGTAGGAATGTACATAAAAACAATCTTATTAGTTATGATATCAAAGGAACAGAACATTGGAAAGCAAAGTTAGTTTTAAAAATCTGAATTACAATTACAGCAAGTATGATTAACTTAGTAATAACTGTAACTTTGTGTAAACACTAAGAATCACATTTAACCAGAAATCTCAAGAGAAACACACAAAACAGAACTGGGCAAAAAGAACAAGAGGTAACTGCACATCACTTGTTTACAAGGCCTATGACAAGTAGGATGCAAGTGGTAGAGAAAGACACTTAAGTTTTATCAGGTGGGGAAGTAGAATTGGTTACATTCTGGAAAATGAAAGAAACATTCTCTTTTAACCTTTCAAGAAAAGGATCATCAAGAGTCTGATGTTGCCCAGAGAAATGCTTCCATTGCATCAACTGTGACATGGAAAGTGGTTTCTTTGAATTGGGCTTCCCATGGTTTTGTTCAAGCTGGCAGCTCCTAGATATGGGAGGCTTTTCTGAGGAAGTATCTGAAAAAAATGATGCAGTAGACTAATCAGAGAAAAGTAAGACAGAAAATTTCAGTCTGAATCAATAAGACAGTTGGTAATAACAAATGAGGGAATATAGAACAGCACATGTAATCGTTCTGTATCAACCATACCCAAACATATATCCACAGTAAGAGGGGGAAGGCTGTTTCTTGCTCAGTGATTGTGGTTATCAAAATCACAGTATGCTAGCATAAAGACAAATCCTTTTACACATGGATGGGAATAAAAATATCTTATCTGGCAATTTCCTTTCCTCTGCCTTCCTAATTCTGTGACATTTGGCCTGCTCCCATTCTTTAAGTAAATGTGAATCCAGATGTATGTTGCAGCAAAATTCATGCTAGCTGCAATTTCTTCCCAGAGGAATCACTCCAGACAGCTAAGAATAGTTTGAGTAGCAGTTTCATTGACTCAGCACACTAGATCTGTACACTCTGTGCATCCAGATTATGCCAAGTTGTTCAATATACACAACACTTTATATCACAGTAAGGAAAAGACTATTGCTTTTGTGAAGCACAAAGAGATTAATTAATTTTTAACATAGGATCCTAAAGCCCCAAATAGTATCAGGTCATTGCAGTGCACATCACACATTGATGGCTTTATGATTCATCTGATGCATGGGATACATGAAGAAATAATTTCGTACGGAAAAAAATTGCATCATTACTGTTACTGGTTTAAAACTTGCCACCAAATATTTTCATAGCAGCATTATGTGCTTCTTAGGAAAGACCAGTGATGTGAGCAGAAGACTCAGAGTATTTCTGAGTTTTTTAAAGTTTCTGAGAGCCCATAAAGACTCATATACACAAAACTTTCCTTTTGACTGACATACAACATTTGAAATAGATTTGAAATATATTTTTTTACCTGCCAGAAGAAAATTTAGAATAGATGCATTTACAGACTCTGCCTTCCTAACTCCTTAAGAACACTATGATCAAGTAAAACAACACAGCTTTGTAGCTGATCTGAAGGCAAGGAGAATAGCAAGCAATCCATCTGCATGATCCATGCACAGGAAGTTTCCTCCTTTCAAGTTTTCTAAAGAAGACCATAGTGTGAATGGACCCCAGGAGATGATGGCTGTGAGACCTGTATTACATTGTTGGGCTCCTCTTTAGTTTATCTTTTGAATCATACTTGCTAGATATGGAGATATGTGAAAGTTCTTGGCTTTTCTGTGCAGCAGAATCTATCCCCAGTAACCTGGAATCTGATTCCTTGATGCAGTAATTTGACAGTTTTCTGTTCTAAGGAAAGGCAAAGAGACCTTTGCAGTGGTAGCTGCATCCTGGGGTGATCAAACATGAGACCATGACTCAGAACAATTTGTCTAGGGAGGCAGTGAGCCAGCTTGTCCTCTGCTCTTTAGGAAACCAAACCTTCCCCTCTATCACTACCACCATAAAGTCTAATAATGGCCTTCAGGTTTTTCCCTTGATTTACTGCCAAAAGGTTTTGTTCATTGGGACCAGGACCTACCCTTGAAAAGGCACAGAATCCAAGAGGCCAGTGTTGTGGTTGAATAGATGGAACCAATGTGTGTTCAAAGCATAAGATAAGAAGTCAAGATGCTAAGACAATTGCAAGCTGCTAAATAAAATTACAAGCAGCACTGTTCATCACAGTAGCAACACAAATATTCTCTGGATTACTGCAATCCAGGAGCCACACCTGCCTCACTGCATACCACTGGGAAAATGTGGCTAACATTTAACACAAAAGGTGCCTTTCCCACACAGATCCTGTAATAGTACCTAAGTGGAGGGTGGCAAATTTAGAACATTACTTATGCAGAAACAGAATCTCTAATTTTTCAATCATTAAAGAAAGATACAAAGATGATTTAATCAGCATATAGAGCAAAAATAAAGGAGATATTCAAATTCTTACGGCTACAGAAGCCCTGTGCTATCACTAGCCATGTCCTCCCCATCTTGGGTAGAATGATATGACAAAGAAGCACAAGTCTAACCTATTACCTGGGAACATGCAAACCATCAAGCAAAATAGTATTGGGTCTGCATTTTCTTTCCCCTGTCTGTTGAGAACACACACTCTTGCATCCACTTCTTGAGCTCTTTTTATTGAGGTTTCTGTGTGCATTTAGACTACATCAGTGTTGGTACCACACTATCACACCTGTAAATAGCATACATGGATATTGCATGCCCCAAAAAAGAAACATATCCAGTCAATAGACACTCTTTCCTTTAAGAAATTAGGTGAGCTATAAAAATCAAAATGGATTAGATGCAAACACAACTTATGATCATTTCTTTTTTTAAATCCTGTTCCTAACTTAAACCTATATACCTGTACATAGCAAGGTATAAAAACACCTTCGATATGCCTAAAGAACAGGAGGCAGGTTCCTACAGAAAGGATAGATGTGAATATTTGCTACTTGGATTTACAGCTGCCAGGGAGTCTTCCAGCATGTCTCAAATAACTAATTCAATCATCGTGCATCAGCTTTAGTTAACAGCTCAGAAATTAAGGCTTACAGAGAGTTGGCATAGATTTTCACCTGGTATAGCTGTCCTCGGATAAACTGCTTTTTAACCAGCCCTTACGGGGTTTTCATTACTGTCCTTGAATATTTTGAAGCAAAATACCATATTGTGTCATTTGGTTGTAACAAATCATTAAGTTGACTGGTACATAGCTAATTCAAGGACTTAAGAGGTGTGATAAATGAACTAGTTGTTACTGCAAGGAATTAATCTTTCTCCTCCTCATTTTGTGAAGGACTCCTATGGATTGGATAAATCAGCCATTACGTGGAAGATTCCATAATGAACCCCTTCAATCCTCTTTTACTGAGCAGCAAAGTTTTCTCCAGAGACAGACTATATATTAAGAATGGATTCCTCAGCAGTGGCCAGAGATAATGAAAAACAAACTCACTTTGATGGTCAATCTTTCCCATACAGCCACACTCAAGCAAGTCATGAGTAACACAGCTGGAATCTTCATGAAGAGTAAAGAGATTTTTAAGCTCCTCAATGGAAAAATGTGTGTGTTCAGATGTCTTGGAAAGGTCTACAACTGCCCCAGAAAGGTCTTGTTTGCTGATCTGTCTTTGATAAATCTTTTCTTCTATTGAGCCTGTATTGAAAAGAAGAACAGATAAATTGGGATAATTTTTGACCAGTATTTAAAAAGAAGTCAAGTCCATTTCTTGATAACAATATACATAGGAGATGCTAAATCACTACTTTCAGTTATTTAAGAAAAAACAAAGCAAAGGCAAGTGAATCAATGTGATGTCTCCATCTTAACTGAACTCAAAACAAATATATATTTTTAAAGAACAAATAATATGTATTTTTAAAGAACAAATTATTTCCAAAAACACTCCCTTTCTTTTACAGACAAAATGTCAACATCTTTCTCACTCTGGGTAAGTTGAGCACCATCTCTGACCTGTGGTTAGCAGCCTGTAGATATGAACAGTATGTTTCTGACCATCTCTCCACACTCTAGCCATTGCCTGAGGAAAGCAAGACGAAGAGCATTAACAGCCTGCTCTACAAAGGTACTTTAACTAAAGCTTGCAGCCTTCACTGTTTGATTTACCAATTCTGCTCACTTGTTCAAAGAGATGTTGTCTGGATAATGCATCCCTCAATTTATCTCTGTGGTTGTGTAAGTTTTCTGGTATTAATTGTAAACAGTTTTGAAAATATAATTTACTTTCTGCCATTTATGCTTCTCTTCCCTTCTGTATACGAAAGTAGGAAAGTAGGTGTTGCAGTTATTTCCTGAAAGAAATCCCCTCTTCATATTTGTTTTCCAAGCATTAACAACTATTTAATATTTCAGGAATATTGATCATTCTCCCCATCTCCAAAACCGGGGTTTTTTGCCACAATACATCTTTAAAAGTGACTTTTACATTTCTTTTGAAATTCTAAAAATAGTTGTTTGCCCCTCCTTTATTTCTTAAACAAACAAAATGTGAAAGTGAGTACTGCTACATGATCCCTTTTTTTCTGCAAATGTGTGGGTTACACCCACACTCGGTACAAACACACACAACAGGGTTTGCAGTCTCTGGCAACCTGTAGCAATTTTGTCTGATTTAGCAGACATTTTCAAGCAACAAGGCAAGTGACCACATGAGGGTACTAATTCACCCTGGGAAGAGGAGCAAGGCCGAGAATCAGAGCTTATTTTGGGTATTAAGGAGACAGCATTACTCTATAATAAGAAGTTTTTTACTGAGTTCATAAAAAAAACCTATTTGTTATTTTTTAAGGGCGATTTTAACTGAAGACTCTTACACCTTGAGGCCAACAGTGCCTTTACAAGAATAGCACAGCATTGGCTTTCTTTTCTTTCTTTTGGCATCACTGCCATGTGATTTTCTCAAACTTGCAATTCTGATCAAAGTCTCCCTTTTTCTCAGGGATTGCAAATCAACAGCAACATTTGCTATGCAATCTAATCCCATTTTCCTTTTCCTTTTAGAAACACGGCAACTCTCCAGATAAAAAGACATCAGGAGACAAAGAAGATACATGACTCACTCCTCCAAAGAAACCAGAATTTAATCTTCTTATTTTTTACTGCAAGAGGGCTTCTAATGATCCCAAGATATATATAATAAGACTGAGAAATATTTCTTCTTCTCAGAAAGTTTTCCCTCATTATTGTACTTGTCCAGATACAATGTGGTAATTGGTAGCAGTAAGACATGTAAAGGCAGGCAATTGAAAATCAGTCAAGAATTCATCTGGTGCCCACCCCAACCCACAGGTACAGAGTTGCTACCAGACCTGAATATCTGTAGCTGGATTCCAGTCAATATCATACAGGATCAAATGAGACGCTCCAACCAGGTTCAGTCCTACTCCACCAGCCTTTGAACTCAGCAAGAAGATAAAAGCTGGGCTGAATTTACTATTGAAAGTATCAACAATATTTTGTCTCTGGGAGACAGGAGTCTGTCCATCAAGTCTAGTGTAGGAGTATCCATAATGTTTGCACACATCTTGTAACACGTTTAATGTCTGAGTGTAATTGGATACCAACACGACTCTGTCAAACAGTAGAACAAAGTCATCATCCTAAACCTTGGCAAAGTTAAAGTTCAATAACAAATTACTGAACACATCTAAGAAAATAAAATTAAAAGTGAAAAATTACACATCAACCCGAGGTTACTTTTACTTTCTATTAAATAAAACATTCCCTATTAATTAGAAGCACATACTAGATCTGGATGGCTTATACCTACTGTCAAGCATTCAAATGTTAAATAATTAATGTCTCCCTTTGCAACAGAATTTGGCATAATGCACAGATTGCAGGCATTCAGAACCAATCACAAAGACAGATTTTTTTTTAATCTCTGTTTATACAAAATAACTGTTGTTAAGACAGCATTTGCAGAGGATGTTGTAGGAGCTAATAAATAACATATATAACTCTACTTACTGAAAAAGCTATGAATTTCTACAGAAAAAACTCAGAAAATTCTAACATAAATCATAATTAAAGTTGAGTAGGAAAGCAGACATTTTTCCCTACATTTTATGGCTGAAAAGAATGGGGATGAAGACTAGTGAAAGATGGACACTGGGGTTTTTTAGAAAGCAAAATAATTCTGATCCCTTACACTAATGGCCCAGACTATGTTGGTCTATTTTCTCTGAAATTTTGCCTAAATAGGTTTCAAAGGTCTGAAAATCTAGAATTCCTATCCTCCCAGATACTGAGGATGATTCCACTAAGTAGACAAATACCTTTTGAATTTAAGCAATAAATAAAAGAATAGGGCATTTTCTGCCAGATCTCATTTGGAGGTCTTTCGTAATCTAAACTAAATGTAATACATAATATTAATTTTTAAAAATAATTTTGATTAAAAACAAGTTCTGAAGAACTAGGCTAATAATTTCAGGGGAAAATGAAAATATTAACATTTTAGAAGTGGCTTAAAATATTTTTATTATTACATTTTACAACTAAACTACATCCATGACTTGTTTGTAAAGACTTTGCAAGACTTTTTTTTTTGGTCAATCAACACAACATTCACACCTTTGTTTACACTCAAAAATAGTATATAAGCTTCAGATCAGGACTGGAATTGAGTCTGTATATTGCAAAAACTATTTAGTACCAATGAAAGCAGAGAATCCAAAGAAAAATAAACATGAACTTCATTGAATTAAAACAACAAAACTTGAAGGCATGAAGTAATGCCTCAACTCAGCAGTTCCTAAAGTACTGCTGCAGGGAGAGGTGCATTTTTCTGACACCCCTGGTTTCACTGACCTACACGAAACAAGGCCAGTACATTTAGCTTTTCAGCTGTCATTGGTTTCAATGGATGCTAAGTATATAAACTCCAGCACCAGGCTCAACTTTCTGATTTGTAAAAAGAGAGTATCTTCATATTCCACTACATCAGTGTCAAGAGATCTGCTGTTTCTTCCCACTACTGAATTACAGGGTGTGCTATTTAAGCATGAGTTGAAATAAAAGTTAAATACTTTCAGAATAGCTGATCTTTAAGGCATGAGTACATAAAAAATTATCCTGGAACACCAGGTCGTGTGAGATTCCCACAAATCAGCAATTGCACAGAAATTAATCATGTGCACCCTATTACCCCATAATAAACAGAAGTTTTCCTTCATGTCAGTGGCATTTACCACAGGGGAAATTTGGGCATGTTCATCTGATGAGAGTGCCTGCCCTGAGCTTTTGAAAAGGCAGCAAGCAGTGAGCAGTTAAGCATGATTAAAGAGGATATAACTTACAATCTAGTAATGAAAATATTTTAGTGCAATTTAATAGATTAACACATCTTCTCAAGGAGATACAAAGCACTGGAAAGCCTCTGCAAGCACAGGATGCAGCACAAGGGCTGCATCGTACTTGCTTTACAGTGTAAAAAATACAAGTATCTCTAGCTGGAAAAAATATGAAGAACATCTTTAAAAATCATGTCAGCTGCAAATTCTAGTTCACAATTTAACAAGAAAGCCAAGACTACAATGCATAGATTAATTTGGCACCCCTACAAACAGCTACAATACCTTTATTTTGAATGTTACACTCCCATGCATTTGAAAAGCAAATCAACATCCAGAAAGACACTCCCATTATCTCCTTTCTACCTTTCTTTCACACTTGCCTTTCAGAAGAGTTGAGCTCATGGATTGCTGCTAACAACTTCACCAGCACCTGCAATTTTCCTGAATCAGTTTCAGAGAAAGTGTCCGAAGTGTAATCTTGTGGGAAGATATCTATTACACCTTCATAGAGGCTGGACTCATCATATTCCTCAGACATAGGATCATGGCTTTTTTCCTATTGAAAATAAAAAGATTAAAATTCCATATCCCCTCTAACATATTTTTTTTTAAGATTGCTGTATTTTTATTACAAAGACAAAAGAAGGCATAAAAAGCTGCCACAAAGCAATGTATTATGTAAGCATGAGCATAACAACCTCCCCAACGCTGGATTGAAAGCAAAGTTTTAAAACACTTATAGTGTTTAGTTTAGTTTACACACTTGTCCTGGAGTGACTGAGTCACCCTCTAATCTAAGACATTGTTTGAAGCTAAGAAGAAAGTTGTAATAATTAAAACTGTAAAATGTGTACAACCTCTCTACTTAACCACACCTAAACCTTGGGAATGAGAAGGAAATCAATACACTGTTTATTCTTTCTAAATCACATAATATCTTATTATGAAATTTCCCAATCAGTCACTCTGTTTAGGAAAATACTGTCATTAAGATTCAGTTAATATCACTGGAAATCTAGAAAAGCTAGCAAGCAAAACCAATAAAATAGCAGAAATACAGGTAACATTTTGTTGTACTTAGAAAATCAATGTTCCACATGGAGGAAAAAGCCTGACTACTCAAATGCCAAAACCACAACGGCAATGAATGACTTGCACATACAGTCCTTTCCATCCCTAGATTTAATAAAGGCTTGTGGTTTTGCATATGAAGAGTTTCTAATGCTTATACTATGAAGTAAAGGCAATGAACTTTACTTGGCAGTGTTGAAAATCACAGGGATACTGCACTGTGGATATTCCACCAAAGTCATGAAGTACATCTTTTAAGAAAGATTTACATTTCCCCTCACTTTACTTGGACATCAGCTAGAGGCCATAGAAGTTACTATTACCAAGTTCTAACTATCATACTAATTGCCTATAGGAATAAGAACATTTCTATATATACAGTCCCAGGAGAAGTGGTAATGGAGACATCTAGTATCACAGACATCTTGAGCCTGCAGCTCCCAGTGTCATTAAGCTTGAAAAAGTGAAATTATCATGTGGATAGGGAGGTTTCAGAAAAACCAGCAGACAAAGTACATACAGTAATCTCTATTTAACAGTGTTCTTTGTAAAATTCACATTTATATGTATTTTTAGAAATATTCAGAGACAAGAGAGAGAATACATTAAGAAAGAGAAAACACCATAAGGCAATAGGAAACCAGTGAGATACCTTCCCTGACTACATTAAGATTTTCTAACATTTGTGCTTCTGAAAGCAGACTTCCTAGAGCAAGTTGTATGTGAGAGTGTGGAAATGACCTTAAGCAAACATGCCCATTGACCACAACACAGCTTTAGTGACCTGTGTCTGCTGAAATGGCTAACTGCAGGCACACACCCCCATGCAAATAGATACCTTTATAGCTTTAAACAGAAGACATGGATGATTGCAAAGTTTTTTCAAAGCTCCTATACATATTAGGTGAGGACTATTTTCTAGCCTGCCTTGTAGACAGGATGTAATAACATGAGAACTAAGCAGTTTTCGATACAATTCCAGTTGCAGCGCTGTTGGTCGGCAGAAGATGATGCTCTCCTTTTTGGGGGGCAGAAATTTGTTAATAACCTCCTGTGTTCTTCTTAGAATAAAGAGTCCAGTGAGGCGTGTGAGTTCTGCTGCCCTTTTTGCTCCTAATTCCTTTTCCTCCTAAAAGAACAAGGCACAAAATTACTTATAATCTTGCATTTCATCAGAACAATGTTCTGTATGGTTTTAATTAGGTATTTAAATAACATTTTAAAAGTATGATACCACTTTTTGACATGGGACTGTAACAACCAATTCTTCTTCCGTCAGTATCACTGCATTAGCTTAGTTCTATGTCTGCTTTCTAAAGACTTAAACAAAGGGAAATAATGTCCCAGATGACATCCAAGGCTTGAATTATATTCTAGAATTTCTCAAGATGCAGTGAATGCATGCAGACCTCGTAGTACTGCAGAGAAACTAAGAATGAATGAAGTATTGTCACATGGCAGTGCACATGGCATTTCCAGGAATGCAGGTGCTGGAAGCACAGTGGTTGCCTGATAATTAATAGGCAGCTAAAATGAGGTGATTTTAACATATGTGTACTTCTGCTCCCTTTGGAAAACAAGTGACTTTATGTCAAATAGGAAGGTGAAAAGCTTCAGCTATTAATAGTAGTCCCGAGCTTCACTTTACTCTATAGAATGCAAATTTCACTTTAATATGAATTTTCTTCTATAAGTGAATTTTTTAACCAAATACCTCTGTTGCTGAAGGTTCTCTAGATCTGACAATTGGTTCCTCATATATCTTTCTATATGTGGATATAGAACCGAGTATTCCTGGATTCACAAACTCTATTAATGCATAAAATTCTTGCAAGTCATTTTGGATCGGAGTACCTTGAAAGAGAAAAAAATAATTCTGGAATTGGTAATTTTTTCTTTAAACTAACAGAAGTTCATTGAATGCAGGGTTTAATGTTGAGAATGCATCTTGAAAACAGTTGCTTTGCTTCCATGTGAATTACTCAAGAGTACTGAATTGATCTAAAACTTTACCAGGGGCAACAAGATACTGTACTCCTAAATAAACAGACCGCAGATCTAACTGTTCTGACAAAAGAATTTTAGAAGTCAAGTTCTAAATCAATTTTATTAAATAACTACAAATGAAAACACTGAGGGCATGCAGAGTCCTGATTACCTTACAGAAGATCCAAGGCTCCTTGTTTGCTCCTGAAGACTGACAAATTTTGCTTTTATGTAAAAAAAAATTTGCAAATAACCTGTTCTTACAAGACCTGAGATTTCTTCATTTAATACCCATCTCCTGCTGTATTTAGAAAATCTTTTTCTTTTACCCCAGCCTAGCACTATCAACAAGATAAAAAATATTAAAAGTAACTATAGATACTAACCAGTAAGGATAATTCTCCTCTCACAAGACAGACTGGTAAGGGCTGTAGTTGTCTTGATAGTGCTGTTTTTCAGACGATGTCCTTCGTCACAGATTAGGAGGTTAAACTCTACAGCCTGAATTTGATCCAAAGATCGCAGCAGCATCTCGTAACTGATTATCAGAACTGAATAAAGTGGAGAACCGATGAATTCTTCTACTTTGTGGTCCTGCAGGCATAAAGGAAAATACATCATCCAGCTATTTCTTTGGAGATCACATCCTTAAAAATCATCATATTCCTTAAAAATCCAGTAAGTACAGAAATTTCTTCTCACATGACACAAGGAATTTACTATCTCCTTCATGACTTTGGATTATTGATTCTTTCCTAATTTGCAGAGGAGATCTGATACAGCAATTTAGAGTTTTACCACCTCATTAAAAGAAAATTTATTATTCTTTTAAGCCTTCAAATCCTCTGAGACACATTACCATGAAGGTGAAAAGCATGGAGTTCCTGTAACAGCTTCCCAGCGCTGTCATTTGGGTGATCTTCAAATGAATAATTAAAACCAAGATAATGGAGAGACTCAGGTAGCTCCTTGTATATTCACTTTGGATCTCAGCCTGTCCATGGTAATGTCCATTAGAAAGTAACCACATTCTACCAGAATCCCCTTTGTAGTTTTTAACTGAATATTATATTATTGAACATGATATTATATTGATATTATTTAACCTATTGAATAGATTATAGGTATCGGATTGTAGAAGAGCAAAGTTCAGGTTGCTCAGAGGTCAGCTGGGAAGGATTCTGCAGGAAGCTTTCATGGAGGCCAAAGGAACTCACAAGTGCTGGGAGTTTTTCAAGAATGTTCTTCTGGATGCATGAAAATAGTTCATCCCCTTTAAAGATAAGGGAAACAGGTGAAGCAAGAGACATCTTTGGCTTAACTGCCAGCTTCTGAGTCAAAATCAAAAACAAAGTGTACCAGCAATGGACATGTAGATAAATACCTCTTGAGACCTACAAGGGCATTGCCTGGGCCTGCAGAGATGCAAGCAGAAAAGCAAAGGCTCAGCTAGAAATTAATTTAGCCAGAGACATCAAAAACTGCAAGAAATGGTTCTTCAGGTATATAAAAAACAAGCAGAAACAGAAGGAAAATACTGGCCCATTGATAAACAGGAGAGATGAATTAGTCACAGCACCTTCTCTATCTCTGTCTTCACCAGCAGTGCTGGGTCCCCTGCCCAGGGAACAAAAATCCAGGCTGAGGCAAATACAGACCCCCCAGTGTCAGTGAAGAGTGGGGGGTAAGCTATTACAGGAGCTTGACCCCTATGGATTAATGGGCCCTGGCATTGCCCAGGGGCATTAAGAGAGGTGGTTCCAGAGATTTGGCTGGACAGAATGCTGGGAAATCTTGTCTTAGTGTTTTTACCAAGAAATATTGGATCGCATGATCCTTGAGGTCCCTTTCAATGGGGTATTCCATGATTATTCTGTAATTAACTTTGTTACTAGCCTTTAACATTAATGGGTTGGCCAACAGGTAAGCTCACCCTGGGACTCAGAAAATAAGAGTCCATAAGCAGCCCAAGAAAACATGTCTGTCTACTGATAGATTTCTAATCCTTGTATGACCAGTCAGAAAATGACTGCAGCCATCTCGTGTCTTATATACCCCTCAAGCCCTTTTCCTTCAACAGACACCAAGAATTTTCATTTCCAGTAAAGGAAATGCTCACACTAAATATTGTAATGGGACAGTGAGCTTCCTCCAAAAAGGTTTCCAGAAATAGCTACATTTCTGTGCAGACTTGTAAGTGTACTAGGATTGCTTATCTATCTTACAATTATGCATAAAAATGGAAAAACCTGCTGTGGGCATGTCCTTTACCTTTCCACTTGGCTCCAGATGCTAATTTCCTGAATGCTTCTTCCAATGTCCTAACAGTGTTCACTAACTAAGCAGGCTATGGTGCAGCTGGCAAGCTCAAGAACCTCTTTAATTGTGAAAGCAAATCAAACTAGAGCCTTAGAAGGTATTTTTATTTCCAAACAAGATCAGTTACCAAACACAGACAACTAAGTCTGGAGCCAGATGGTATAATACATTGTAAAAGCAGCACCACTTAATTATCACAACCTTTAGAGCCACCTAGCAGGTGATTCAGATGAATGTATGGGATGAGTCCAGCACATAATCTCACAAACTACCATGCAGTAGATCAGCACCCCACATGCTGCTCATGAGGAGGCCCAGCATGTTGGAGGAAGCTGCAAGGAGTACTAAGGACCAGGTAACAAGGACATGCACACATTATCCCTAGGTGTTTGGGACTGGACTTGAGCTTACCTGTTGTTTTCAGGACTGCAGTTAACTGCCTGCTTTCTTGTTGTATTTTTACTGCCATTTTCAAAACAGGAACAGAAAATTTCACAACTCAGGAACAGAGACACAGAGGAGCCCTGTAGACAAGACCCAATGCTGTCCCAGCCCAGTATACAGGCTCCACACTGCAGCCTTGAAGACAGAGGCAATGCCTCTCTGAACTTCTCTTGGGATGGTCAAGCATCAGAAGATGCCCAGGGTTCAAAAATAATTTTCTTTTCCTTCACTTTCAGGCTATGAGCTGAGACTATGGGGAAAGTGCTGAGGCACTGGGGAACAGCCTCCAACATCTCTCCCCTGGTAAAACATGAAGTGTTCAAGACAGATTGAACTCCTTAAAAAAAAAAAAGCAGGAGAGTCCTGACTTATTACAAGCCTCCTGCAGCCAAATATAATGTATTTCCTACTGCATGTAACAAGAGCAGTGGATGATGGATAAAAAATTAAAATAAATTTACAAGCTAATTTCAAGTAATTAATTCATACTCTTAACTGGCTGCAAGATATGTCTATATTATAGCCTCCATTTTAACAATTACCCAAAGTGACTTGACAGGTTTAAGTAAGTTGCCTGGAGTCATGTATGGAGGAACTGTCAATCAGTACTAGAAGTCCATAAAGTCCCGGACTTACTCTTTGAACAGACCTTTCTTTGCACTAGTTCAAATCCAATGTAGCTGGTGAAGTGTAAATTCAAAAATGCTGAATCATAAGCAATGTAAACCTATAATTAATTATTTTTCCAGATATTCTCACTTAAAAACTGAATCAAAACAACTCCAGTAAGAAGAGATACTCTGCAGACAGATAAAGCAATTATTCTCTCAAACACATCTCAAATGCTGATAATATGAATTAACAAGAGCTAAAAGCAATCTTTGTGGGGATGCCTGCATTTTAAAAGCAATGTTCTCTACATGGCATTTGCATTTTAACATAATTAAACTGTAATCACATTTTAAAAGCAGATAATATTCTCATGTTTTAAGAAGTCTATTACTGAAGGGTTAGGATCAGTTTGTGGTGTTTCAGCATGAAAGTGAGGAAAACATTTTAAAAAGTCTGCCAGTTCTTTTAATGCATTCCTTATAGACAAGAACAGAAAAAAACGTTTGAGACAAGCTCTTCCTTTTAAGTTATACTGGAGAAGTAACAGTATGGTAATTGCTGTTTTTCCACAGAAGATAGACAGCAAATTATTTTGAAATACCTCGTTATACCCCAGGCAAGTCATATTGTGCATGAAAATGTCTTCTGTGGTATTTGGGAACACAATGTTTAAAGCTGCTGAGTGTTCCCAATCAAGTAGGTCCAATGAGATGAGTTCTAAGTAAGAGTATTTAAGTTATTTAAATTTAAAGAAAATGAAAGCTACTATCATTTTGGGGCATAGTAAGTGTCATCAAATTCAGGCTTTCTCCTCCCAACATTACTCATAAAAACTGCAAGAAAATGTTCACTTATCTCTAACCACCCTTTTAAGTTAAAATGTTGCCATATAATATTTTGCCTTGTATCCATCTCTTTTAGGAAATTTCATATCTCCCATCCTAACCTATATTATATTACAGTTCCTGACAAGTCAGTTTGCTTCATTTCTACAATCTGAAACATGTTACCAAGAAAATGATGCAAAATACACCTATTACCTATTATATACCTACCTATCTTACCACCCATTCAGTGGAAGATCAGCAGTTTCAAGAGTTTGGCAAAAATGAATCAAATTCAAAGAAATAGTTATTGTTGCAAAATTCTTTACAGTCTACCAAGAAGCAAATTTCCATTGAAAACTTCTGTTTCATCTCAAATATTCATTCTTCCACACAGACAATAAGGATAATGCAAGAAATGAAAGGCAAAACTGGTTGATGTAAGGATTGGATAACCTTTAGAATGAAGTACTATTTGTTTCATCAGTCTACCAGTACAGAACTGTTAGATTAAAAAATACTTTTGGAATATAAGTATCTTTATCTCTGTTGCAAGCACCAATGCAGGTAATGTAAGCTCTCCACTTCCTTGGAACTCATGAATGTTAATAACAGCAGGAGCAGCTTCTTTATAGGAGGGAACAGAGAACAGCACCATCCTTCTTCTAAGTACGATTTGTACTTGTCAGCATTCTTCTAGAGATGAGAGATAGTCTCATTACCCAACACTGAGACTCTAGGCTTGGTAACTCACGAGACTTTAAATGATCCCAACAGAGATCTAATTCTTGACAGTGACAGTAATGGGAATAACCTCCTGAAGTACCCCAAAATAGGCAGCGAAAACAAAACAGAAGTTTTCACTACAGAACAAAAGCAACTACCACAGAACCAGAGTATAAGGTAGATGCTTTGGTATGTAAAGCAGGGACAGTGTGCACTTGGAAAGAAAACTCCTTAAACTGCAGAGACACAGGGAGGAGCGTGTCACCTTTTACAACTTCACAGGTGAAACCAAAGGAAAGGCAGGACAGACATATGCTACCTGTGAGCTTGAGTTATGACCTGGTGACTGACAGCAAAATACCCATATAGACAATTATGTGAAGAAGAAATAAAGTATTACAAGTAAATATTAACAGAGAATTACTAGGCTTGGTCTCTAGTTAAAAAAAAAAAATAAAGAAAAAAAACCATAACTCCTTTTGGAAATAAATCTTACCTGATCAACTGTAAAGACTTTGATCCTTTCACTTCCCAACCATTTCTGAAATTCCTTTTTCCAGTTTTTCACCAGACTCCCAGGGGTGACCACCAGTGCTCGCTTTAGGACAGGTTTGCAGCCGTAGGGCCCCTGACGCAGAAGAGTCCAGACAAGTGCAATGCATTGCAGTGTTTTTCCCAAGCCCATCTCATCAGCAAGAATAGCTCCAAACCTGCCACTAACTCTGCAAGATGTAACGAGGCAGTGGCAACATTTTAAAAGACATATTTATAATTATTCACAACTGGTTTAGGGATTTACTTCTGTGGTTGTTTTATGAAGCATAAAGAACCTATTTATAATTATTATGGTACTGTAATAAGTATACTGTAGGCTTTTATTCAGTTATACTAGAAGATCTTAGAATGAAAATTCTCATTTTCTACAGTAACTCATTAGTCCTCTAAAACTAAAGTTTAAATCTGCTTTTAAAACTAAAATTATTATCTGATACCTTAAGGAATCTGTTACTTGAGAAAACACTTTTGAAAACAATGCTGTATTTTTTTCAACAGGTTGAAATAACATCTTTTTTATTCTAAATGCCTGAATTATAAATTACATGAATAATTTTGAATTATATGAAATATAAATCCCAGAAAGCAGCATTCTTCAGCATGATTTTGATTATATCTGTGTTTACAAAACTTGGTATGTAGAAATGACTGGCCTTTTGGTGCACTAGCTTCTCATGACATCTGGCAAAATCATGGTAAGTGTGATGGTACATTTAGGTCAGAAAGAACTTGTGCAACCTCTTTCGGGAGAAAATTACTAATATTAATTAACTGAACAATTGCTCAAAACTTCCCCAGTGTCATATTTCAAACATGGGCATGAAAATACTATAGGTATTAAAAGGCAAAAGGATAATTATTACCTTACCTCATTCCCATTACACATTCATATAGAAATATAATTCCTTCTTTCTGATGTTGGCGGAGATTATTTGCAATGTAAGGATCTACAACTACATCCACCACAGGTAAACCAGCCTTATTGAACATCCACTGATGACTTGAATTTGGTCGTGGCATAACTAGAGAATCTTGAAGTTCAAAGCATAATCAGGTATTACACAAAAGCATTACTTTCAGTCTGTTAGCAAAATCTGTTAGGGTTAAAGTCAATGATCTAATGACTGTTAAAAATACTGTTTTAATAATGGTACTTTTATAAGTACCTAGATTGCCTTCTACATAAAAACATTTTTGAAAAGAGGTTTTCCAAATACTTTGTATTCTTCTCAAAGGTAAAAGTAATAAACTGAGAAATATGAGGGGTTTATTTCTGATGAGGTGAAACTGCCTACCTAATAAAAGTTGCATGACTACTTTGAATTCAGAGTTAAATTAGAAGAAGTTCCAAAATACTTCTGAATTGAAAGTCTAAGGAAAAAACCATAAACAATGACCTACATAAAATCTAAATATTGCATTTCAAGGGGATATTCTTGTAGCTGCCCAGAAAGACTTCTCTGCCTGAGAAACAGATATAAAAGGCACTAATTTGGTAAAGAAAAATAAGGAAGGATTGAGCATGAGCTGACAGAGACTGCCACAGTGCATGAATAAAAGAAGTTGACAGGTTTGAAGACATACAGAGGCAAAGAGAGAATAAGTATTGAGCAGCACCTGAATAACAGTTTTGCTTGCCATAATCTGTTCACAAACATCATAATTTTGCTAGACAATGTCCATACTGGGTTGCTTCTTCTGCTGCTACATACCTTCACTGAAAAATTGTATTGTCAGAGGACAAAATGAGAAAGCAATTTATAGCTTCTGGTATTTTTATGTCACTAGAGTAGATCTATACTGATAATTTATTCATGGGAATAGGCTGGTTAAAGGCTTGTATCAGTCAGGAAGATTTTGTTTCCTACTGACAAAGGGTTGAATTCTGATGGATTAAATCAAATAGCACGTGCATATATTTAAGAGCCAGTGGTGACAAAAAGATGACTTTTCTGACAAAAATTTGGATGAAAATGAGAAAGAAACAAGGTTTAGGTAAACACTGGACTAAAAGCTTAGAAATTGGAAGTGGAGGACATAGTTTTGTATCTTTGTCACTGTGCTCTGTTCTTCTGGCTTTCCATTTTGTAGAAGCTGCATTTTAATCAACTATAATCATACACTTCAACATGAAAACCTATGACTGTTTCAATATCAAGGTCCTGGGCTTGTAAAGTATCCCAGTAATTTCTGTAAGAGGTTATGCAATCAGGCATTAAATAATGTGATTCTCCTTTATAAGCAAACCTGAAGACTGAGAGAGTCCAACCTATTGATGTGTTGAGGGCTCCCAAAATCTGATAGCAGGTATTCAAATTTATCAGAACTCACAGAAGACAACTAGAATAAAATGCAACTTTTTAACAAACTAGTGCAGAAACAGTAAAGAAGTTAATTTATGTGCTGAATATATTGGCTTTTTTTGGTCAGATTTCAGTAAGAATGTTAATGCAGCATCATCTTGCAACCACAGGAAGGAACATTCTTAGATAAAATGTAATCAAGATAAATTAAGACCAGAAGCTGGTGTTAATCAGGATGACCTACAAAAGGGCCAGTGACATCACTAATTACCACTTGATTAAGATTTCATTGTTTATTTACATAGCAGCTAGGTAACAGCTTCAAAAAATCCCATAGTATCAGGATATGAGGTAAGAACTAGGATGGAGGTTACATTATAGTAAGAATGTAGAAAAACAGTGTATTTTTTTAAAATAAGAATTGCTCTTCTTAGCAACGTTTTTTACACTTATTATTCCATCTGAAAGGTAGAGCCACCAGCAGAATAAAGTTCCTAAATGGTGTGTAGACAAAAAAATACTTCTGCTTAGATAATCAACACCACTTCCTGCAGTTATCAAATGTTTATAGGGTTTCTTTTACACAACTGCTTAACCAGCCTGTTCCTATACAGTTATGTGAAATCTCAGGGCTCTTCAGCACACCATACTTCTAGCACTGTAAAACTAAACATTTATTCCAAAACATATCTGGTGGAGTTTGAGTACTGTAGTCACACTCAGTGGCTGAGATGGATCAGGAATTGTCAGAAGCAATTCTCTGGAAGTGGCATAACTTTGCTATTGCTGATCCTCCTCTGCAATTACTGTGCTGCCACGTTATGGCAGTGCTTCACTGATCCCAGTGGGAAGCTGGAACTCATCTAGAACTTCTAGCATGTGTCAGATTGTTTCTCTAATCAATAAACTCATTTTCCTTGGCAAAACTCTCATAAACTACTCTAATGTGCTTCCACAGCCATCTGTAGCAACTGTGAAAAACTTCATGCAGAGCAGAGTATTTTACTTGTTAGAAACACACGTGACAAAATCCTACCATGGTTGAACACTAATACTATAAGTCAGAAATACTTCAGTAATACATCAAATTACATATTCAGTATTTTTTGAGAGTCAGAGGATGTTTAAAGAACCTTTAAAATGTCAATCTTACTTGAAGCATTTGGATCATGGCGAGGTTTGCAGCTTTGAGAATCTTTGAGCATATTCTCTCTAGTACTGGGTTGACAGACATTTCTGAATGGTTTGCAGAATGGTTTTGTATTAACTTGAGATAATGCAGTTGGGACTGTGTCATGAGTCCCCATTCCAGCCTGAAAACACCTGCCACTGCTGAAATCATCTGCTGAAATTGCACTCATCACTTCTATTTCTTTTCCGCCAACCACCAGTGTTTGACCTTCATCAAGACTTTCTAGCTCTTTAGCTTTATATCCAGTACCTAAAAGAACATAAAATGAAACTATTAGGACAACAGAGCAAGTACTACTTCCTTAACACCAGTACTCATCTGCAGGAAGGAAAACCTGTGCAAAGGTATCTGAAACATTTGATTGTTACACATAAAGCCTTTCCCTCAACAGAGTGACATGTGAGTGCTAATAATGAGAATTAGATAGCAGAATATATGAGCAAATACTCAGTCATCCTCATCACCAACCAAGTCTACTGAATGTCAAACAACTGTTCAAGAGACCTTTTAAAAATTAGCCCCACATTGTAAAATCCAGCAGTTTGCCTTAATAACCATCCTAGGTCCTTCTCCCTTTCTTTCATGCCCCCAAAAGAACTCTCCTAATCCCTCTCGCTATTGATCTAAACAGAATATTCTACTTTAAAAATAATTCTAAATTAGTTTTTTTACACTTAAAAGATTCAGATGCATCTGAAATCTTCACTTCTACATATGCTCTGGCACATGCTCTGAGTATTGCCAAGATTTATGAGTAAGTTCAATAGATTTTGGGCTTGGTCAGGTGGGCATTCTCAGAGCAGCTACAAATACTACTGGCTTCATTACAAAATATAGCTACAGCTGCCACTTCCTTTTAACACAACAATGCAGGAAGAGTGGGAGTTCCTTCTTTTAAATAGCAGTCTACTGGTTGAAGCTCTCACACAAGAAACAGAGAACATATAAAATTTATTTTATTAACTCAGAGATGTCAAAGCCACATCTCTACTTCAGAATTCTTTATCTCAATTGTTGAATATGTGTAAATTTAGAAAAACAGGCTTGAATCCTTAGTCAGGCCAAAACAAAACAAAAAAAAGGCATGACTGTGTAGACCAGCAGTTAAATCACTCAGCTGTGAAGAAAGAAGCAAGGCCTCCCAAGGCACATTTTATCCAACAAACACCACATTTAAAGACTCCTGGAAGCTGTTTGCAAAGCTCAGGTCTGCCACTTCTAGGAATGTGAAAGGTTGGAAGGTGAAGGTCTGGGTTTGAATTCCTTTAAGAGGAAAAAATTACTGAAGTGTTTCACAGTCTAAGCAAGTGCTGAAAAATAGTCTAGCCAAAAGGGAAAGGGAGATACTTTTCTTTCTCTCTTCTCAAAGTATTCAGAAAGCACACAGTGAACCTTGTTTGGTTCTTGAAAGAACATATGCTTTCAGGAAAGAGCTGAAGATGCCTGAACACAAGAGAATACACGTGCCTTCCGGAACAGGGGGCTTGGGGAGGACATTTATGATCTCCTTTGCTCGGCATTTTTGTCTTCTTTTATTACCTCTGCATAGCTTCAGGCTGAACATACTGCATACAGGTGTATCCCTGTGCAGATTCTGCTCAAAAGAGTCTAATTCTAAGACAGGATGGGCTTTAGGGGTAGATGGAAACCAGGAAGGCAAGAAGCAAACCTACAAAGCTCAGCTGTTTATGCAGCTGCCAGAAATAACCATTTCTGTAACATACAGCAATTTACAAGAGAGCATGTCCTAAATTCTTTGCAATGCATTATTAAGGAATTAGGACATTGCAGTGGAGAACAGAAAGATGTTCTGCTGCCTCAAAAATAAGCTATAATCTGTGCTGATTTTAGGTTCCCTTGTGCCATCCTTGATCCAGCCCTGGTAAGCCTAAGGAAAAAAGAAAAATTCTTCCTTTGCCTTTTTCTTCCCATTTAAAAATAATAATTCTGGGGGCTCATACACATTCAGTATAAACTTCCCAGTATTATACACAATTTTGGAGGTAAGCACCACTACTGGACCTTTCCTTCTCACTCAGTGAGCCAAATAATAAATTTAAAACTCACACTGCTTAAATTTGTCAATTTATTATTTTCTTAGAATCAATAAGAATTGAAAGCAACTCTGAATGGCCAAGTTAGCACTAATGACATTGGTATTGTTGTGCTGACACCATCAAACGTGGTAAAAAAACTTTTACCAGAGAAAATCACAATGTTCATTTTTCTATTGTGTTTGCTGCTAATTCAAGAAGACAGGACTTGAAAAAACACAAGAGCAACAGGGTGGTGGCTGATGCATTCCAGGCATTACTCTCTTCCACTCTGCCTTTTTCAAAAACAAGCAAGTCTGTACATATATTGCTTTGCTATAAATAAATTCAAATTAACTTCTAAGTCACAGACTGATCTGCAAATCAAAACTGCCTGGTCCTAACAAGGCTCACAATGTCATGATTGTAACAAAAGAGCAGAGAAGCCATCTCCGACCTAAAATAAATCATATTATGTTTTGCAGAAACGCTGTCCAATCCTACTCCCTTACAGAATATGTTTGGCTCCATTAGCAACGTTAATTCTTGCATTGCTTTCAGTAAAAAATTACTGCTTCAAGTTGATGGCAGCCTATGGTTTGCAAGTCTTATTTTTAACTCTGATATCAACCCAAACTATGTCTTACAGCAGCAGCTGCTGCTAAAACTACAAGACTAAAAATTGCTACACAGTTGACTTTGGCTGGGCTGGAAATGTTGCTGTTTGCCTGTCTTTTCAACAAAGATAATATTTTTAGCTCTTTGACTGGCTGAAAAGTAAAAATCCAACCTTTGAAATTCCTGAATGCCCTATTGGTGACTGGAATAACTACAAGAAACTTACCTGTAGCTTTCCCCAGATTTTAACTCCTTCACTTCTGCATTATGTGAGCAACTTGAATCAACTACTCATCCCTCATTTGGCATTTCTGAATTAGTACAGCCGTTGATTTCCAGATCCTCTCTTTGGACTAGCATTTGGTGTTTCTGTGAATAATGTTATTCAGCCTGCTCCAGCCTCCCCCATGCATCTGCCTTATATGCAATAAATATAAAGCTTTCTTAAAGCCTTCCCCCCACCCATCCCCTCCCCCCATAAAGACAAATCAAAAGCAAACCCAAAATCTCTACTGTTTTTTCATCCTGTGGCCAACATTGGTATGAAGAACTAAAATACCTAATGAGCTGGGTCTCTGTTATTCAAAGCTCAGCAATTTTCTGCCAGGTGTTCCCTTGAGCAAGTATGCAGTTCCACAATACCTCTGCCAATGTCTTTGCCTTCCATATCTTTCAGTATTACTGACTTTCCTTTTGTAATAAGAATAGCGTCACCTTCCCACTTCTTGTGCTTTTTCTTTGATGCCTTACACCACACGACACTGAAATATTTCACAAGGCAGTCAGGTGCTTCCTGAGCTGCTTCTTCCTTGGCTGTCCCTGATGCTGGCAAATACAGTGCATCTAAAAGGGAAATAATATAACAAAGAATATCTCAGGTTCTCCTGATAAAGTGTACAGTCTTTTGCATTTCAAAAAAAATCAATGACAATCTATACATTTTGACTTATATAAACAAAGTGGTATATTTCCTGTCCTTATGGTAAGTTTGGATTGAGACAGAAGAGCACATAAGGACTCATTCTGAAAAAAAACCCAAAAAAACAAACCAACATAACCAACATTCATTGTTTCAAAAAGTATGGACTTCCAGGGAAATCAGATTACTGGTTGCATTGGTAAGTGAGCTCCTAATATGACATACATACAAGATGATAAGAATGGAAAAAGAGTAAAAAGGAAAGGCTGCAAAAAAAAAAAAGCAAAAGGGAAATGACCACAGGAGAAAATGAAAACAGGGTCCTTGTGAGATGGTGCTGGGCAATGTTCTGAAAGCAAGGACAGGAACAAAGAACTCAGAAAAGGGAACAAAGGAATCCAGGAACCAGATCTGGAGCTGAAGTCATCTGTACTAAGTGGCAGAATAACCATAACTGTCATAACACAAAATATAGTTTCAACTCCTTTCCTTGCCCCCTTCAAAAATAAGTAATTGTGAAAACCTTGAAACACACCATCTCTTGAGTATGCACCAACTCAAACACCGTTACTAGGCTTAGATTGATTTAGATTTGTCAGCAGTTACCTAAGAACAAGTGTCATGGATGTAAACATTAATAGGCAATATTTAGGTTAATAAGGTTAAGAAATTATAATAGAACAGGCAGCAGTTGATTATAACATCTATTAAAAATAAACTCATGCTTTCAAGAGTTAGCAATCTGAGACAAGCAATGGTAGAGAAGTCACCAGCACTACCTAAAGGAATATCTGTAGCATTCCTTTTCAGCACATGCACAGCTTCAAAGGGAGAAGCAGACTAATTTTCATTAAAATACCCTTGCATGCTGGTTAAAAGCTTAAATCGGTTTGCTCCTTTGATTCCATCTGGGATTCAACACTATACAAATCTGTTACAGAAAAATGCTATGCCACAGACTAACCTTTCCAAAATTTCCAAGTGTGCTGGTATTTAAAGGAGAAGCAGTAAAGGGAAATTCTTGCTCACAGTAATGGTCCAATAAAGAAGCAGCTTTAACACTTCTACATCAAGTCTACATATTCTTAAAACTGCAAAATACTTGTAGGTTACACCTCTAAAATGAGTGTAATTTTTCAGACTACTACTTACTAAAAAGGTATTATCTAAATGAAAACTGCTGTGTTTATTGAATTAAATTTTCTTTCCAAAACACTCTAAAAGTTGTATTGTCTGTATAGAACTCTGCTAACTCAGTGCCTAAAGCAAATAGGATTTTCCATACATAGACATTTCTTCAGTGCATTAGCCAACATCTGTAGTTTCATGCAGCAGACGTGTCCCCATCTCCAAGGAATAACAGAGCAGTTACTGAACACTGGCATTTCACAGAAGGATAAGAATATGGAACAGAGTAACCCTTTTTGAAATGCAGTGAATTCTTTGTAGATGAATCCTAGTAAATGAACTAGACAGTAACAAAAAAATCCTTGCAGCTCTGTAAAAAGTTAAAAGGCTCTATTGGATCTTCAGTAGTCACAAGTGATTAAGATTTAGAGAAGTGAAAGAGAGGGGGTAAGAGAGAAAACCTGTACCTTGCAAAAATACAAAAGATTAATTTCATGCTATTTTGAGCTTCTAATTGTAAATTGATTTTACCAATAAATACAAGATGGTTTTCTTTTTGTTTTTCAAACTGATTCTCTTAGTTTAATCAACAACTACTTTCCTTATATTAAAATTTCAAACTATTACTGCAAGAACTGGAGATTTCACTGCAGAATTTTCTTCTCTCTTGAAGGATGGCCATCCATAAACAAATGACCACCTCTTTGTCTCCTCCACTGACCTCCTGCATGAGTTTGGTGACCCCTGAGATTTGTTTTATGGTCATTGCTCTTTTACTCAGAGTGTCCTGCATGGTATTATCTGAATCACCAGCAGATTAACTTTCTAATCAACAATAAGTCTTCAAACTTTTCTTATCCCTGCTTCATTTAAAATAATTAGAAAACCAATAATTTAGAAAAAAACCTGAGAATTGCTAGCCTTTTGCAATACTGACTTTTTCTGAAAAAGATTTTCAAAGCAACCTGTCCCCCATAAGAAGCAAACTGAGTACCAATATTCCATGCAATACTACCATGTTCCTATGGGGAAAATGAAAAATTATAGCCTCTGCAGTGTTCAGATTTCTTCCCTCAATTTGTCTTCTGAATTACCACAACTTCTGTTTACAGAAATATTCAGTAACAATTTGTTTCTATGCTACATAAATGATCTTCCTTTTACCAACAACTACAGTATAGTTTCAGATAGAAGTGTAAGGTATTTTTTTTTTAATTAAACATTTTTAAATAAAAATAATTGCATCCTCTCAAAATTATCTACCATATAATTTCCTTGCATTGAAAACCTAAACCTGTTCACCAACAATGCTGATTAGGTACTTGCATTCAACCTTCTTATTATCTTATCAGTTTTGTTTGTATTCAGCTTCACACCTATTTAACTTTAAAGATTACTCCAGTGCAGTAGCAGAATATTCAAATTCAATAAATACAGTGCCATGAGCTTTTCAGGAATTGAAATGAGACTGGTATATCATGCACAGGATCTAAGTTCAGTGTTTGATACAGGGGTACAGAGAGCAGTGGATTCAACAGAAGCCCCTTGCTGCTCAGAGACCATAGACAGGATCTAAAACAGAGCTGGATTTGCTGAGACCCTGGAAGATAAATTGCAACTGTACCTTCTGAGCTCTGCTGTTAATCAGTTTGGAGTGAAAATAATAAGTAACAGCAACTATGCACACACCATGAAGCCAGGAAAATCATGCCCACTCATTTCTCTCCCAAGCAGTCAACAGCCCAGCCTGGCAGCAAGGTTTCCTTAACCATGAGGAAACTGTAGCAAGCAGCATGGCTCTCCTCCCAAATGAAGGGCTTGGGAACTTTAAGGACATGGCTAACACGGCTTTGAAAAGCTTCCACAAATAAAGCTTTCTCTCCCGGGTTGAGAAAACAAGAGCTTAGGTTTCAAGATATAAACCATAGCTTAGCTGATACGAGGAAAAGTTTCAGCAGCCTCAGGAAGGTGATGATTTACAGAAATCGGGACGGGATCCAGGAGAGGGAACGGGGAGCATTCCAATGGCAAACTAGTTTAACCAGTTTCTGATGAGCAGGATTTAGAGAAAATGCATCGATTAAGCGTGCTGGGTTACTCCCAATGCAGCAAGAAAGGAGCTGCATTGTGAAAGGCTACCCAGGGTAACCCAGGCGTTCATTTGCAGGGCGCTGCGGGCTGTAGCACTGCCCGTACCCGCGCGTTACCGTGAGCAGCGAGGGGCACGCTCCCGGGAGCCGGGCACTGCTGGCACCTCGGCATGGCTGTGGTTAATGGATGGCTTAACCCCATCCGACCGCAGGCTGCTGCCACAGCCCCGGAGCTCACCTTTCCTTCCCTCTCCTGCTCTGCTTCTCATCCACCAGCTGCAAGAAAGCCAGCTCAATGAACCCCACACAGTCAATACAGGGAAGGCGTATGTGCAGTTTGGACCAAGGACACTCGGAGGCTGCCCAATTTTTGTAGCAGCTACTGCTAGGTTGGGGTGATTTTTAAACCATGGGTCCCGTGTTACCCAACACCTCCATACTTGAATTTCCACAGTGTAATCACGTATGAAAAGACAGGTGAGTTTTCCCTCAGCTGCTCTGAATCTTCTCAATAAAATGTACTGTCACAATGCAAAAATTACAGTTTAGAGAAGACAACTTTGAATCAAGTTGCGCTCTACAGCACTAAGGAATAATTGAGAAATAGAGGGAGGCAAATAAAAAAATCTCAACTGCAGTAAAAGGAGACTGGGGCTTTGAATGAATCACAGCTCAAACTCAATGGCAGTGCCCTGCTGTAGCCTCTGAAGTGACTGCTCAGGTGCATCAGTCTGGTCCATGGAGTCAGCACCATTTCTTTCTTCTGAGCAGAGGAACTAATAGAAAAGTTCCTTAATTAAATTAATTCATAACGTCTCTTTTGAGAAGAGACGTTTACATAGCAGTTTAATGTATAGGTGCCTATGAAAGATCTGTATGCCATGCACCCCTAAGATATCCCAGGAATATTTAAAGAAATATGAGTCAGATAGCATCATCTTTCACTTGCAAAGCAATTTAAGTCTAAGGATAAATTTAATACTATGCTAACATGTAAATGTACATTAGTGTGCCTCCAAGATGGAAAAATATGTAATAACTCTTCCCACAGCACTTCTGTGAGATTTCAGGAGTGCAAACCGTAAGAGTCAAGCTGATTTGCCCTAAACCCACAGGAATCAATGACAGCTGGGATTACATTTCAGAGTCATTTGATTACAACCCAGTGCTTTGTACCTCTCTTTCCAAGACAAAATATATTTGTAATTAATTTTGCACATATCAGCATAGATAGTAAACTCACCTAAAGACTGATATTTTAAGCATCATTGTTTGAAATCCAAAATTATTTTTAAGCAAAAATGCAAACTGTAAAAAAATTTAAATATTTTTAAACTTCTGAGTCAAAGTCTCTTAATAATCAGAAATCCCAATCAAACTAGCCTCTAGATTCCTGACCATGCAATACTATGGGGATTTCATTCAGTAGATTTTATTTCACATAGTTAATAACTTTGCCAGGCCTTCATCAGTCCATAGTACATCTTCCATGCTAGCTGTCTCAGCTGAAGCACATATATTCACATACATGCACAATGTCCATAAAAACTGGCACTGAAAGAAAAATCATTGCTTATAAAAAGGAAAACACAGATTAATTCAGTTTTAGCCACAATGAACTCTTACTCCTTAGAGGAGCTCTACTAACTCAATACTCTGGAGAAGAATCTAAAAATCTGGGGAGGAGATAACACTTTTCTTTTTTTTTTTTCTTTTTTTTTTTTTTTACTAAGGTAAATTTTTTCCATTCCTGAAAGCTAAAAGCTCTTAGAAATAGATACAGTTTGCATACTCTCTGCAATTTAACTTCCTGAGGATTATACACTGGACATGCTTTAACTGAGGCCAAGAATAGGTTTCTCTGTATTCACAGTTTTCACTGCTCAGACCAAAGCTGTGTTTCTTCCAGAGTTCCAGCAGGGAATTTTTCCACAGCCCTCTCCTTCAGACCATCATCCCCTCTTCCTGGCACCAAACAGGTAAGGATGGCAGAGGGGACAAGGACCAGCTACAAGGAAGAGCAATTTGGGAAATGAAGCCTGAAAAGAAAGACTATTGCTGGAAAGGAAGACTGATGTTAAAACACTGGAAAACTGGCAACTGAGTAAAAGACTAGAAGTCTGAGGTGGAAGCAGAGCATGCAGGGAAAGGCTAGAAACCAGACAGGGAGTAGAAGAGTAGCAAGACCACAGGATATGTTAGGAGGAGGGTTGGGGAGAACCACTCAGGCAGACTGGGACTGGGGTCCAATACAATAGTCAAGGACCAGAGAGAGAGTTGGAATTTTCTGAGTAGGAGCTGGTGCAAAACAAAACTTACTGCCTCTCATCTATGACCCTCAAAATGCAAGATTCACTAAGAAAATATACAGCTGGAAAACACTGAGGGAAATCACAGGACAACTTAGGAGGAAGAAATGAGAACAGGAGCTGATTAGGCAATGACAGGGGAAATGACAACAGAAGAAACCAACTAAAGACAACATGGTATTGCAACATTAAATACGGCAAGCACTTGAGCACAGAAGGGCACTGACCGCACAAAGACATGAAGTGCACTTATATAAACACAACATCCTGGTAAACAGGGCCCATTTCTCTTCCCCATCCTTTAACTTTTTCCTTAATTCAATTTTTAAGACTAACAGGGTGGCCTTAAAAAGACTGTAATTGTTCCACTGTTCTAAATAATTTTACAGACTCAGGTTTGGTAGGTGCTCTACATGTGAATAGAGTTGCAATGGAAGACTTGGGTGCAATACAAAAGATGGAGATAATTAAGCTCCTGAACTGGATCAATTTCACAGATTATTTCCTGCAAGACAAACCCAAATCAGTTCTGAGTTTAGGACGAGCAGAAGACCCAGAATCAGACAAATAACTTTTAGTGGACAAGTTCACAAAGGCAAAGCAGGAGCTAAAGCTTGAACCATCGTATCACTTTCCCTAAAGTCCCCTTAGTACATCCTGCTCTTCACCTGAAAAATTTTTGGTCTTTCAATTTCTTTGCTGTCAGCAAAAACGTGCAAAACTCACTGGGCAAAAAACACTGCATGCTGTGATATTAATGATCTACACTGAATTCAGTGATGTCTTAATGCAGTAATTTGCTTTATTACTCCAAAGGGGAAAGATAAAGTTTTCAACCCTGACTGTTTTACATAGATGAAAACATCAAATTATATGGAATAATATGTTTAGAAACATTAATTTGCCACAAAACCCAAGATTAACATCTAGAACTTTGTGGTACAAAACTACACTACCCACCTGCCCACCACCCCTATGAACCATCTTCCATCAAGTGAATAGTTTTAAGGCTGAGGAGTCAAGCAAAGTTTGAAGATGTCAAAAATAAGGTGATCCAGTGACCTGATCTGCCCCGCTGTGCACATACATTCATGATAAAGTCTTTAGAGAAAACATGCTGTGCTACACAGCTGTGGGACCTCTTGCTCATTCAGTGCAGAGAAATGAACTGCTGGAAAGGCAGGAAAAGTGGCAGGAAAAAAGGTTGTTGCTGCTTCTGCCATCCCCGCACTGCTTTATTGTAAACTGCAAAAGGTGTGGGATGGAGGAGGCTGCAAGGACAGATAGTCCAATCTTATGGTGAGATAAGCTGAATAATGCCTTGGAGAACTGGACTTTACTTGCATGTCTTCTGGAGTTCCTCAGTGATGTAAAGAAAGTCATTTAACCCCAACTTTCAGCAACAAACTTTTGTCTGAGTGAGCACCTGACTTGTGATTCAGTCTCATTTGTATTAATAGTGAACACTCATGGGTGTAACTGGAAGCTGTGGTTGGGAAAGATTAAGTGTACGGTATCCTAAAGCACTGAGACAATGCAGTCCTTGATGATTCAGTCTGCACCTTCCATCAAAGTGGGGTTTTTTGGTGTTATTCTCTCTGCACCTCAACTCACGCTTTATCTCCTAGAAAGTGGAGATTACACCAACTTTTTGTCTCACAAGGATGTTGTGAAATGCAATTACATCTTGGAAGCACTCAGACTATCGCAATGAGCACCAGAGGAAAAAAATTAGCTAATTAATTCAAAAGTTTGAAAAATGTGCTGAGAACAAGGCGTAGCTCTATAACTGAACAAAGAGGTGGAAAGAAAATACTGAACAGTGACTCACTGAGTCGACACAGTCCATTCTGTGAACTGCCAAGGAAGCCTACAGAAATACAGCCCTTAATCATGTACTTAATGACTGCACCCAACAGAATGTGAAAACTGGGTTCAGGTTGTGCTGTTGGCAAGTTTTTGAATACTTGAGTATGTAACCTTTATTTTCAAATAGGAATGTTCCATATACAATAGAACTGGGAGATGTATTTAATTTGAACAAGTAGGAACAATCCTCTCATCACCATTTAATGAAACATTTACCTCTTAAGGGTATCAGCTGTAGAGGAGGGAGGATGGAGAGCACATACTTTCAAAATTACAGCTCCATGGCAGAAAACTATTCTTCCTAAACCTCTCAGCTGTCTAAAAATCCAACTGACTCCAGCTTTCACTGTAAAAATTTAATGAACTAAGCTGAAAGCTTCTGTCAGGTCCACAGAAATAGATGTGCAAGTCCTATTATCAAAGGAAAAAGCAGCATCATTGAGAATTCTGAAAAGCTGCAGGCATCATTCGGTGCAGTGAGCCAGATCAGCTCAGTAAAACATTGGAACCACTCAAAGCCATCCAAATCGACTGTTTACTGCACTTCTTAATGTTGCCATCCACACTGAAAGTTGTTTTGATTAATTTGTCAAGTAAAGGGGTTTTTACTTCAAAAAATAAGTGCAGAAGTAATACCCAAAAGCAGAATTTATTCTTGGGTTCTGTAAATATTGAATGTTATTGCAATAAATTATAGTGTATATGTGACATGAAAATATTCCAAAAATTTAAATCACCAAAACCCCCAAATTACTAAAAAAATAGTTAATAGACTATTCAACAATCACAGGCTAATTGTAGTCTTCTCAAAAAGCAATCATTTTTTAAAGCAGCTTGCAGAGATGCTAAATGTTCATCCTTTTGTGTTTAAATGCAAATGGAAGGTACTCAGCTAAACCCATATGTGGTACTTTGAAAATATGTGGTTTGGCATTCTCTTATGTACTTCTTATTACTTCTACAATTTTTTTTAGAAAGATAAAACTATTTCTGTACTGTACAAAATCTCCATTTCTAAAATGCAAAGACCTAGTTCTAACAAAAAGCAAGCAGGCAGAAAGGAATTTATTAAGATTACATATCCTTCATATTAACATCTGTTTTAACACATATTAGAAGGAAAAGCACTTTTAATGTCCTGTTTGTGTTTGTTAATGGCCATTGTTGATTTCACTGGATTATAGTAAAGAGTCCTTAAAATACAAGTAATCAATAAAACCTATGCTCAATGTCACAAGCATGAAACACAACATATTCGTATCCTAAATTATTTAAACAGGACTGTTTAAAATTTATGACATTACCCTGGGAAATGGCACACAAAGGATGAGTCATATTTTTTAGAATTTTCATGTGTTATGCAGCAATGATTACTTGCAGAGTGGCTGACGAAATATTTGGAAAGGGAAAAAGTAATCTTTCCAAATCAAGTTATATAACTTTGATTTACATAAATGTAATCCATTCAGTAGTCCAAGCAGAAAAGTAATATTTATGGCCCAGACACAAAAACCTAGAGCTTTAGTTGTAATTCTTACTAGGAAAGCAAAATAGAACTGGGAAGATGAAGGAGGGAAGAGAAGAAACCCATCTTTGTGGAGCTAGAGGTGCTTACTGTGCTGCCTTTTCTGGCTCTGGATGTAAGAAAACTCAATACAACCTAAACTGCATAGAAATTCCAATGCAAATTAATAAGATGATTCCATGCAGGAAGTCTTGAATTCATGATGCCTTTAACAGAGCCTACTTTATGTCAACCCTGCCTATTTTTGGTCCTGAGCTGACCATTTATATAAGGAAACGCTAGAAGACATGGAGATGTGGCAGCTTTCCATCAGCAGACCAGCTCTACTTGCTATTCCCAAAGTACTGCTCTGACCCTTGGTGTCACTGGAAAGCCTCTGCAGAACATGCAGCTCTTCTTATCAAATGCCCCTATGTGTATCTCGTTGGGTATATGTGTGCCACGAACACATGTGCATGGGCACGCTCAGGAGAGAAGGATGAGATTTAGAAAAAGATTAAATTTATCTCTTATTTCATCTGAAAACAATCTCTAGAGATGCCCACTAGATCTTCAGAGCTAAAGTATCTGACACTCTCCAAGTAGATTTAATTTCTGCACTGCTGAAAAACATCTTCAGTGCCATCTCAGAAGTTCACTTAGGAATTGTGTATTTTCAAAACTCAAGTAAAGCAAATTAGCACATAGAGTTACATAACAAAAACTATTCTGAAAGGAATAGATTTTATCTAGCAGAAATAATTAAAACAGCAAAGGCTAAATTCCCTAAACGAACTTAGTTCAGTCCTTTTCTGCACACACACTATGCAGCACTCTGAATCACAGAGCTACATGCCATATTTTCCAGGCTATTGCTTTTGTGCAAAAGAGATGGGCCATTACCTATCCAGCTGGACAGTCCAATAGCTCTGCAATCCTTACCACCCCAAAAGAAGGGCAGTTGTGCTTGAGATCCTCGCTGCCATCTGCCAACCTCTGGATCTAAACAAAGTGGCTTCTTCACTGAGGCTATCTGTCCCATTGCTGGCAAAACCACAGACATATTTTCTTGCTTTCATTCAAGGTGTGCACAGCTGAGAACTCCCTGATCCACTCTCAAGAGTGCCATGTGCTCCGGCTGGACAGGCTTTCCTAAGAATCAGTTGTTATGGACTGCACCCAAAGCGTAACAAACTTGTTCTGAAAATGACCACCTTCTGCGTTTGCTAATGAATCACAAATTAAGATAAATTGAGTGAGGTTTTATAGGAATGGCCAAAGACCAGCTTGATGCTAAGTTTCAAGTACTTTTTCAAAAGCACAGGGAAACTGGGACACCACAAAGGAAAGATGATAAAAATAAAACATATGCTAAACAGAGTATTCTCCCTGAAATTTGGTTCACAGAAAAAAGATGAGTCATAACCAAACACAAACACATACATAGCCCGAGAGGAGGTAACACAGCATAAAGTAGCTTGGCCACACTGATAGTTAATGCTACGAAGGTCATCTTGTCATGTGCAACCTACCAAAGCCCCCTTACAATGCAAAGCAATGCAAACATCACTTGGGTGAAACCTGCAGAGTTTACAAGTCAATTTTTTTGGGGGTAGGTTATAGCACAGTCCAAAGCAAACGCCGTATTACAACAGAGAACAGGGCAATAGCAATAGTAACACACATACTGCTTTTAGTCCTGTATCTCTGTTACGTACCACACATTAATGTTCTGACTTCACAAAATGGTATCCTTAATAGTACAGACAAGTGGCCCATGTAAAATCTACCTGCAAACTGCTGCTGAGTTATGATAAATTATTTCTTCAACTTGACATCTTCAGTGATTAATAACAAATACAACTCGACACTACTGCAAGTTTTTATCTGATGCAATGCAGGATACAAACAATACTGCAGCAACTAACCACAGGCAATCCAACATCCCTTCTCCCCACCCCCAAACTAGAAAAACATTTTCTTCAATAGCTTCTGTTAAATGCAAGTTAAAAAAAAAAAATAAGAATCAGTCATTTATAAACTGGTTTACTTATTTCAAGCATGCATAAAGTTCTAAATTTTAAAAACACTTATGTTTTGAGGCAGCAGTAGCAATACAGACAAGACATTTACAACAACATACAAAGCAAGCAAATGGTGACACATAGAATACTGTAAATTAACTGACTGAGCCTTAACCAACCTAGGTCCTGAAGTCAACCAAATCTGGATGGTCAATGTAAGCCAATGTAAGCCACTGGAATTAATTTTTCATGATATTTATGTCAAATTATGCTAATTATTGTGCCTACCCATAAATGAAAATCAAGAGCCAAAAGGAAATGGCCAGGAAACAATGAATTCTTTAAAAAAAAAAAAAAAAAGCATATGTAAAATACAAAAAAATCAGCAGCATTTTTCAAGTCTGTGGTTTTGTTAAAGAGCAAATAGAAATCATAAATTATGTGGAGTAACTGCTGATTAAGCATTCAATTAAAATTATATGATATTTTTCTTGCATGAGTAATTCAGAGTGAAACAAGGTGTTATACTAAAGAGATGTTTGGACACATCAACAAATCATTCTGTGCAATCACTAGGATACAATAGTGTGAAAATCCCATAGCATGGAAAAAAGGCAGGGGCAGTGGGGAGTGCCAATGCCTACATATGGCTGAGATGTCCTTGGGTTCTCTGACCCTCACCCACCTCCGCACATACACAAATCAAAAACAAGGTTTTCAACCATTTTACCACTGAACAACTGTAGGCTTTACAAGGAAGAATTCACATTTTGTTGGCTAGCATTCAGTGGAACTTCAGGAAACTGTATTTTCATTATGGAGAAAACTTTACCCTGACAAACTGGGTGCCAGTTAGGAGCAACCATCACTACATACAGGTTGACACCAAGGTGAACATTTTTGGTTTTAGCAGAGATAAAACACAGAAACGCAGGTCACAGAATGATTGAAATTTAGTCCTGCGTTATACAGTCTGCTGACAGACATTAACTACTGAAAACAGCACTTTTTTTTTTTTTTTTTTTTTAAATCTAAGACACAGACAGTAAGATTTCTCAAATTATTTAAGACCTGGATATTTAAAACAGAATAATACCCTTACTTGTTAGGAAGACACAGTGAGAAGCTATATTTAATGCATCTTAATGCTAAAAGAGTTCTTTTTAGAGGTTTCTTCATATTTTCATATGCAAAATGGAAAAGTAATCAACATCTTAGGAAAATAACATTTTATCATCTTCTTGAGTAACCTTTTAAATATTTTACTGAAGTTAAAATTGACATGGAAGCATCCTAAAGCACTAAAAATAAGACAGGAAATTTTAAAAGACAGGTTAGCCAGGCATCCTGGATATCACAATTCCTTGTTTCTTCTTCCCACTCAGAAACAACTCTCATTTAACTATAAGGAACTTAATGGCTTTGTCTATTGGAAATGCAGTGAGCACAAGTCTGCCCAAAGAAGACAGTATGCAAGCTCAACTTTATGCATTTTCCTTGTAAGCAGGGGGGGAATCCCAAGTCAGAAAATGTGTAGTAATATAAGTGAAAGAAATAAATTTAAGCTAGCAAGGTGGAAGATGTAAGGAAACAGGGGTAAAACAAGTACAATTAGCTACAAGCAATCTCTGCTGGTCTTGGAGTATTCTCTCTTACCATTTTTACCTGATAAGAATTCTGATCTAAGGCAAGCATTCCACAGGAGTCAAAAGCTTACAAAGTGAAGCAAGAACAAAAATGAAAGATAATTAGGCAGCAGAGATGAAATTATAGACTGATTGTTAGACAATTACTTGGATAGATGAAATTACTCAAGATGCTATCACAATTATCACAGTTATCATAGTTACAGTTTTTTATTCTAATCCTAAATATAAATCCATTAGATGTTTGGAATTAAATTACTCCTACAGCCTGTTTATTGCAGTTATCTTAGTAGAAGGACATGAACATATGGTAGAAATTTGTCCTTGCCTAAAATTACTCTGCTTGTACTCTGTACATTATAAATCTGCAGACAGGGAATGGCACTGCCAGATGTAGTGAAGGGAGTAAGAGGGTAAGAATGAGGGTGAAGGAGGGAAGGGCTTCCTACCATCCCTTTCAAACACGATAGCACAGTATCATTTGCTGGAACAGTAAAAATTCATAGCACTTCATGGTCCAGGAGGACAGTTGTGGTGCATGTACCCAACATTAGGAATACATGGAAAAAAAACAGGAACAGGCACGGAGAAGTGAGAAGTCTGACTCAGAAAGATAACCTAATACTGTAAAGCAGATGTGCAGTGAGAAAGAAATGCAAATCCACCAACACAGAGAGGTATAATATATAGTCAGCCTCACACTGCACTGAAGAGAGCAATATAATGGCACTGAAGCAGGAAACACATCTCTAGTGAAAGGAAATAAACATCATCTCACCAGTAAGGAAAGGAGCAAGCTCCATGGGCACTCAAGAGATGTCTCCCCCATTCCCAAGCTCCCCAAAAGTCAAAAGAAACAAAAATGAGAACACAGAAAATGAGAAGCATGAGATCTCTGAATCAGAGGTGCTGCTTGCAGGTAAGAATAAAAGTCTTCCACTAACAAGTGACACAAAGTCAGAACCATGAAACATGGAAGAACACACACTTTAAGGGGACAGTGTACTTTAATTCTTTACTCATTTGCATCCTTCCCCTTCCAATGTCAAGAACACAAGGGAGACTTTGCTTGACGCAGAGTCCTATTTTTGCAACTAACTTGCCTGCCAGTTCAGAAATTACTATAAGCTTTCCAAGACTGGAAATTCCTCTAGTTCTAGTCCTTGAAATAAAAATACCATGCCAGTAGAAACCCTGGAAGTCACCCCTTCATCTAGCATCAAAAGAAAACATTCTAAAGTCTCTAGAGCATTTTGGTGGCCAGTGTTAAGAGTACATATAACTCAAAACCACTGCAAGACAATGAGCCATATGGGAATTATTTTCTGAACTATTAAAAACTTGTTCATTTGCATGATATATAAGAAGAGAAAAAAGACATAGAAATTAATTCCTTACCACTGGAAACCAGAATTCTGATTTTTAACTGAAAAGATAAGATCATACATTTCCAAATTACAAGACAAGGGCAGATAATTTAGTGCTGTTTCCCATTTCTGAGAAGCAGAACAAATAAAATCCTTATTTATTAAAGCCAGCATTTTGATTCTTGTAAACTCAAAGAAGTGAGTATCTCCTTGAAGCGTTTCCAGCTACACAAAAACAGATCAATACCCTTGAACTAAGAAACACAACAGAAAGCCAAGGACTGTACAGGAACAAAGGCCACTTATCCAGGCACCATCATTTTCAGTACACACAAAAATTCCCAAAACACTTACAGTACTCTCAAGAAAAGAACTGAAAAAGTATTGGGGAACTTCACATTGCCAACACCTGTTTTCACTGTTCTATATTTCCCCTCAGTCTGTAAACAAAAGACTTGCTTCCTACCTGAAACCTGTTAAAGTTATCCTGGACACTGACAGTCAAGATTATTATATCACAAAATTTAACTACCATTCTTTAAGCTCCACTAGTTCCTCAACTACACTTACATGCTTCCAGTCTTCAGTTTTCAATAAGTACCTACCCCTGTGGTACCTGATTTACTCAGAAGACCAACAAGGAGGTGTGAGGCTTACCTCATTGAAGAGTCTGCTGATGCAGACCAGTGCCCCATGCTTGCATGCAGAGGTTTGTGGGAGTGGAGAAAGAGGCAAAATTGGGAAAACAGTGGTGACAGGAGAGGAAGAAATAGTCTCCTTCCTATTGCTTTTGTTCATTCTGTTGTCGGGGCCCTCTGAGATGGGAAGCACCAGAGGAATTATATTTCCTTTGTTCTCTCTTTTTCCTTGATGCTGTCCTTCATTTCCTTTTCTTGCTGTAAAGGTTAGAGGAAGGGGAAAGCATTGTTGCAGGGAATAAGGAGCCAGAGGTCTAAGGCAGTTGTGGATCCATTCACAACAGGCAGGAGACTAAGACTTATGATGAAATTAATCATCTGGGACTGATATTTTCCACATATTTTTCTTCCAGTACTGAACGTTGATCATTACTACAGAGGAAACAGCTGCTACCAGGACAGACAGAAGAATCAATTTTGTTTTCATTTGGGGCTTTTTATTTGAAACTAATCAAAAGATCAGAACAGCAGCATCTATAAAAGGGACCCAGAATAACACAATCTTCTGTTGACTTCAAGTCACACATTACTTACATACAGAAACTATTTCAGTAGCTTATAGTCATAGTGATATTGATCAAAGGCACCTGCAACTGTCTTGGTTGCACATGCACTGTAGTAATTATGCATGCAAATGAGCAAAGTAGATATTTATGTGGTTGATCATCAGTATAATTACTATAACTGAATACACAATTGTGGTAACTGTACACACAAATTACACATGCATGCAGTTTTAAAAACCAAGTGTTGCATTCTTTGTCTCTATTTTGATAACATCCTATGGAAACACTTCTCCACTGGAAACAATTAAAAAGTATTAACTTTTAAAAAGATGTACATTTAATCAACTGTCTACTGAACATTAAAAAAATATAACAATCCAGTAATTTTGTTTTCCAAGCTGACATATCAGCAAAATGTCACTACTGTCATAAGATTTAACAACTTGAAAAGAATAAAACATTTAAACATAGCTTCTTGTTTCTCCTTCTTATATGCATTTAGTAACCTGCAACTGCCTTAAGATATTAAAGGTGATTATTTGAAAAAATAATGCATATGATCAAAGTTTTTAACAAGAGCTGAGCTAAATTTTCATTAGCTCATTACAACTCTAGAGATAAGTGGAAATATTTTTAAATTTTGGATTTTTATCAATTTAAACACTTAAATGCATAGGATTTGATTATACTTTAGACCAGAAGAGTTGGTGCATTCAAACCCATACAAGGTATTTTTCTAAGGTTCTTAAACAACATATGCTTTCACGTCTCAAGCCCAGATTTTGATCCATATTAACATAAGAAATGATTTTGCATTTATTATTAAGTACTTCAAAGAGTATGACAGAAGTAATAAAATATTTAGATATTGCTGTATTCTGGCAGATCACGGCGTAGTCGTATTGCCTTCAGCTTCTCTACTTTGATTTTTGTTCGCAACAGTTCTTCTTCCAGTTGCTGCTTTCTTTTCAAACCATCCCTTTTTTCTTGGACATAAAGACCAATTTTTCTTTGGTTTTCTAATATTATTTGATGCTCTTCTTTCAGCATTTGTAACATCTGTGGGTCATAACCACACATTGGTCTAAAGCGTTCTCCAACCTCAAGCCTAAAAAACTCATCTCTCCTTGGTACAGGGGAAGGAGACATCATCACTCTCATATCAACTGAAGACACTGATGTTGAAGGAGACCTTTCCATAATATGCACCAGCTGGTGTTCTTCCTCTTGTTCTAAGTTCTCATTTTGCTGTGAGTCTATAATCAAAGAAGGAGGAGGTTTGACATCCTCTTCCGACTGCAAGTCCATCATGACTGTCGCAGGATGGTGATCCAACATTGCCTGTGGTGAACTGGTACCAGCAACTGTTTCTTTATCGATACTAGCACTAGAACACACAAAACCATATTTAAATAATCCATTAAAAACTATTTTAAAAGGCATAGCTATAAGTAACCAAAGCTTCATTTGAATACTACTCTGCTATCTATGCCTGGGACTCTTATTTCATTACCTGAACGCCACTTGTGCCCCTCTTTCTCTCCACCACAGCCCTGTCTTACTCCAATTTTATTGCCCTAAAGGCAGTACAGCCAACAGAGAACTTATCTGGCAGGCCCCTCTGACACTGAAGAAGCAAGTGACAATTGAAAATATATATATAAAAAAAAGGCAGCACCAAGTCATGCAAGTATCAGAGGACAAGAGTCTATATAATATAAAAGGTGATTTTAAAAGGACATTAATTTAGATGGAGTAGACTATGGCAGAAACATTTCCATGTCCCAAACTTATTAATCTCCCCCTGTTTTAATGTGTTCCCTGTTTCTGATTCATGCACCCAAGTATCTGGGGTTTTTTTCAACATAAAATAATCACTAAATAAAATTACACAAAGAGCCTTGGGAAAAGAAACCAGAGCCCAAAAGACAACCCTTGCCAGTAGATTTGGGAACCAAGCTAATCCTTGCTCCTTCTCTTTGAATCGTCGATCTTAGTATTTCTTCCGAAGCTTCAAGACACAGAAATGCTTCCATTAAGAACAGCCTATAGTTCTGTGCACTTCTTTTTGAAAGAACACCACCCGCTTGACTCATTTGTCTTTCTGTAAATCCCTGAGTCAGCAGCATCTCAAACCATGATTTGACATTGCATTGGCTTTGATGATAACAACGGCTCAAGCTGTTCCTGACACTTGTCTACCATCAGTTGTGTTTGAAAGCCTACACTTCTGCACATCACTCCTTTATTCAGGTAATGCTTTTTTAAGCCAGATCAGCTTCTTCATCTATTACTGTACAGCTCTACAAAGAATACTTGCAGCATGACTGGGAAGGCAGTATAGAGTTACATGGGAACAGGAATATATTAACTTGGGATTGACAGCCAAGTCAGTGCACCCTCATGGCCAGGACTGTCTAAAACAGAGGCTGTAATTGGTGATTGCAGACTGAAGACATTTCCAAACCCTTCAAAGACTACTGCCTGCAGTTAAAGACAGCAAGTGGATCCATGATTAACCTAACATTCACAGGTACTCCCCAACCCTGGAGGATTTGAGTTGCTGTCTTAAATTTAAGGGTGAGCAATGGAGTTTTTCTATACCTTAAAATGCCTTCAGAGCCCTACAATCCACACACTGAGAAACTATCTGATTATTAAAACACCATACTGGTTAGTAAGAGATGTGGGTTCAAATTCCCAGAAGCAAAGAGAAATTTAACTTGTACATCCTGTTCTCCTGTAAATGCACTAACTCCTTAATGAAAAGGTGGCATGATCATAATTTCTGGATGTCCCATGGTCTTCAAAACTCTTGGTTTAAAAGAAATAAGCACTCACAGTTGCAATTTCTGAAGGACCCTGACCTAGCCTGCCATCCATTAACATGAAAATGCATTTTCTATAATAAAAGCATGAAAGCTTCTCAATATTCAGTTGTAAAAATGCTCATCAGGGTCAGAGCAATATATTTTCCAAAAATAAAGCCTGTCAACCACACAAACTATTTAAGCTAAAGATTCTTTTCAAAAAACCACCATCTATCTGAAAACTGACCTTTCATTAATCCCCTGAAGAAAACACCAAGATAATCTTAATTCTATTGACTGTTACCTGAGCTGCCTATGAAGTATCAATTATATCACCTTACTGACTTCTACCTCACGCCACAAAGCTTCACTTTTTCCTATATGCTTCTTTCTCACATTGTTTTATCCTCTCAGCATCGGAAGCATTATCCTGCACACAAATTTTCACTTGTTTTCCCCAGTGCTGAGTGCAAGTCTGGGTTTCCCCCCTCTTCACAACTACAGCTTCTAATAAAGCTTCTCTCCTTCTCATTTGCTGGCTCCTGGCCAGCTTCTAGCCTGAGAAAAGTGGAAACAACCAGCCGGAGAAGCAGGTCATTCTGACAAAAGGAAATGGAGAGAGAGCAGAAAGAGAAAGTGAGAGAGGTTAAATAGAAGAAAGATTTTGTCTAGCATAGACTAGAGCCTCCAAACAGTGAAAAAAAATCCATCTCTTAAAAGTGTAATCCACACAGAACTAGAAAAATTACCAGATCTCCAGGTAACTCTGATGAGGCTTGGTTTTTTTTGGTTTTTTTTTTTTTTCCCTTAGTCAGCCTCTTAAGAGGAAAACAATTAGACAGCAAAGAGAGAAAGAAGGAATTGAGAAACAAAAGAGCTGCCTGTATAGTGGTTACTAATGTTGTTTCTGACAACTTGACTGAAAGAAAGACAAACAACAGTTACCACAATTTGGGCATGGTGTTTATAACCCTGCAGGCACCCATGATTCACCAGGTTTTGTTTAATCACAGCAAGGTAGAAATTGCTTAAAGGTGCGATTAAGAATTTGGGCTCGTTATAAGCTATATTTCCCTCCTCCAAAACCTAAGTCATATCCTGGTGAGTTAAAACCCAACACTGGGTTTATAAAGTTAGGGTAAAATGCAACTCAGAGAACTATCAAGTAATTATGTATTTGGGCAGGGAAAAAAAATAGTATTTTAAATTATATTCTCTCCTTCAGCCCACGGTGTAGTGGCTGTTCCTAGGAACAACCATTTTGGGTAAGCAGTAATCAAGTCAGTGTTCCCAGACCCATAAAAAACTGCAAAAAATGTTTAAATTACAGGAGACAAACTATGGAGATCATTAGCTCTTAATCATTCACTACAAGCGTCAGTGCTTTTTATAAGCCGATCTACAAACTAAAGTTCTCACACTATTTTTTTCCCCCTCCTTACAAAAGTTGGTAGTCAAGACACTGCAACCTTTATTAGCACAATTAAAAGCCTCATTTTGCTCCAGAGAATTCTTTGGAATGGTTCCTCCAGGGGCATTCACCAGGAGCAGCAGCACAGCCCAGTTGCTTTAGACTTCTTTACGCAAAGGACCCACAACAGAATATTTTTAGAGCATCTGGCATGTTGGGATTTAGACAATTGTTACCATTCAGTTCAACCAGTGGCACCATGAATCCAATTCAGCAAGTGTGCGCATGCCAGCTTTTCTTAGAGTGTTACGCTGCTGCACTCACTATCAGTATATCTGATTAAAATACGGAAAGTTTGCTTCCCATTAATCTGCTTGGGAAAATAAGAAAAATCAGAGCTTTCTCAAGGTTGCTGGGGAGTTATTTGACTTCCCTCCCCCACTCCATAGCTTAGTTTTTGTATCTGGAGGAACCAAAACCTGACCCAGGCATTTTTTGATCCCTCAAGGACCAATACAGAACCAGCAGAGTGTTACAAGTCAGATATGAGGGGCATTAGCCAGCTGTGGGAGAAAGACTGCACAGTGCCTGCCTGTATTATGTCTGGCTCAAATCTAGACACTGTGTCTCACTTTACTGAGCAGTAAAAAAAAAAAGAAACCTTGCAAAAAAAAAAAGAAAACTTCTAGTGCTGTACCTCTCAGTTTCTGTCTGTATTTAAATTACCTCATGTACGGCACAGAACTGCTTGGAGTTTAGACTGCAATTAGCTTTGCTCCAGCTTCAGGGAACTACCGTCAATGCAAGAAAAGTATAATTTTAAAAAACATTTGCACTCACAAAGGCACTGCAGTGTGGAGAATCAGTTTTTTTTCTTTAAAGGGTTGGGATTAGCTAAAACATAACATGCAAACACAAAAGTAAATGAGAGAAAAAAGGTGAATAAGGTTTCTTAGCTCTGTGAAATAACTTTATTAAAAATCCTATATAAACTGGTAACAGTTCCATATGTTGCAAAATGACTGCAGTATTACCTTAAATGGAGGAGAATAGCCATCACTTTGTCAGTGTTTGAATAATCTGCCTATTAAAAGGTAGGGGAGGGGTAGAGGTTGGAGCTACTATTTCTCTTTGATTCTCTCTTAACCCTCACTTTCCAGAGTATGACAAAGACTCTGAAACAAGCTTTGAAAGAGCTGAAAAAAAATTAATGCAATGCTAAGTCACCATAAAGCTTCTCATAAAACAAAAGCAGTATTATTTTTGTCATTGTTTCCCATTTGGGAATTTCTCTGATAAACACTTCCTTTAGGTGCCTGAGCACAAGCAAAAGCGTTACAAAGTAGATAGGAGGCGCCATAATTTTCATTCAGTAACAAAATAAAAAGAATTGTCTCACCTTTGAACACCGCTCCTGTCTCTTAAACACACATTGGAAATCTGTGGAATCATCTCCACAACTTTCTTGGTTGGCTCGGAAATGCTGCTTTTACAATCTGAGTGAGTCTCCTTTTGCTGCAATAGCTCCTGTTTGGCATATTCTTTGAGCCTCTTGTACAGCGTGCGCAGGCCCTGTGCAGTACGAGGAGGGCGATCTACTCCGATGGCATTGTAGTTATCAGCTATGATATCCCAGCATTTGTTTTTTTCCACTATTACAGAATGCTTATTGGTATGTTCCTCGAGAATTTTAACATACGGCTTCACGAGTTTTAGCAAATCGAGCTTTTCAGATAAGGTAAAATTAGAAGATCTGGCCTTCCCAACCATTGTTATCTTTGAATTAAGGAAGCTGTTCCTGGAGCCACCATGCAGTCCCTAGCTCTGTTCAGCTCTTTTTCACAAACAGAAAAAGATCAGGCTTAACTAGGCTAGTCTCATTTAGGCCCACGCCTACAAGGGAGGGTTTATTAAAATTCCTTCAGCTTAAGCTGACGCAGGTTCAGGAAATCTGCTTAAGCCAAGCCTGACCTACATAAGGCTTCAGACTGAAGAAGGCGAGAAGAAACAAGCAAAATACACTTTTGTACGAAGAGACCAGACATACGCAGGATTTAAAAACATAAAGGTTTAAAGATTAGCACGTTACCCAGCTAAAAATTACCTAATTTAGCTGGAGTAACAAGCTCTGACACATCTCCCCAGCTCCCTCACACAATCTCAAACTGAAACCGTGCTGGAGATGATTTTACGTGTAACGACGTCCCCCCCAGAAAAGCAACAATTGCTTTGTGCGAGGCAGGGCGCGTTACGGGGAGCGGGAGGCGAGAGGCGGCGGCGCGTGTGGAGAGAGCCCCGGCAGAGCCCCCGGCGCCATTTGCATAGAGCTGGTCCTGCTGTCAGTCACTGCGGGGCGGCATCTCCCCCAGCTGGCTGGTTACGCTCGGGCTTCGCCGCAAAGCTCGGCTTCTCCCGCACTTGGCAGCCGGCGAGAGCCACCGACACGGGGGCTTCTTAAAGAGCCCGCTGCGCTCCCCGGCCGAGCTCCGGCACCGGCAGGAGCGGCACGAACGCCTCGGTGCGAGCGGGCCCTGAGCGCCGCCAGGGCGGCCCTGAGGCGGCTCCCGGGCGAACCCCGGCATCGCCCCTCGGCCGGGGGCTGCGGGGCGGCACCGCCAGGGCTGGGGCTGCCCGCAGCAGCGACGGATTTACCGAGTGCGTTACACCGTGTGGATACTGACTGGGGTTTGCAGAATGTCCACCGGCAAACAACCGACTTCTATTGTATTTATCCAGGCGTTTTTTTCAGGATAAAAGAATCTGACTTTCATTAACGAGATGTGCCTCCATTTCTAATGTTTGCTCAACAACGTATCACCTTAAAGCAAGCCTCACGTAAAAACGCATGCAAGGCTTTACATTTCTGTGATCTAAACTAAAGCAACAAATCGGAGAAAGGAAAACCAGCAGATAGAAGGAAAGGTGTTCTCAAGTAGAAAAAGCAAAAACTAAGTTTGAAAAATGACGTACTCCACTGAAAGGGTCCGGAGGGTGGAAATAAAACACCACTTTAGATAGTGGCAACAGCTTCCTAAGCTTAACATGTCCAGCCTTGAAAACAAGGGAGCCTAGAGCAGGGGGAAGGAAAGAGAAATAATTATAGCTTGAAATATCCTAAGGCTATGAAGATCTAGGTATAAACTTGTTTGCTCTGAGGGGAAAAAAACCCAAAGCAGACACAAGCCGCATTCAAAACAAGAAATTCACACTAAACAAAGGGAGACTTTTAACTGCTAAAAATCAATTAGCATTTAGAACAACAAGCACTTTTGGAACCATTTCTAAGACTTGGCTCGTCAGTACCACCTAACAAAATTGTGACCAGTCCACTTCACTGACATTGCTTTCAAGCCAAGATTAAATAAAGCATTTTATAGTCTGAAGCCTATTACACTTGAATTTGAGAAACAAAATACTCTTGTGGTTAGAAGCACTGTATGAAAACCATTACTTATAAACACCTAATCCTTCCCTATTTCCCCTCACTTTGCACTTTACTAATATTAAGAATAGAAGGCTGGTGGTTAGAGTTTTGGCTTTTTTTAATTTATGTTCTTAGTTGTTCTTCAGTAACTGAAAAAAAAAAACCTGGATATGCTTCACATAGTTTAGGGTCTGGCAGTATCAGCATTGAGGAATCACAGGCAAGCCTACACTGTTCTCTCCACTGTTGAAGCAGTTGTGCAGTGCCCACCCAGGCTCCTGACTTTTTAGACAAAAATAAGTCAGTGATTAAAGGCTCCTCCCCACAGACACAAAGAGCACAAATGAAGTGTCGGGCAGAGGGAACCACAAGAACCCAAATGAAAGAAACCAAGCCCTCAGTCCAGCTGCTCACAGGCCCCGGGGGGTGAGAGACATAGAGTCCACCGGAGAGGCTTCTCTCTAGAGCACCTTGCAGACTGAAGGAGGGGGTTACTGCCCACTGGGTATGGGACTCATTGTGAGATGTCAGAGAGTATTTGGGGATTCCAGAAGGCAGTACAAGATATTTAGAGGAAGAACTGACAGCAAGACAAGGAATAGTGAACCATGAAAGTGGTTTGGGAAAGAACAAGCATAGGAGGATACTGGGCAGGGGAGAAAAAGGGCTAAGAGGGCCAGGTGCATGTAAACAGGTGGCTGCCCAGTGGTTCAGCCGTGCCCTGGGCCTGATCACTGCAGATTGTCCTATCTGCTTGTTAAACTACATTTGTAACTGTTTTCCTGGGTGAGGGGAAATCTCCATTGGGTGTGGCCATGTACAAAAACATAAATGCCAGCAGCTGGAGTTGTACCACAGGTCACAGGGGCCCAGGGTGCTTGAGGCACCACAAAGCAGAGGCCAGAGCCCAGGCACACTGCCTGGATACCTGTGTCAGTGTGTGACCTCTGGCAAACTCCAAGCCAGACTAGCCAGGCAGAAGGCTTGGGAGCCGAGTAACAATGAGTCTGGACCAGACACTGCAGAGGCCAGAAGCTCTGAGATTTGGCTGCTGGAGGGACACCAAGACACCTGGGGTCAGGCCACTGGTCAGACCAGCTGCCAGAGAGACCCAGTGTGTGTTTGTGAGTCAGCTGGAACACCGGGGGACCCATGGACCAGTAACTGATCAGAATAAGATTTTAAGACCACTTGCTGGAGGATCCGTGTTGTATACATAAGCATTTGCCACAAACAAGCTTTTTTCAGAGTCAGGCAGTGAATGGAAAGGATGAGGCCATTGAAGCTGCTTGTGTTTGCGTGAGTGCTGAACTTTCTGAGTTCTGGCTGTCTATACACATATAGTGTGCACATGTGCCTCTTGAGGATACATCCTTCTGGTCCTTGCCCTGAGGAGCTGCAGCACTCTCCTCTATAATGGGCTACCAGATGCAGCAACTCCTAATATTAGACTTATCTAGACTTGTATTACTCTATTACTTTAGTGCTTAATGTTGCTAGAGAGACTAGGTTTCCACACTAATGTAATTATAGCAAAATAGTGTTACAAAGTTTTCTTTTGAGCAAGTGCCTGATGGAATGCCTGAACTACATATTGTTCTGCGTGAGTGTAAAATAACCCTTGTAAAAAACGAAGCTGGCTGCCAACCAAGATTTTTTTCCTTCCTTTTTATTCCCCTTTTTAAAATAGCTCTGCTCATCAGCCTAAGGTCATATCAGTACTTGGATAAGAAATCAGAGAATATGAAAAGCTTGGATATTAATGATACATACAGATATCTTCAAGCTAAAACAATAGGTGTAGCTGCAAGACAATTACAAAAACAAAAAATGTTGCCACAATCCACCCTTCATCCCACACCTTCCACCAAAACTTGCACTTACACAACACAGTGCACAGCCAGTTCAACAAGATGATCTAGCCACAGAATAATCTATTTATTTTGCAAGCATAATAATTTAATTTTAATTTAATGATTGGTTTAAGTCAACATAAATGTGGGACATTGTCAAAACAGTAATTTCTGCCTCCCCCCAACTGTGTCATGTTCCTGCCTCTTCACTGTGCTGATAAGAGCACCCACAAATCTGACTGACTCATACTAATCATTTCTTTCTGAGCTGGGTTAATGACCAGCAGTTCCCTAATCCAGTATGGCACAGGACAAATAACTCACAAAAAGAAATATATTGAGAAAGCTTCTTCAGACTCTATCTGGATGGTCTATATCTATCACTGTAAGGTGAACTGCAAATCACATTCCTAGACACTTGTATTACCACAAGTGAGGGGACAGCAAACCACGGGTTTGAAGAACAGGAAAGAAATTCTGGTCACCACTGAAGAAAATCAACATGCATGCACACCTCACATCACTTCACTGCCTTCTATACCTCCTGTTTGTGCTATGAAAAAGTCTAGAATTAATACCAGAAAATGATACAATCAGTGCCTCCCAGAGAACTATTGAGATGAATGAATCACAGCTATAACACAGTCAGGAATTAAAGTAGCCAAATCACTATGAATTGCTGAAAAAGGTCAATGACCACGAATTTTACAAGTGATAGGTTTGTATCACAGCCACTGACTGTGTCAAGTGGCCCATGTAAATTTAGGTGCATATAAAACAGAACACCCTGAAGAGGAGAATGACTAAAATCACAGGATTCTGGAGGAAGAGGGAGGATCCTTTGCCACACAGGGCTGAGGAAGAATCTCTCCATGACAGACTCAAAAATAAGATACACAAGACAAAGGGAAAAAGCCATCTGAGAGAATTGAGGATGCCCTAAAAGAGAATGCATCTTGAAAGATGCAGTCTGGAACAGAGAGTAAACATGAATGTTGAAAGGAATGACACCAGCATAAGTGATTCAGGCTGGGACCTTCTAGTGCAAAAAATATCGAATCAACAGATTGCTAAGCCCTGTGAAGGTGCTCTGCCCACAAAGTGGTAGCCCCAGAATAAGTCTGAAAGACTTCTGTTCTTATTTACTAATACACAAGCAAATCAGCTCTGCAGAGACCTGGGGTTAGCATTTACAGTCACCTAGGAGCCTGAAAATCCTCGAGAACAAGAGGATGATTTCAAGATTTGAATCAAAGCTAAAATGGAACCCTGGTACCCTTGTGCTTAGAAAAAAATGTGGAAAGATTCAACAGCTAGGATGGGGTATGTTACACACCACTGAATATAGTGGGCTATTATGGCAGTAGAAACATTTGGCAAGTATCAAGGCAGTTGCTCACTCTTACAAATGAATTTGGCAGCTGCATAAGATGAGAGTGTCTATAGGTAGTAAGGGCTGCAAAACTTCCATTAGGTCATCATATAGTCCTCTAGTGACATGACAGCAAGACAGTGCCAAGTCATTCGATCTGCCTGTCTTTAAGAGCCTGCTTGAGCAAAGGGTGGGTGAGATAACTTTCAACTCCAAAAGTTTCTCACAGGGACAGTTGTTTCATGGGCAATCTCTAAAGCTAAGGGGTGCAGGCATTATTCACTGAGGAGGGGGTTGAAGAAGACAAAGTTTTGTGAACCAGAAGTCGTAATACAACTTCGCCTGGAAGTTACAGTGCTTAAATACATTCACATCAGATTCTTTAGAAATAATACTTTTAGGTCATTTGTGTTTCAAATGGCTTTCTCATGTCGCTTGAATTTTTTTCTCATCTTCATCAGCACTTTCATCAGTTTTATACTTTATTGTTCTTATATTTGCTGTACCTGGATCTCTCAGACCACTCCTTTCCTTTCTCCTGCACAATTATTTCTAAACCTCTGTCCTGCATTGGAGGTGAGACAAATAAGGGAAAACTTTACCTCTTCTTTTTCCTGCATCTATTTTTGTGATCAGCATCTAGCATGTATTAACTTCCAACCCCTAATAGTTCTTGCAACTGCTGCAAGCACAGGAACACACAGAAGTTAACGATGCAATAATTACCTTTAAACAGCTCTCTTTAAACTAGCTTGAATTACATCCAGCCTGCTCCAGAGCTCTTATCAGCTAAAATTCGAAGCATAAAAGATAAATACAATTATGTTCCCTCTACTGATATAAGGCATACTCTTAACATCTAGCCCAAAGAAATGGGGAATATATGAGTTAGCCAATTAAAATGCCTCCCATGCCAAATTTTAAAGAATTTGTCTTCATCTCAGTGTGACATTCCAAGACCCACACATTCAGATCAGTAACCATTCTTCATACTGTTTGGCTTAAAGCTACAGGACTCTAAATTATAATATTACTGTGGACTGTACAGCCCATGAATTAGCTCTTCACTTCATAAGTCGTGTCCTTAAAAATAGAAAAAAGCCCCATTCTTTACAAATTAAGAAGTGTGTCCATTCCTAATGCATGCTTATACCTTCTCTGATCCTCTCTACCAACAAGCTTTTTGATGACTAATCAGAAGCAGCTGAGAAATACAGAAAGGTTTGAAAGTATGATTTTCTCAGGATATTTTCCGTAAATTCTCACATATTCACTAGCAAGATACCCCCTAGGAAAATAAATAGTGTAAGAGAAGCCAAGTTTCTGCAATTCTCCTGTTTTGTTCACAGAGAGATTAAAATTTTGGAGATTATGCTTTTACATACTATCCTGAAAATACTACCCTGTGCACTATTCCCTGCATTTGACAGAGGAATGGCTTTCTCCATTCTTCTAATCTTGCTCAGCAGATACTTTGAAGCCAATGAGATAACCATCTTATCACTGTCTTGTTAGCTCAAGGGAAGTCATACTGTGACAAAGCTTCTGTTCCAGGGAAAACTTAAGGCCCAAAGCCAAAAGCTGGGACTGAACTCCAGTTAGGCTGGCATGGCAACAAAGGGGATCCAAACAATGAGCACAGCCACAGAAAGACCTGACAACTAGCTCTGAAGGCAATCAAGGCCTAGTCTATCATAATACTCATGACAGCTCAAAAAACCTCCCAGTTCCCTTCACTAAGGCATTTCTTGTCCTTCCACCTGATTGCTGCATCCCCTTATATTCCCTTAAACCCACCTTCATATCTACTGGAGACAGAAGAGCCGGGAACATACATATACACTAACCCTCAACAATCCAAACTAGGTCTTTCCAAAGGGTGGGAGAAAGGAAAATAAAAACACATGTGAGAAAACATGAATAGCCATGTATTTCTCTCGAGCCCATCTTACATTCACATAGCCTGATAACAGATTTTGAAAATTAAAAAAAAAAAAAGTAAGAAGAAACCATGTCTACTGCTCCTCCCAGAATAATTGAGGGAATAGAAAGAATTATTACTGATAAACCTGAATCCTTTAAGATAGTCTCTATGCAGAGTATTTTCCAAGTTCCTTATTTTTAAAGTTATGGTATTAGATAATTTCTTTTTCTGTATATTGCGTCTGCAATATATGTTGTCTGTTTGCATGCAAAGTAATAAATATAGTGGGATTGCAAGTTCATTTACAACACATCCCCTGCCAGCCCTTGGAAAGGTATGTTTGCAGTTTCAAAAGTAGACCTCTCTTTCTGCACAAGTATTTAAGTCTTTCTGCTTGTTTGTTTACAAATTTTAATTTTCAGTTAATAACTTCAAAAGAGAATGCATTAAAGATTATCATCTTTACAGAGAGCACAGCTTTCTTCAATAATGGATATATCACTACTCAAAAGTAAAGAACCTGACAATTTATATTTTTCATTGTGAAGAAGCAGCCACAGTTCCATTTAATAAGTTACTACTGCACAACTTTCATTTTAAGCCCTCCAACTTCTCTGGGAAATGCTGAATGTCTTATATTGAATATAATTCTTTTTCTTTATTTTCTGATCACGTAATACCCTTCTGATTTCTGGTTTCCTTCCACTCTCCTTCATTATCTTCATTAGCTCAAACGTGAAGCACACTTAACTGGGGCAAATGAAAAGTACATTTCTCTGCCAATTCACTGCTCTTTTCTCCAATGTGTGAATATCCTGGTTATATCACCTATACTTACATAAAGCCTAGTTATTCACATGACAGAAAAATATGATCATACCAAATTATAAATTAGGTTGTACTAACTGTGGAAATATCCTACTAGAATGAAGCAAGTCTGGATTTGCTTTACAGCAGCACTGCAGATGGCTGCCCCATTCAGGAAAGAAGTTTTGCAGTTGATGAACAGTGTATGAGATGTTGCCTTTGGCAGTGAAGCTGCTGTAAAGTTCCTTCTTTTCATCTCACTCTTGGCTAATTCTCCTGGCACTGTGTATCTCAGCACTCAGCTGGGGGGCACCCCAAATTCAAGATGAATAAACACTATTAGGAATGTGACAACAGCCCAGGGGAACACCAAGCGTGCACAATCAGCTGAGGAAACGCTAGGGAAGGCCTTAGGACAGCAGCAGAGTAGAAGACATCACTTCACACCCCAAGGAAGAGCACCGAGTAAAAGGTGGTGTCTTGAGGGGGTGCCGAAGAATCCCAAAGCTACAGACCAGAAAACATGAGACCCACTGTGACTGATGGATAAATGAACACTTCTGGAACCAGCACCCAATCAGATACAGACAATTTATCTTATGATGTGCTTACATCAATCCAGTTTTATTAACGAGTCCCTGCCTCTTGAGACCAAACAGGCACAGATGACACCTAAACAGTAAAGAAACTATCCTGAATTGAGAATAAACTTGTCTATTAATTTGTCTACTCACTGTTATAAACATTCTGTCTAGAACATCACAGAGAGAAGGAGGACATTTTAAATCATAAAGATCTAGCAAAGTAATTTGATACTATTTTGAATAAGAAATTATAACAAAATTTATAGACTTGTAAAATCTTACTTGTAAACAATGCTATAATAAATTACACTCAGGCATCCAGTCACATCTTAGCTGTTCTAAAGTATGCTTGGTAATTATTAAGAGCTACATATGATTATGGAGTATCTTTCACCCAAAGATTTAATTGCTTTACCAGCTGTTTATAAAAACATTTGGAGGGCACACAGAACTGCAGCTACACATGCAGCTCCACCACTAAAATAGACTGACTGAAATATCTTTTCTAGTTCATCTGTGAAGTACAACAACAGAAATTAAATTAATACTTGCACTTTTGCAGATATTCAAGTAGTTCTAGAAATAATCTGGTTCATTATGAGATGCCAGCCATGGATGTTTTTAGTTGTGTTACTAGAAACCATAAGTAGGAATTTAGATTGAAATGGGACAATATCAAAATCCTGAAAATAAAATTTTTTAAACTCCTGATTAAAAGTGATAGGTAATTGATTGCTACTATCATAAATGAACAGTGGATTTTCTCTTACTATTCACATTAATTGGTTAAAAGGATTTTATTCATATCAAGTGATTAGAGGTATCAGACAGACCTGTAACAAGAGTCTAGAAAGCTGACGGAACAACATTATGAAAAATTAAGTTTAAGTGTGCAAAGCATTCAAACCTTACAGACTAATGTAGTCAATAAACACCAACATTCCAGAGAAGATAGAGAAAATATATTCAAAACTATATGCAAATAATATCATCAGCATGAAAAACATTCAGAAACATTTACTCATAGATATAGGATGAGCACATTAACCCTGTTATGAAATACAATTACAATTTGTCCTCATTGTTAACTCAAAGATTGTATCTGAGTATGACTTCTGGCAAAGTTCCTCTTGGAAGATGCATTAGCAGATGTTACTGATGGATGGAAGACAAGGTACTCTTGAACCAAAAACCAACCAAACAGGAGGTGAGCTGTAACAGAATAAAACTCTGTATCCAGTTTTTCTGTTCACCCTAGATCCGGTTGAAACAATGAAATCTCAGTCCCACTGGAATGTTGTGTCTAAGTGTTCAGGTGAAAGAGCTATTCATTTCCACACACAATATAGTAAGCCCGAAGGGCAAAACACAGCAACATTATCCTAGATTAAAAGTACTAACAGAAGGCAAACTGCAAACTCAAATAATACACATAAATCAAATTATGTATGCTTTTATATAAATAAAATAAATATATATTAAAATCATTAAATTGAAGGCAATGTGGGTAAAAACCTCAGTTCCTGCCAATCCCACTCACTAGTAACACTGAGGAGATACTAAGTATAGTTTAGGGATCTGCCTATTCATTGTTTCTTCAAATTCAAATCAGTTGTATTTTCTTGTTATTGCTAATAGAACCTCAGAATGTCATGAGGACAAGTAGAAACTGAGCACTTAAGAGGTGCAGTAATATCCTTCAAAACACATTTATGGGTTTTTTTTTGGTTACTGGTAAATAGTTTAGGAATGTTTAAATAATTTTCATTTTTAAACAGCAGGCACACTTAGCTGATAGAATTCTTTGAAGGCATGTGAAAAAAAGTATTAATGACAATGTCAGCTAAATCACCTCTCTCCCAAAGATCCATTGTGTCAACAAGTACTATATTCTGAATACAAAACAAAGGTATCAAAGACATTGCCATGTTCTTTGCCTCTTAAAAACAAGCCAAATAATAAAGCAGTAGTAAAGTTCATTTTCCTAAAAAGGTATGTAATATTTTCCAGTATTCAGAACTCATAATCACAAGTTGTAAACTGCCCCATGTACCTGTTCAATATCTTACAGTTCAAACACTCCTAAAATTACAACACCATACATAGGTTTCATTCAACTGTTGCTACCAACTTATAAAATGTCTCTGGAAATACCTCATCTCACAGAATTTCAGAGTCCCTTACACTTCACTTTTATTAATGGAATTTTAGGGAAAAAGTTTTTTGAAAAGAAGCTTAGAAAAACAAAAAAAAGCCAGATATGCTATAGTTTTTAGATTGATTCCACCTAATCAAATCCTTACTTGTCTGCTCCAAGAAATGGACACCATGTGTCAGATAACTGAGTTTTTTTGAAAGAATGCGCAGCATTTTCAGGGCTGGGTTTCACAAACATTAGGCCTATGAACAGTGCAGTTGTCCAGTGGCTCACAGGTGTTTCAGAAGAATTCAAAGGAACCTGGGGTATTTATTTACACATTCCACTGCTGCACTGGAAACCCAAACACAGCAGCTTTGAGTGTGATATAGAACTATCAAACTGTTTATCATCTGCATTAAATGATGAGACAATAAACTGAAACAATGCATACACATCAATCTTAAAATTATTCTAATGCCCCTTTAACAGAGAAGTATGAGGCTTCAGAGACAGATAGTCAAATACAATTGCATTACAATATTAATAATTATAAAAACCCCAAACCAACTCTGGCTTTTGCAACTGGTTTCCATTACTTCTGAATTTCATACCAAAGCCAGCTTTGACAAAACAATTTAACTTCGCACTACAAAGAAGGTTATGATTTACATAATCAATGTAATTGCAACATTAGCTGTAATGAATAGCAGACAAGTGACATAAAGGGCAGAAACTGTCTTGGAAAATCTAAGTTATTAAGAAATTACTTAAGATTTAAGGAAGCCTCAATACAAGATTGTTTTCTCATTACAATGCTTGCATCACCAGTGAACCTGAAGACCATAACTAACATTGACATTAGACTTCCTTCTTTTATACCACATTTCAGGACAGCTTTTCAAAGCCTTGCAGGGTTGGCCCCATTCTGCAAGCATAGAAAGGGCTTTGGCACAAAATGCCTTGTTCAGAAAGGCAGCAACACATCAACAGAAGTAGCTCACCCAATTTCACTCCACAACTTTCTGGTTATTTTTCTGAAGTCATCACAGAGGACCCACACTAGCGGCACCCAGAATTCATGATAGTGAAAAGACGTTTAGTATCTTTTCCACTTCACAACATTTTTTTTCTGGAATTATTTTTTGGAAATAAATCCACTATTTATCTTTCAAGTACATGGCTAAGCAGAACTAGCAGATACAAATTTTTGCAGATGTACCTATAGGGAAGCATGACCCCTCAAACAACATGTCCCATAGATACTGAAAATTTTCTTCAAGTGTAAGCTTCATCAGAACAACTGGAAGTTTCAGCATGCAGCAGATAAACACAAAAGCTGTAAGACTTAAAGACATACAAGGAAGCTGAACTTCCCCACATTAGCTCTGCCAAACAGAGTTCATACACTCTGGTTCACACACCATGCCAATGGCAGCATCCTATCAGGCTTATCACATCCCCATTTTCTGGGGCTGAAACCCGGGAAGAAGAGTCAGTAGGAAAGGCTCTCCAAAAGCACCTTACAGAGTGTAGGGGGTTTCTGCCTACCAGGGCCTGGAATTTGTGCAATCTCCAGATGCTAGAAGGGGCTTTGATGGAGATAAAAAGAATCAAAAACCACAAAGACATGCAAAAGGGACAGATGAAGGGAGGAACAAGGACACAATAATAAAAGGAAAAAGGCATCCACTTTTAAACAGATGAAAGTCAGTAAGCTTCCTCAGCAATGCACTGCATCCTGTTGCCAGAGCAAGTCCCATCTTCTTACTAAACCACATTTCTAAGTATTTTCCCAGGTGAAAGCTGGAGCTGGACCACACATGGGTCATAGGGCTCAGGTACCTGATATGTCAGCAAGCAGAGAGGCCAGAGACCAAGGACACTGACTGGATATTCTGTGTGAGATTGCCAACAAATACCAACATGGACTAGCTGGCAAGTAGGATAAGAGGCTTGGGAGACAAATATTGGAGCAGCTATGAGTCTGGGCCAGACACTGGAGAGACCAGAGGGTCTGAGAGTTGGCTACTGAAGGGACCAAGAATTCCATGCAAGTTACTAAACAGACCAGGACACCTTGGAGTTGGCTCCTGGTAAGTTCAGCTACCAGCCAGATGTGGTTGTACATGTGCATGTCTTGGGCACAAGGCAACTGGGAGATCACTGAAGCCAGGAGTCCCCCACTAAGTAGACAAAGTGGCTCAGACAAGTTACTGGCAGGGCCTGTAGTGTTCTTGTACCTGTAGGAGTGCAGGTCTGAGAACCAGCAACTGGAGTGGGAGCTGTGGGCCTCTGTGGCTCATGTGCCCACAGCTGGGGTGCCCAACAAATCAAGGAGCCAGCTACTGAACAGACTGAGTGCATAAGGTCAGTTACTGGAGGGATCTGAAGTCTCTGTGTGCCTGTGTATTTACATCTAGATACAAGTGTATTCATTTGTTTTTCCACAAACAGGCTTTCACCCTGAGCAGCCAGAGAAGGGAACAGGATGTGTCCATGGGCACTGCTTTAGCTTGCCTGAGTGCTGTGTTCCCTGTCTGTGTTGGCCTGTGTCACCAGTCATGTGTATGTGTATACAGGACATACATGTGCCTATTGGGAATAATTCTCTTTTGGAAATTAGCCTCACTAATGGCTGGACATTGGGACATGGAGCTATGTCAGTTTTGCTTCAACCAGGCTTCAAGATTTAAGAGGTCTTATAACAAGCAAAATGAAATGCAGCTTTGTTAAAGCCTTCCAACAAAATTCAAGGTGGTAAGTGGTCCTGAAATGCTCTTTTAAAACTTCACTCACTACACAAACTATTATTAATTAAATGAACCTGAAACCATCATTATCAGTGTAATTAATTATGAAGAAACAACAGTGAAATAACTGTGGGACAGGTGTTTAGAATGCCTGAGCTGGCTCCAAAAGGAGCAATTTTCATCCATCAATGTTAGTAACCCAGTTCAAGTGCAAGGCTTTCAAGATGTACTTGGCTCCTGAGGTCATACACTTGCATTCACACCACACAGAACTGTGCTGTATCTGTGGTCAGGGCACACCAAGACTGGGAAATGAAGACACTCAATCCCACAATGTCGTTCAGGTCCGTCCAAGTGCACTTGCTACAGTTCAGACACTTCAGTGTCTTTGCAGTGCTTACTACCCTGGTTTTTTGGAGGCATTTATTACCAGGGCACAACTGATGAAGTGCACACCCACAAAGGAGCAAAGCCAGTTCTGCAGTGTGGCTAAAGTTGGTTTGAGCCTTAAGTGCCCACTGGAGACACTGAAGAAAAGAAATCCCCATGAATTCTGAAAAAAAACCTGAATGCATTCAGAATGGTTAGCTTTCTCTGCATGAGGTCATCAAGATCTCCAAATTACAACACTTTCCCACTATTTAAGGTATCACAATTCTTGTATTGCCTCCAACTGTAGGTTAGAGTGAGTTGACTATAGGCTCTTCTGGAAGACACAAACCTGAATAGCAACACTATCAACTGGCTTCCAAAACACCTTGATTCTTTCCTTTTTAATTGAAAAAGTAATTTAACACTTGTTTCTTTCACTCTATCCAGTAGAACACCAAATAATGCCACCATTGCACAACCCTTGTAATAATACTTCACAAAAGTTTAGTATATACAGTCTATCATTCATAAGCTTTAAAATTCTCTTATGATACATGGTAGTAAAAAAGAAAGAGCATCTTACCAGCTTTGGGCACATTTAGTATTTTCATTTCTGCCTTGCTACACTTGTCAACACTGAAACATGCTTTTGTCTTTACTTTTCCAGTTGACTCCACAGACTGTGTAAAATTTTGATTCTGGACATTTATTTTAGAAAGCAATGAAGCACCTCCCTCTTTCTCATCTATCTGCAAAAGAAAAATAAGTTCACAGTAGTTATTTTCTTCATGCAGGTGAAGAGAAATAGAGAAATGAACAACAAAAAGGGATCTCAAGACATACTAATTGTCATTATCAATCTTGCTACATGAATATATACATCTCTACAAAACTATATGTATCACAACAAAAAGTGCATGCACACAATACCAAACACCTGTGTAAATAGTTGATGAATTTAATACAAGTCTTCTGTAGATAAATAAAAATTGTGATGTTTTTCTGTGTCAATATTAAAGGTTTCAGAGAAAGTTCCTTTGCAGCAGAACTGCAACCCAACAGACTGAGACTTTAGTACAAGTATCCTGGGTTTTTAACTGCTTTTACAAAAAATAAAATCAAATAAACCTCATGCCAAGATGCAATCCCCACCTCCTTTACACTTGAGAATAGTATTTGGGCTCAATACTGATTAATTTTATTTATTTGAAAAACATTTTTCAGCAACCACTCCACAGTTAGAGAAACCTAACCTGAGAAGCAAGATCAAAGGTAATGAGAGCAAAGCTATCAAAATTTGTTCTGAATATATTATTTAAGCAGAGATTGTTTGTGGTGAGCTCAGATGTTATATTTTAATCACAATACTGTACAAAATACTTTTTAGTGCACTCTTTGGTTTACCTCCTTTAACTTCATTTCTTGGTCCATCTCCTTAGTTTCATTCTTGAGAGAAGCAGGAATACACTTCCCTGGTGGTATAAACCTTGGCTTTTTGCCTGCATTTCCTAGGACTTGACTTGGAGCTGCAGATCGCCTCATATTTAGCTGTACTGCTCTGGAGGGTGGGCAGGAAGGAAGGAAGCAGATAAAGACAACTGTACTCAGGATGGGCTTTAAATATAAAAATATACCCATAGATGACAACATAAGCACTATTTCAAAATATAAGAGAGCATAAAAGATTTTCAAATAACAGTATTAATTCACAAGCATAATAAAATTTAAGAAAAAGTAGTATTGTTGCAATGCTTTGTTTAAGTTCTAAGAAAGATCAACTACAGCAAATGCTGTAGCTGAACATCTCATTTTTCATTTAAAAAGCCACTAATGCAGTTCCCAATAGCAATAAATGCTCTGGAGATGCACAGTATAGGGCCACTTAACAAACTTACACCAGTTTATAGAAAGAAAAACCATTTTAAGCAAAACTTACTATTCTAAACAATTGAAACATAATTTTGAAAAGCTCGTTATTAGTGTACAATGAACAATGAATGTTGAAGGTATGTCTCATACCTGGGAACAGCCATTTGCATTAAACAGTCAATAACACTGGTCATTCAGGTTCACCATAATAAGATTAACATTCAGCAGAAAATCATGTCAGAATTACAGTGTATATTATTGCTCCATGTTATGTCCACTTGAACAGTGGAAGGAATGTATTAGATACTTTCCCTCAAAATGTAAGACCATTACTCCCCTGAACAACCTTAGGACAAAATCAAACATACGCCAATGTTAATATGACAAAGTTTGCTTTGCAACCACTAGAATAACAAGTTATAATCTTAATGCTTCAAAGTAATAGATAGGAATCAAACAAAATACAAAAACTGCAGTGGAATAACACAGCAGCTAAAATGAAGAAGGCAAGTACAACTTACAGTACAGTTACAGGTTTAATTCTCCATTTACACGCGTTTATTTTTAATTTTCCCCCCAACTACTAGGTTAAAAATAAACCATAATACAGATTGCAGAATCAAACTTCTGTACAATCTCAAAAGCACGTTCATCCTGCTGCAAAAGCCAGTGTATTTCTGCACCTTTTTTGGTGCTACTCTGCACTCCAGTGGCTTCCTGGGGCACAACCACCGTTCTTGCCAAGGTTTGCACTGAAGCAGTTTGCAAACATGTAGACACTGGTAGCAGGAGTACTGCTCTCTCCCCCATACGAGCACAATTAGCATATATGTGATGCTGTTACTAGACATAAATCTCAGGGGCAAAATGGCCTCAACTTGTCACCTCCACTGTGGCTGTTATTAAAAATACAAGGAAAGAAGCCTCTGACTGGTCTACAGCAGTTCACTTAAATTAGGCCTATGTGACAACATATGCCAACAGTGATGGCATATGAATTTTAGTTAACCCTGTGCAATAATGGAGTAGCTTGGTTATTATAACAGGGGTATCTGTAGTGTGAAAAGTCACTGTGAACACTGCAAAGGTGTCAAGAACCTTCCGCGGGGGCAGACTGCAAGTGCCAGCACTGAGCAGAGCCAGCTTCAGGTGCCGTGTGAACCTGAACGAGCTCTCTACCCAACCCTACACTACACAAGTGACACTGGGGAAGACAACACAGGACACCCCACGGCTCTGCATGAGAACTGTGCATAGCAGGGCTGCAGTGCTACACTAACCCTGCCCACTGCACTGCAGGTGCTATGGAACGGGAAAGCTGTGCAATTCATAAATTGCACATATCCGTGATTAAAGTGCTCTGGTTTCCAAATCCATTTGGACATTGTGCTGTCATTTGGTCTTAAACCACAAAAACAGACTCATTAGGAGGTCTGAAAATTACTAAGCCATTTGAAGACACTACCCTTGATAACTCAGTAACTTCACTATTACCAGTATTACCTACTTGCAGCTACAAAGACCCTTATGGGTTTGTGGGTTTTAAAATGAAATACTGCATCCAGAAATACATATTTGTCTTTAAAATACAAGCTTTCATAAAATATAACAAAAACACGTTTAAAAAAATAATAGCCAAAAGATTTACATTTTGTCCCTTTACGGGTCCCTTTACTACTACACGATAGAAAAAGAACATCATGGATGTACAACAAACCACCGATGTCAGATCTTTTAGATAAGATCAGAGTGGGTGTAGCAAGGGCAAGGAATAGCTCCCCGTTACAACTAAATGAATGAACATGCAAATATTCCCTTTCCCCAGAGACAGCACCGATGCACCTGAGAACCTTGTACTTTCCTTACCATTAGGTCTGGCTGCAGGGAAACAGCTGCAAGCAATGCAAAAAGCACTGCTCCAAGCTTCTATTAGCAACCAGGCCTGACCAAGCCCAGTGCACCATGAAACCACAGCCCAAACCGTCTCATGAGTGCAGCTGGTTTGTCAGGCTTTGAATTCCGCTGTACTTTTGTCCTTAAGGGTACATTAATAGCTGCATTAAAAATGAAATATACATACAAAGAATGTTTCGAACAGCTCAACACGGTGTGCACGAAGCTCTGCTAAAGGCAGCTACAAAACCCATCTTGGCCCAAACTTAACAATTTGCTCCTTGAGTAGTTGAAGAGGCACTGCCGGCACAGATGGAGAGGCACAACAGGGGCTGTGGGCAGCTACAGAGACGTGACACAGCACCAGCTTTTAGTCAGTTAAATTGCAGGCAGCGAGTGCACCGCCTTGAACATCAACATTACTGAAAAATCGCTTCAGATCACAAGAAGCTGTAAGGAANGCCTGGCGGCGGCGTCGCTGGCGTGTGGGAAAGGGAGCGGTAAGGCTGTGTGCAGCTGTAAGGGTGTTTGTCGCTGCTTGAGGCCGCGCAGATGTTGTTCCTTGGTGTCGGGTCGCTTCTTCAGATGTTTGCAGGCCAGTTCTGTGCTCTGTGACCAGGATCGTTATCGCTCCCTGAAGCGCCTTCCCAGACCGGATCCGGAGGCCTTTCCCCTTCTACCTGAACAAAATTCCCCCTGCCACAGCTGCCGGGGGAGAGAGCTTCCTCTGACCCCGGCCTTGGCTCGGGGTAGCAGAGCTCGGCCCTGCGCAGCCTCAAAGGTGGTCACAGAATTGGAAAAGACTTCTGAGATNACATTAATAGCTGCATTAAAAATGAAATATACATACAAAGAATGTTTCGAACAGCTCAACACGGTGTGCACGAAGCTCTGCTAAAGGCAGCTACAAAACCCATCTTGGCCCAAACTTAACAATTTGCTCCTTGAGTAGTTGAAGAGGCACTGCCGGCACAGATGGAGAGGCACAACAGGGGCTGTGGGCAGCTACAGAGACGTGACACAGCACCAGCTTTTAGTCAGTTAAATTGCAGGCAGCGAGTGCACCGCCTTGAACATCAACATTACTGAAAAATCGCTTCAGATCACAAGAAGCTGTAAGGAATTTTTACAAGAGCATGCAGTGATAGGACAAGGAGGAATGGCTTCAAACTGAAAGAGAGAGTTTAGACTAAATGCAAGGAAGAAATTCTTCACTCTGAGGATGGTAAGGCACTGGAACAGGTTGCCCAGAGAACTTGTGGATGCCCCATCGCTCAAGGCCAGGTTGGAGGAAGCTCTTGAGCAACCTGACCTTGTGAAAGATGTCCCTGCCCAGGGCAGAGGAGCTGGAACTAGGTAATTCTTGAGGTCTTTCCCAGGGTCGCTGGCAGCGGGACCCCCGCCCGTAGCTCCCGTACCTGCGCTCCCGCCGCCGCTCCGTCCCGCCTCTGCGCTCAATTGTCCCGCCGCGCTCTCCCGGCAGCCCCACCGGCCGCACCGCGCATGCGCTCTGCGAGCCTTCCATTTCCCCCCAGCGCGCATGCGCCGTCCCGCTGGCCGGGGCCCTGGAAAGGCCCCTTCGCCCCCGGGGAAGCGCTGCTTGCGCGTGCGCAGTGCTGCCCCGCGGCTCCTGTGCCACACACAACATGGCGGAGCGGCTGCCGGCCGCGCCGCCGTCAAGTGAGAGCGGCCGTAAAGGGAGCCTCGGCTGCGCGACAGCGAGCGGCGGCGGGNAGCTTCCTCTGACCCCGGCCTTGGCTCGGGGTAGCAGAGCTCGGCCCTGCGCAGCCTCAAAGGTGGTCACAGAATTGGAAAAGACTTCTGAGATCAAGCCCATTACAATGTGTGACCACCCTTTCTGTGAAGAAATTCTTCCCGGTGTCCAACCTGAAACCCAATCCCCCGGCACAGCTTGAGGCGATATCCTCTCATCCTGTCGCTGGTCGCCTGGGAGAAGAGAGCAGCCCTCGCCTGGCTACAGCATCCTTTCAGGCGGACCGATAAGGTTCCCCTCTGAGCCTCTTTTTCTCCAGGCCAAACAACCCCACCTCCCACAGCTGCTGCTCGTAGAACTTGTGCTCCAGATTCTTCACCAACTCCATGGCCCTTCTCTGAACTCTGGTTTGTGAAAGGCAGGGCATGAATGCACTGTTCTGAGTAGGTTTTGCAGGACAGCAAGTGTTGTATAAAAATGTTCTTTGTCAAAATAGTTATAGTAGTTACGTAGTTCCTGGTAGAGGCCTTAAATTGTCTCGTATTTATTATATAAGCTTTTTTTGAAAAACATCAGTTGTCCGTATCAGTGTAAGGTGGTATCGCTGTCCATTTATTCTTATCCTCCTCTGTTCCTTTTCTCTTACACGAATGTTCATCGGGCTCCCCAGTCTGGGGAGCTGAGCTGAAGGAGTAGCTCCATAGCATCCTTGACCCTGGACTGCTGCTGTCTGTCTTTCTTCCCTTTCTGCCCTGGCTGCAGTTTCTTATCCCTGGTCATGCCCTGCTTACACAGTCCCTAGGGCTTTTGCAGAGCCATCTACAAGAAATTCTAGCCTAGCAAATCGAATCAAGGAGTAGTTGTCTGTATGGTAAGTTGCATGAGCCAGTTCAGGAAAGGGGCAAATTAAATGTTCTGACTGATTCAAAGGAGGAGGTAAAGAGAGGTTGGGACCACATTAATTAGTGGATAGCTAGGCTTGGGCTACTGTAAGAAAACTGCCAAAGGTAATTTTTTTCCCCCAATTCAGTCTTAAAACAGGTCAGTTTTCCAGAGTGATTCATCAAGTGCCTGAGAAACTACTTGTACCATCACAGCTGAAGGGATGAGTCCGCTCCCTTGAGCATTAATGCTGGCTTGAAGTGGCTTACAGTGTCAGTGTGGCATAAAACACACTAAAATATTGCTTCTGTATAGCAGGATTTAAAGTACAGTGTGTCTTTGTGAAAATAAAGGCTGCAGGAATGTCGTGTCTCAATGTCACCTCATCCCTGTGCCCTGCACAGACTGTTCCTCCAGCATTTTGGTAAATTCTGTCTTAGCTATGCACATTTGTAGTTCTGTCATGGTTCACTCCAGTCTTTCAAACAGTTATGCCTTGTTTTGTCACATGGAAAAGAAACATTTTTTTTTTTAAATAGAATCTACTGTAGATGAAAAAATGAAGGTCACTAATTCCATTTCCCAGTGGAATAGCTTTGATTAGTGCCAGACATTTAGCAAGCTGTGTGACGATGTTGTTGTTGGGAGCTACATCCGACCTGTATTCTCCCTGTTATCATACCCACACCAAATCTCTGTTTGAGGGTAGTGCAGTGCACAGCTCAAGGCTGGTTTTGGGTGTGCATCTGCCTGGCAACCAACGTGGGATGACTACTATTGAAAAATTGCTTGATATCTGTGAAGTCTGGAGGAGATTTTTTGCTTGTCCAGAACTGCAGGGAAAAATAAAATGTGAAATAATAAAAAGCAAATGGCGTGTCATACTTTGTGTGCTTTCTCTCCCAAAGAAAGAAATCCCTGCACAATGATACCCTTACAATTTATGCACCCTCCCCTGTGCAGTCTTCTCATGGCCCTTTTAGTCCAGTAGTGGTTTTTGGTGTGGGATTATTGGATTCTTTCTGGATTCTCTCTCCATCTCCATGCAGGCAATTCTCCATTAATTCTTCTTATCTTGACTTCAGCTTCTGCTGATGACCATGAGCTCCTTATCTTCTGGTTTGTGCTGCTTGTGCACCTGCTCCCCAGTAGAGCATGGGAAAGTAAAATGAAGTCCTAGACTTAGGATAAACATTACTTAGCAGCAACTAACATTGGTGTGTTGGCAACATTCTTCTCATTCTAAGGGCAAAACACAGCTCTGTACCAGCTACCAGGAAAATTGCTAAGGAAATTAACTCGGTTCCAGCCAAAAGCATGTCTAGGCAAAAGTCCACAGCTTTCAGCCTAAGGCTTCCAGCAACCCAAGCTACACATGCCAAGCAAGTAGATTTAAGCAAACAGCATTTTAAATCACACAGCATTATAATTCTAAGTACTCATTCTATTTACAAGTTACTTGCTTAAGCTAAGCAACTGATACCTCTCAACAACATAATGTAATTTCTAGGTGTATTCAAAAAGGGGGTATGCCAATTGGTAAATTGTCATAGAATTGGGAAAATTAGTTTTGTGACCAAATGGAGAAGAGAGATGGTTCTAGGGATAAGCAGAATCTGAGAATTATCTCATTTTGTGAAGATACTGAGTAAAGTGATCTGTGCTACTAGGATGCATGACATTCATCACATGCTCTCCCTTGGCTTATCTCTTGACTAAAGTGCATCTCTTGAAGTTGACAAGAAGACAAAACATCTCTGGTTCTTCAGGTCAGGAAACTTCTACTGAAAAAGTCTGGGACTTCAGTAACAGCTGTTGTCATAGGTCCCAGACCCACAGCCATCAGGGTTCTGGCACTGTGTTGTGCTGCTCCAACATGAGTCTTGAAAATGTGCTGAAGAATCCCCCTTGACTGTATTTTTTGCCTCAAACTTTCCATTCACTCTTCATTTGAACTCCAGTTTGGTTGGGGCATTATACATCCATATATATATATTTATATACAGAGGCATACATATATAAAATATATTATTGTTGTGGTTACACTTCATTTCTCTGTTAAGCACAGATAAAGTATTTGTTCCCCATTTGATAGAAATACTCTTCCCTACATTCTGTTATTCTTCAAACTTGCTAAAATATACCAGAGTGTCTTGAAGACTTTGTCCTCAGGGCCTAGCAGTGTTTGTGCAAAATGTATCTCACAGCATTCGCAATTCCATTAGAACAGAAACTCTAGAACAGTCAAAATACTTAGTTTTGTTCTCTTATCTGTCTTTAAAAGTTTTCTAAAAGCAGAATCCTCTGGAATCCACCAAACCAAATCAAAGTGTTAGGCTTACAGTTCATATTATCAAATCTATATATGCTCCTGAAGTCCTCCAGAATAAATATACTGTATGTTTCAGTGTTTACATCAATATTGAGAACTAATACTTCACATTCTCCATACTGATGGTTAGCATTGTTCTCTGATTTTTAAACTTTCTCTTGTAGCCCTTGCTGTCCTTACAGCTTTGTGCCAAGATGATTTTGTTCATGCTGAACTAGCAAAGTCCTGAGTTTCCTGTCTTTGCAGTAGACCTGTAAAAAATAAATAAAACAACTGTGAAAAAATAATTGTTTGACATCTGTGATACGGTATTTTCTTAAGCAGATTCTTTTCAGACACAGTATGTCCATGTGGCTGAAGGAACAGCACATCCCTGTAAATTTAGCTTCCCTGTGTTCTTGATGACAATGTAGCCACAGGAGCAGAAAGCTAAATGCAGTCTGTAAAATCTGCCAGGGATGTGGTCAGGAATCTGTGGTTTGCACTCCCTGCTTCTCTAGCAAACCTGTTGGTAGGTCACATGGCTAGTAGGTGTCCCAGCTAATCTGAAGCTAGCTCAAGCAACTCTGCAAGCCGTGGTATTGGCTGTGTCATAAACATGCCAGTAAAAACAAAACTTAATATGAAAACCTTGCAGCAGATGATGTGTTTTGTATTTGGGTTACATGCTTGCTTGCTTGTGTTATGTATGCTTTTATTACAGCTTTTATTAACTTCAATCTCAGTTAGAATTAAAGGGTACTATTATTCAATTAATGCCCTTTTAACACAAACACATTTCATAATCAATGAAGATACTCTGATACTGAGATATATAAGAACTTCTAAATTCCAGATTTACATTGCATTCATGAATTGTAAAGTTCTTTTTTCCCTTCAAAGTAAAACTTGACATTGTTTCTTAGGGTTCCTTGCAATTTCTAGATATCAACTTAAAGGATTTAAGTAATGACATTTTTTATAGTATTTTAAGTGACCAACCTTAGTGATGCTACATATCACAGCAATTATATTTGCCAATACAACAAACATGATTGTAATAGTTTTGTTTTCAAAATGAACTGCCTGTCATGACCAGATAAGAACAGGTTAGATAAGGAAATTCAGTTTTGAGGAATATCGTATTACTAGATTTCAGTTGCTGCTTTTCAGTAATACTGAATTCTGTTGTCTTCAGTCTTACAAACAAAACTGGCTTCAAAATTGATCATCGGTAGGGTGTTCAGTTTTGTGATAAGTATCTGCATCAGTAGTAATTGAAACAGAGACTGATGTTTATTTTCACCCTAATCTAGCCAATTCTCCTGTGTTGAATTGTAGATTTTCAGTGGCTTGGTTTGGAAAACTTGGGTTTAATGGTTAGGACAGCACCTATTCAGTAGCTGGCTTGTTAGACATAGGACTCAATAACTTAGGAAACACTACTGAGCCTTACTCTTGCTAATTTTTCTCATAGGCATAATAAAGCAGTGAAGAGAAACTGAAGGAAGTATTACATGCCTTACTCATCAGAAAACTGCTTCTGAAGTATTTGGGCAAACTACATATATATGTAGTAAAATATACAGAGGTAAGTTATCTTCCTTTTCTCTTATTTAGGAAACCTCTCAACTAATGAAAACCTCTTTAACGAGTCTCAGTGGGTTTACAGAAGTAACTTTGTGTGTTAAGAAGCAAGGTGGAGCCTAAAACTTAGCAAATTCCACGAGGCTTTTCACAATAGGATTTGGATGAAGGCAGATTGCCCATTAGTTCTTCTTCACAAAGCTTTCAAACCAATTTAAAAACTTCTCAGTTTTATAAAATAGGTTATGTAGGAGAAAACAGCTCTTCATTATTTCAGGGTTAGCTGAAGTTTTGGCTTCCTTAACTTCCTGAATATTAAGTATGTCTTTAGGCATGTGAAGATTTCATGCAGTTCCCTCTGAAATGGAGGTCTAAGTGAGTAGAGAGTCTTTTTTTCAGTGGGAAAGCAACATCTTATGTGATGGGCAGTTCATAAATCCAGGATCTGCTAGCTGAAAGTGCCACAGCTATTGTTGGTAAGAACACTGTTTTGTAAGTTTGTTAGGTATTACATGAAAGGTATTAAAATGGAAAGCAAACATTTGTGTTTGAACTTCTGTGATGTTTCTGCTTCAGGTAGAATTCATGTCAATAGAAACTGTGTGTTTCACAGTGGCTGCTACAATTATGTTTAATAACAGAGTTCAGAATATCTTGATAGAAAATTGATTCTGACATCCAACAGTACAATTCTCGAATTCCCACTTAAATCTGAAAGTCTCCGAAGTATGTAAGTGTTTGTTTGCATTCGCACATACACTTCTTTATTCACATTAAGGTCTCCACGTTTTTAGAATTGCTTTCAGGCTTCTTTGTGGATCTACCCATGCAGATTCATCACGAAGACTGCTCCATTTCTGTGTTTGGGGTTTTTAAATAGGTTTCAGGAGTGGAGAGCATGGGTTATGATATTGAGCGCTTTGTGGGCTATGTTAATGAGGGGCTGTTGTGCTCCATCTGCCGAGACGTTTTGGAAGATCCACTGCAGGCTCCTTGCGAACACGCTTTCTGCACTGCCTGTATCCATGGCTGGCTTGTTCATCATAGTAACTGCCCTGAAGACAGACAAGTGATTGATGTGTCTTTGCTACGACCTCTCTACAGGTATCTAATAATCTTGCTGTGTGTTGAAATTACCTTAATTTAGGATTTCTCACTTTTGCTTGCACAGCTTCATCTCCTGTCAATACTGTCACTCAGACTGTCTTTATCCAGTATGCCTGTGGCAGACACAACTACTTGCATGAAAGCATTAGCATTTTCTATTTGTTATAACTAACTTTTAGGGTGTTAGGATTTCGAAACTGAAAGAACACTTAATTTGTTCTCCACCTTTTTATATCTTGAATGCTGATTCTAGATACCTGTCTGGGTATTATTCTGAATGTTTTTTACAGCATCAAAACTTTTCCATACTTTATTTTAGAGAAAGTAAGCAAAGCAACTCTTGATGACTGTCACTACACACTCTATATCTCTTTTATTTCAGTCTTAGCTAGATGCTGTAGTGGGGTTTGTAATTAACCATTCCTGGAGATATGAACCAAATTTCTGACCTTCAAATTCTTTTTAAAGTAGATCTTTAGACATAGGAATGTCTGTTGTGAACCACCTTGTCATGTAAAGCAGGCTGTTTTCCCAAGTGCCTTCTATAACTGGTCAGGCAGTTGAACCAGATTATTGTTGTTGGTGCTTTCCAAACAAGCCATTCTATTTTAAACTGTTAATTGCTGCTAGTGTCAGCACAAAACAGTTTTGACAGTAGGTGCTGCTTGCTGTTGAACACCTGCATTGTCTGATCTTGCTTAGATAAACAGTTACATTGTATTTAAAGCCTCCAGCTACAGTAAATTTAACTTCATTAGTTGTCACAACGTAATTTTTCATTAATGAGATCTTAATATCTGGAAGTTAGCTATGATGTAGACAGAGCTCTAGAGTTAAACTTCTAGATTGTTTTGTCTGTACTCACTGTAGACCTTTAGTGTGGCATGTTTAGAATCATAGAACTTAAATGGCAATGAGTAGCCCTGATGTTTGGTATTGATAGTATCTGCTGAGCCAGTAAAAGGTCATAATTAGAAATTATTCAGAAATAAAGATTTCATTTGCACATTTAAATTTGGAGACTGACTTTTCCATTAACATTGTTTCTTTCAAGCTTTTTTCTGATATGGTCACTTGAATTCTTAAAAAAATAAATAATTTAAGATAGTTATTCATAATTTTTCCTAATGGAGATTAGTATCTTGCTCTTTTTTCCCAAAAGTTGAAAATACAAATTTTCAATAATGTTCTCAACTTAAGAACAAATTCTTTTCTTTGCATGTAGATATATGAAAAATGATTTAAACCGTCTTCAGCTACATTGCAGAAACAGAGAATATGGCTGTGAAATGGTTTGTTCTCTGGAGTCTATAGACAGGCATGAAAGGGAGTGTGAGTACAGTCAGATACCTTGCTCCAATGCTGGTGAGTAACATGAAAGAGGTTGAGTCCTTTATATTTAAAAAACATGTTTGTCATCTTCTTGTCAGCAGAACTACTATAATAGCCATTATTTTCTAGCAGAATTTCAAAGCTTTGGCATGATCTGCTCTTTACAGCAGTGTTTTTGAACAAAATATAGTACCAGTTTATGGCAGTTGTGATGATTAGCAACTATTTCTTATCCAAAAATTAACCAAAATGAATATGATTAACTTCAAAAGTATGAAAATGTAGTAGTGCATTAGTTTTGCCTTCTTTCAAGTTACGAGTTTGTTTTCCAGTTCTGACTGCATGTTCTGATGTTTGAATGAATGCAGTAGACCCTGCAGAAAACTTAGGGGTTATAATTTCTTTATAAAACACCTGGTTGCCAGGTGCATGTGCAGCTGCCAACTCTGTGTCATGGTTTTAAAAAGAATGTATAATGGAAATAAGATATTCTAAGCTAAATTCCAGTTAGAATTGTGCATGTCGAGGTTTTTATTTAAAACAAGGCTGCACCTCCTGAGAAAGAAACATGCCTCTAAAGAGGAACATACTGTTACAATTTCCCAGTTGATTTCATTTGAAATGTTGTATGATCCTAGATAAAGTTAATTTCTAATTAATGATGCTAAGGGCGTAGTTGAGTCTGCCATTGTAATTAATTATGAGATGATTAAGCTGCTAGAATTGCTCTACTGGAAGTTATAATTTCTCTCAGAAGTAAGTGACTTCTGCAGATGCTTGATTCATGTGTTCTATTTCCTACAGAAACTGTAGTGTTTTATAGAGTTACCACACTGGGTGTTTGGTGTGTGAAGGCTTTTGCATCTCATGAACTCTTTCCCAAGAATACCTGGAGTGTATTTTGAGTACCACAATAACAAATCACTATACTTATTAGTAAAGCCCTTCTAGAGAACTCTTTTTTCGTTTTCTGGCATGGTTTGTTGGGAAGTTTCAATACTCCATTGTTTCCATTTCCTTAACTTGATATTCTCTTCAAATTAAATGCAAGGGTGTAGTGCAACAAAGAGTGCCTCAAAGATTAAACTACAAACTTCATAGGTTTGGCTTCATAAGTTAAGACTACAAACTTCAAGTTTAGAGTTAAATGTAGCAATAGTTTATATAGTGTTTATTTTTTTATTCTTTGCATTTTACTTTTAATCACCACAGAACTGCAAAGTTTGTATCCTAGAATTTCTGTGGAAATGTTTCTATCATTGTATGAGTTATTAAATGTTCATAGATAAATGTTCCAACTTATTTATGTGGTCTAGTACATTATGGACAAGATCATCAAATTGTCTGGAAAACAAGTTTACATTCCATCTCACCCATATCTCTCTTTACTACATCTTTGGACTTTTCCCTAAGTTTGATGGCATAATATTTTTTTACACATGTGCATTCTTTATCAATTCCAGTCATTGCAATCTATGTTAGAAGCACAGGCAAGCTGCTTGTGTCTTAGCTTGGCATCAGGATTGTCATTACTGAAGTTGATTTAATACCAGACCAGCAATAGAAGACTTTACAGAAAATAGCTCCTTCCAACCTTTCCTTATTTTCAGTTAATGGATAAGTATCTTAATGAGACCTTTTAGCAGTGCTGTATTAGTAGCTACATATGTGTAACTGTCATGTTTCATTTTCTAAAGAAATCACTTTTCTCAGCTTCCCTTTTTGAGTGGTTCTCTTTGGAATGACTCAAAATGCTTTTGTTGTAAGTGTCTGTCTTGCCTGGCTGTGCCTTGCTCAGGTTGTACAGTGCAGATCGAGCGGCGTAACTTGGACGGGCACCTGGCGGTGTGCGAGTACCGGAGCCGGGAGTGCCCCAACGGCTGCGGTTACACCATTCTCAGCGCAGAGGACACGCAGCACAACTGTGTGGCAGAGCTAAGAACTGAGCTGGAGCTGCTTCGGTACAAACCTTCTGTTCCTCTCGTGTTTTTGTTGGGCTGGGCTTAAAATCACTGCATGAAGCACTTTGAAATACTAGCACTGGATTCTGGTATGTGTTAAATGGTCCATTAATTACTTGGTGCTAATGGGCCAGAATTTTATATGTGTCAGCATAGACTTTAAATTCTTGCTGGTTTGATTCTTTTGTTGTTGGGATTTTTTTTTGTCCAAGTTACTATAAATCTTGAAATACCATTGCTTGCAGATGAACAGAACTGTGAGCTTACTCTGTAAAATGACAAAAAACATAAGAAAACTAAAGTTGGCAATTTAATTTTTCCATTGGCCTGTTGTAGACACAAAGTCACATTATTTAATAATTGTATTTAGTTTATGTTTTTACAGATAGAGAAGATAAAAATCTGTAATTATATTGGCAGATACAGGTAGATTCAACCACTGAAGATCTAATTTTAATTTTTTTTTAAGTCCTGGTAGATTAATAACAGTCAGTGTCTTCTTACCAGCATCCTTGTTTTCCTCTTACATATGTTTCTGTAGCTTTCCCTTTTCATTATATTCCAGTTGGACTGGTTTTTTTCCCCCTCATGCTCCTTCCCATTTGTATCTTTCAGCTCCTAAGTGTTGTGCTTTTGAACACTGCTGTGAAGTCAGGCCCAAATGTGGTTTAAATGCGTTGAGACACAAGGGATTCTGCTGCCTGGTTTCTGAACTCAAAGACTGATGTAGTGCCAGCTGGTTTTGGCTGTTGAGCTGTGTGAGTGACTAGGCTGTAGCAGTTTACTGCATACTGTCATTTTCCTGCATAGTGTCCACCATAAAAGTGAACACAGATTACACAGAACCATGGAATCATTTAGGCTGGAAAAGAGCTCTAAGATCATTTAGTCCAGCAGTTAATCCAGCACTGCCAGGCCCACCACTAAACAGTGTAAGTGCCTACCATGTCCACACACTCCGGCTGTCTCACTTCCTTACCTGTTCAGCAGTACTATAGGATTCAGATTTTTTGTCTTGGATGCTTCTATTTCATAACACTTAGCAAGCACATACAGTAGGCCAATGGCAGAAAATCACTTAAAGTCATAAATACACATTCTTGAGCTCATGAAATTACTTGAGGAATATGAAATGATTGGCCCTCTATAGGCTCTTCACGGGCACTTTAGTGCCCCTGGGTACAAGGCGCTTCTTTATGCCTTTTTTTTTTTGTTTGTTTGATTAATAAGTCATGCCTCTACAGGGGCATCCTGTAGAGCTTGATGGGAATCAGATCAGGCTGTTGGGCTGCAAGAAGGCTTTCTGGAATTTGAAAATCATTCTTTTCTCTGCTTACAAGACTTAACAAGGAGAAATAAACTTTTTAGGTCAGAAATGATCTGCAGAGTGGAGGAGGCAAAACATGAGATGGAGTCAAGGTTAGATTCACAGAGAAGGCATATGGTCCAAAAAGAGAGTATTCTGCAAAATGAAATTGAAGAACTAAAGGTAAATACAATCCCTTTTTTTTCTCTCTTGTAACAGTCTAGTTTTTTGCTTTTCCCAGTAGCAGTTTTTTATTTTGTCAATAAAGTCTCATACAAAGGAAGATGGCATTAAGTATGGGAAGCAAAACTAGCAAAGCTTTGCCAGGTTAGTCAGCTCTGTGGAGAAGCAGGCTGGATGCTGTATTGCTGGAGTTTATCTGCTTCAGGCTCACTGGAGCTCACCGGATACTCCATCAGTGTCTGTGCATGCATAACATTGTCAGCAGATCAGTCTGAAACTGATTTCTATATCTAAATGTAGAGTTTGCATCACAAACTGGATGTAATTAAACATCCAGCTCCAATTTTAATTGCTATCCAAAGTGGCTTAGTACAGAGCTGACACAGAGCCCTACTGCCAACAGTGGTGTTTGCACTATGGTCAGAAGGTTGAAAAGGTGCACAGTAAACTTCATCAGGCAACAAGCAAGCCTGTCTTATCCTCTTAGTCATCCTGTTTTTATTATTTTTTATCACAGAAAATGATTTTTAAGGCAATGGATGTGCTTTATAGTTTACTTTTTTTTTTTTCTGGATTTGATGTTAAATCCTTGAAGAATGTATCTGAACATAACCAGAACCGTATTTTGTTTGGATTCTTGAAATAGAAAATAAAAGAGCTAGAGGGTAAATAGGCTGTTTCTTATCATACTTTGTAAGAAAATTTATGAAAAACATATTGGAATCTTTAGAACAAGACTGTTCCAGAAGGTGAATGCTGGATTGTGTCTCAAATTGTTTACATTTGCTATCAAAAAATTATTTCCGTGTTCTGTATTCTTAAGACTCCATCGCTCTACATGCATGGCCAGTTCGACTTCATTGCACCACCATTAGGAGAGGGTTTGTTTCTTGCAGTGAGTTTGTATTTGCATTTCAGAGTCAGATGTCACGAATGATGTCAGATGTACGGTCTCTGATGGCTGCGGAGAGACAGCACCGCCAAGAGCTGGAGCAGGCAGAGCTGGAAAAACGGGAGTTAATGGAGCTGCTGAAGGGGCTGCAGAAGGACTGTCGATTAACTACTGCAGAGGGAAGCAGGAAGTCAAATTTCCGTCCTTTGACACGGCTAGAGAGTGTGAAAAGAAAACCTAGGGAAGTTACAGTTATCTAAATAGTACTAAGCTCAAAAAGCATTTTCTTCAAATACTGTTTTCTGGCAAACTACTTTCTTTGAATGATTGGTAAACTTTATATAATATCTGATTTACTTGTTTTCTTTTAAAGTCTAAATTATAACTGTATTTCCTTTGGGACCATGAAAACAAACAGAAAATTTTTTTCTGAGGGAATATTGGTCATTAAAACCAGTAATTGGAAGACATATTTTTAGCTAATGTTTTTATAAAAAGGGGAAGGAAACTTGATTTACTCTCTCTTTACTGTATCACTTACAGGAATCTTTCAAGCCTGAAAGCTACAGCCTTTTAAAGTCAAAGATACGGACTATTAAGGACAAGGAAGAAAACAACATTTAAATGTCTATGTTTCAAACAAAAAAACAAATGTGATCATTTGGGATGTGACTTAATTTGGGGAAAAGTGAATAGTAGAATTAGTAAGTCAGTAATAGAAGTTAATATGATTTTGTTTGCTTGTAGTCTGTAGAAGGTCTTATCTCAACGGTGGAAAGCAAGCACTTTAAACTGCAATTCTTCTGCTATGTAAAGCTTCAGGTGAGATTGACTGTTGCTTTAGAGCTTTTTCTCATTTCCCAGGCTGATGCACACTTAAGAGACTAATGCTAAAGCCCAAGGTAGTAGAATAATCTAAAATCTTTTAAACAGATGTGTGAATAACTTTGAGTTTGTGGGAATGGATCTGCTTCTTATTTAAAAATGTGAAGCTTTTCTATTTGAAAGTATCAGGAATTTCTACAGGATCTTTTAAGCATAAGACCAGTCTATTTGGTACTCAATGTCTTTAAAGCATATATAAATACTTAGAGTATACTTCATTTTCTTGTGGCGGGTTTAAGGCTACTTGATATGCCCAAGAGATGAATATTTGCACAGTCACTTGGGCTTCAGACATCTGTGTTGGTGCTCAAGCACTGACACAGGGCTGCAGGGAGCGCCAGAGCCTGGCACTGGCATCAGAGGGTAACAGAACACCTGTGTGAGTGCAAGCAGGTCAGTGATCTGCTCTGCTTTGTGCTGCAACTCAAAGAGGAGGTGGAAGGGTTAAGGGATATTTGAGCACCTGAGGAAGAGATTGACCGGTATAGCCATCCTCTGCCTCTCCTGAGACAAATGTACCTGTCAAATGTACCTCAGAAAGTGGAGGATCACTAGAGATGAGGGTGGCAGGCCTGTAATGGGGGCAAAACTATTGGCCCACCTAAAGTGCATCTACACCAATGCACCATCTGGGCAGCAAGCAGGAGGAGCTGGTAGCCATTGTCCAGCAGGAAAGTTCTGATGTTGTCACCACCACAGAAACCTGGTGGGATGACTCTCATGACTATAGTGCTGCAATGGCTGGATAGAGACTCTTTAGAAGAGACAGGTGAAGCAGGAGAAGTGGTTGGGTAGTGCTGTACAATGGGGGAGTGTTTTGACTGTATTGAAATCGATGATGAAGATGGCAAGGTTGAGTTCCTCTGGGTGAAGATCAGGGGAAGGTCAGCAGGGCAGACATCATTCTGGGAGTCTGTTAGAGAGCACCCAGCAGGAACAGGCTGATGAGGCGTTCTACAAGCAGCTGGCAGAAGCCTCACAGTCACCAGCATTTTTACTCAGGGGTGACTTCAACTAACCAGATGTCTGCTGAAAATACAGCAGAGAGGAAGCAGCCTAGGAGGTTCCTGAAATGAATGGAAGACAACTTCAAACTAACACAACTGGTAAATGGGCCTAACAGAGGAGGGGCCCTATCGTTTGTGGGCAGAGAAGGACTGGTGGGTGATGAGATGGTCAGAGGCCATCACGGGCAGAGTGACCATGAACTGTTAGGGTTATCTGTACTGGGTGAAGTAAGGAGGGGCACCAGCAGAATTTCCACCTTGGACTTTGGTGAGCAGACTTTGGCCTGTCTAGGACATTCATTGACCAAGTCCCTTGGAAGTCAGTCCTGAAGGGCAAAGGAGTACAGGAAGGCTGGATGTGCTTTAAAAAGGAATTATTAAGTATTCAGGAACAGACTGTCCCCATGTGTAGAAAACAAGTTGTCAGGGAAAAAGACCAGTGTGGTTAAGCAGAGAGCTTAAGCTGGAATTTAGAGGAAAAAAAAGAGAGTATATCACCTCTGGAAGGAGGGTCAGATAACTTGGGAGGACTATCAGGATGTCACAAGGTCATGTAGGAAGAAGAATAAAAGGGACAAAGCCCAACTAGAACTTGATTTGGCCACTACAGTTGGAGACAACAAAAAAAGTTTCTGTAAATACATTGACAGCAAAAGGAGGGTCAAGGAGTGGCTCTGCCATTAGTTGAATCCAGAGGGTGGAGTAGTGACAGGAGTTGAGGAAAAGACAGAGGTACTTAATGCCTTCTTTGCCTCAGTCTTCAGTATCAGGATCAGTTATCCTCAGGATGCCCAGCTCCCTGAGATGGAAGTTGTTAATGGGCAGATGAGTGAAGCCCCCATAATCCAGGAGGAGATGGTTAGTGACCTGCTATGCCAGTTAGACACTCACAGGTCTATGGGCCCTGATGGGATCCACTCCAGAGTAATGAGGGAACTGGCAAAAGTATTGCCAAAACACTTTCAATCATCTATCAGCAGTCCTGCTCAGGTGGAGGGAGTTCCAGCTGACTGGAGATTAGCTAATGTAACACCCATCTACAAGAATGCTTGGAAGGATGACCTGGGGAACTGCAGGCCTGTCAGCCTGACTTTGGCTCTGGGCAAGGTTCTGGAAGAGATCGTCCTTAGTGCCATTACATGACACATGCAGGACAACCAAGGCATTAAGCCCAGACAACACAGATTTAGGAAAGGCAGGTCCTGCTTGAGTGATCTGATCTCCTATGACTAAGTGACCTGCTGAGAAGGTGAGGGAAAGGCTGTGGATGTTGTCTATCTAGACTTCAGGGAAGCATTTTACACCATCTTCCACAGCATCCTCCCAGAAAAACTGGCTGTCTGGGGCTTGGATGGGTGGACTCTGCAATGGATAAAAATTTGGCTGGTTGTTAGGCCCAGAGAGTGGTGGGGAGTGGAGCTAAATCCAGCTGGTAGCTGGTCACTGGTGGTGTTCACCAGGGCTCAGTATTTGGGCCAGTTCTGTTTAACACCATTATTAATGATCTGATCTTGGGGATTGAGTGTGCCCTGAATAAATTTGCAGACAGCACTGAGTTGGATGGGAGTGTTGATCTGTTAATGGGTAGGAAGGCTCTGCAGACAGACCCAGACACTCAATGAATGTGTGAAGGACAGCTGCACGAGGTTCAGTAAGGCAAAGTGCTGCATCCTGCACTTGGGTTGCAGCAACCCCATGCAGTGCTGCAGGCTGGGGGCAGGGTGGCTCAAGAGCTCTTCAGCAGAAAGGGGCTGGGGGGTGCTGGCTGAGAGCCAGCTTAATATGAGCCAGCGTGTGCCCAGGTGGCCAAGAAGGCCAATGGCATCCTGGCCTGTATCAGAAATAGTGTGGCAGTGATTGTTCCTCTGTATTTGGCACTGGTGAGGCCACACCTTGAGTGCTGTGTCTGATTTTGGCCCCTGACTTTAAAAAGGACATTGAAATGCTGAAGCATGTCCAGCAAAGGGCAACAAAGCTCATGAAAGATCTAGAAAGCTTGTCTTATGAGGAACAGCTGAAAGGGCTGGGTTGGTTTAGAGAAGAGGAGGCTCAAAGGGGGACCTCTTTCACTCTCTACAACTCCCTGAGAGGAGGGTGTAGCCAGGTGGGGACTGGTCTCTACTTCTGTGTCTGCAGTGGGAGGACAAGAGGAAATGGCCTTAAGCTGAGACAGGGGAAATGCAGATTAGATGTTAGAAAAAAAATTTCACTGTTAGGGTGATCAAGCATTGGAATAGGGTGCCCAGGGAGCTGGTGGAGTCACCATCCCTGGAGGTGTTCAAGAGTTGTCAGGATCTGGGGCTGGGCAATGCTTTAGTGGTTTAGGGGTTACAGGGGTAGTTCTGGGTTGACAGTTGAACTTGGTCTCTTCCACCCTTGATGATTCTGTTTCAAAGTTTGCAATAGGTTTTTTTAACAGAATCACAAATCAAGGAGGCACTGCATGAGAAATCTGTAAGCACTGCATGAGAAATCTGTACAGTTCAAAGACTTTCTCCAAACTTCTTACACTTCTTACACGTTGTTTTCAGTGCTATAACTAAGCCATATTCTCAGCTCATCAGTGGACTAACTATAGAGGTATCTGGCCTTCAGTTTACTGAATGTGTTAAATCAGTTTTGAAGGCTCAGGAAAATGTGTGCAGGTTCAATAACCCGAATATGTTAATTTTATAGTTTAGAAAGCAACTGCATTACTGTGCATGCCTTGCTGTCACTCAGAGCAATGCTTTTATAGCTAATAGCATAACCAAAGAGAGAGGCAGCAATCCTCTTTAGCAAATAGTCTCCATTATGAAGACTTGTGGTCAGAGCTGTCTGATTTTCGGGCATTAATAAATCCTTCTAACTTGCTGTTTCTTTAGTACCCCTGAGGCAGATGTGCACATATTCAGGTCTTAGTATTTAAAAACTGGTCTTGTGTATTTAAAAACTGACATAAATAGTTCTTCCATAAAAGTGGAGTTTTTTCAGGGAAAAAAACACATTCAAAGTAATTGAGAGTATTTGGGACACCGTAGCAGTCTCACCAGTTCATGACATAGCACATCTCTTAAGCAGCCATATTGAATAATCTAAACCAGTAAACCAGTAGCTATAATTTGGGAAGACCTTTGTTCACACTAAATGTTCAGTGGTCAGTTCACTTACATCAGTGTATTAAAGCAATAGATAGAAAGTAAGAATGCTGTTACTCTCGTGTTCTGAACAAGCAAGCTGTGAGTGTCTGTGCTCTGCTTGACATTATTGCAGCATTCACACTAATTTTCAAGCTTTTTGGCAACACCAGGTTTCATGCTATTAGATTTAGTGAGTGCTTTTCTGTGTATTGTAACTGTGTGGTTGTGATGTGACTTTATCTACTTTGCCTAATGTAAAGAAGAAAATCACTTCAAAATCCTTTTAGAACTCAATGAGCTGGATCGTCTTTCCTGAAGTCAGAGGGCAGTAACCCAATCTTTTCTGTTTCAACCACAGAAGAAAACAAGTTATTAGCTCTGTGCTTTCCCCATAATGGGATCTCTGCATTTGTTTGCTTTAGAAACTTCACCCACTTATTTATGACTAAATTCCTCCTAGTATGGGAAATAGGGTTTATTTCATGTTTACTTAGCATTTGGTGTGCTGTCTTTTCCCTGAGTGCTGGACATGAAACTGCGTGACAAAACGTGTCCTAGGTGGTAAGGAAGGACTTTCTGCTGTGCAATCAAGCTCTGACAGCCTGAACTTCCAGTGTGGAAATGTGGCAACACTTTGGGCCTACTGGCTGCTGGAATGGGCTGTCACTTTGGCTTTCCTTTAGCAGCAAAGAAGCCCTTTTAGAGATGTTTTAAATAGGCACACAGGAGCTAATGGCATCAGGTCTCTCTGGTGGCTTTAAGCTTTATGCCATTCCTCAGGGTTGATAACAGTTCTGCACTTCAGATTTTCCTCTGCTAATGAACTTCTCACAGGGTGGCACTGCTGAAGTACCATCATCATTTGACCTGTCTTACAACTGACTAGACTGACATTAAATAGCCTGCTACGTTAATATTTCATCTACTTCTTGCTTTTCCAGTCTCATGTATTATGCAGCTCTTAATAGCAGTTGGCAGAAGCAAGGGATTTTTTTTTCTTTCTTTCAAATAGTCTGTTAATCCTTTTCACAAAAACTAAGACTCCAAATATTGTACTAGACATAAGTTAAAGACATGCACTTGGAAATGCTACTTCCTTAGTCATGATCATATTTCAGGATTATATGAGAGACACTGCTAAAAGTGCATTACAGGAGGGCTCCAGCATAGAATTACTGGTATTGCTGTTCTCCTACTAAATCACACTTTAATCAGTTCCTTTTCCTCACAAGTGGAACTGCTACTCAAGTGGACCAGTAACTGTGCAAATTGTTGTTTTTTGAGTTGCTGCTTCTAGCTCTTTGCAGCTGGAAGAGGGGGAGCAAAGAAGAAAACATCTAAGTGTGGTGTGACTGTTCCCTCAGCCCAAAAGCAGTGATGTGGCTGCACCAGCCTGTACCACCAGGCTTACCAGTGTGAGCTGCCAGCGTGTGGCAGGGAGTTAACGTGGCATTAGAATTAAAAGGAGATTAAGACTTTAGCCAGTTAGGTGGGTACGCAATGTCATAGTACCAAGCCTGGGAGATTCACAGACAAAACTCAGAGAGAAAGTGGTTAAGTAAAATATGTGGAACTTGCATGTACAAGAGTTTCTTGTCAACATAGAAGGGAAGGGAATTGCACAGTCAAGCAAAACACCTGCTATAGTGATGTATTTTGACTGGCCAAAAGTGGTTCTACCTGAAATGTTCTTAGGTGTTTGTATGAAGTGATATATTAATAGACCCCTGTTGCAAACAGTTCCTAATTTACAGAAATGGGTAGCCTTGCAAATGAAATTTTCCATGTGCTGTCCTCTTGGATGTTTCTGGCATGGTGCTTCTCTCCAGCCACTTTCCTTAGAAGTGCTGGGTAGTATTGACAAGGAGCAGTACTAACCTTGCCTTTCTCCCGTACTGTTGTCACATGGAGTACGGTAGGTCAGGGAGATTTTACCACATAGAAGATGCCTTTACAAACACCTACAATTCTATGCAACTTTCTATTACCTGAGTAAACACTGAACTGTCTTCCAGCATTATGGGTCGCTGCCAGTCTATTTACGTTTTCTACCTTTATATGCACAAGGATAAACCAGCACTTAACAGATCTTAATCTCCAGTCTGTATAAGAAACAGTAATGCTTTGTATCACTTTGAAGTACACTTTGTATAAAAGTTGAACAAATAAAGGGTCTACATCATAATTAACACACTTTGGTTCACTTCATTTTGTACAGAAGTTTGAGTACCCTCTTTATCACATGGAATAGCAACATTTAGGTACACTGGCCTTGCAGAGCACAGGAGTCATGAATACACTACAATTACAGGCTCAGTGCCCTGGAGCAGGTAAGGCTGCATTTTCCCTCCTCAACGGAGCAATAAACAAGGCAGGTGTTCAGTCAAACTATCCCTTCTCCAGGATTTCCCTCCTGCCTCACCGACTGGAGTTTCTGAATAGGATTACCAGCTGCTTGGAAATCAAAACACTGGCAACAGTTGAGAATTCCTGGAGTATGGCACTCCAGTCCTGCAGAGACAACAGGAAAATGATGGGGTAAGAAGGGAAAAATTCATTCTCTGTTAATCAAATGCAGGGATCTCATCCCTAATGCAAGTTTTTTTGGCCACTACAAAAACCCAGGTGGGATATGAACACGTAAGAAGAGCAAAACAACACAGTTCTTGTATTTGTTTAAATGTGAGCCATCTGGACATGGGGCACTCAAGCAGGAATTTGCTGCATGCAGTCCTCTGCCCTCACCCTCTAGACACATTCTCTTACCTGATGGAGGAGCTGCTCAGCAGGAAGAAAAAGGCTGAAAGCTACCATGGCATAACTAGAGACCAGCCCAGGATCTGGCAAATAACCTGGTTATCTCCTATACCTCTCCATCTGCTCCTGGCTCTCAGCCACATTACAGATTGCATTGCAGCTAAAGATCGTGGAAGCAAAAAAAAAAAAAATGCACACAATGTGTCTCACCCTTACACCATACACAAACTGTGCCTTGGTTTGTCCGTGCTGCACTGGGGATCTCGTCTGCCTCACTCACCCCCCTGCCACTGCTCTGCTCATCAAGTAAGCATGGGAGTCTCTAAAGTTAGCCACTTCCTGGTGCTCCAGTCAGGAAACAAAAGCTGAAAATGTCTTTTTAGCCAGAGTATCAAAAGCAAAATTGAACACTGTGAAGTGTTACTTACTCTCGGTAGCAATCCTATTGTAAAGAACAAACCAAGTAACACCTGAGTTTTAAACAGCATTATTTCATGCTGAATTTATCCATGAAAGGAACCACTTTGCATTAAAAGGTCACAGAACTAAATTCATTAATAAAAAAGAAACCAAACCAAACATGATATACACACACTTATTTTTTCAAGTTTAACTAAATTTACAGAGCTTTCATACACCAATGTAACCAACCCTTTATATCCTCCTAGTTTGAAAATTACTAATGTGACATGCTGTGTATTTTAAACTCTGAAGAACCAGTACTGAATATTTACATATTTATTCCATGCTTGACACTTTTCTTTACTTTTCATTTCAAATTCCCTGACAGAAACCAAATTATTTATATCCCTGCTAGTTTTGAAACCAGTAAAGTTTCTAAAAAAATAAAACCACCTTAAACACATGGTATAAAGGAGTGAGTCAGCTTTAAAAATATTTATGCAGCGCTCCTTAAAAAAATAGCATTAATAACAGTAATGCCTGTGAAAGCTCCACCTATTTTATTCATTACAATTATTAGTAAAATTACATCTCCCTGTTATTTTACCATTCACAAAATTGTTTGGCTTCCAATCTAAATCTGTCAATGTTATTTTAAATAAGGTTAAACCCCTTATGAACCAATATTGTTCCCCGTAGGTGCACCCAAGTCAATTCATGAAAAGTTTCCCACTTTCATAGGTCATTCAAATCACCTCCCAAGCAGTGGGACACTGTCTCAGAGTCTCCACACGGAAAAAATACAGCTAATAGGGGCCTTCTATGTATCAAACAAAAAACCTATTCAATTTAGTCAGGCAGTATAAAGCTAAAAAAAAAATCAATTTAACATAATACCATACTTCAGAAACACTTAAAATAGGGTGTTGAAGTTCATGAGTCTAGGCAGACAAAGTAAGTCAAAATCACATAAAACAAGAACTGGGCCATAATTAAGTAGAGTAAGACCCCTATAAAGCACTTCTGTAATGTCAACAGACCAAAGCATAAGTGAAAAGCAAGCTAAGTCTGACAGTGGAGCTCATTTGCAGAGACTGCATATGGCCTTTAGACAAATACCACACCCCACCCAAAAATGCAATGACTACTGAGTATCTGTTAATTCTATGAAACCCATGGAGCCCAAAGGAATGCAAACACACAAAACCTTACTTCACTGAATTCAGTATTAAAATAAATTTAGAATTTAATCTAGTTGTGACATTTCTTTATGAATTCCTACTCCTCAAAGTTTTTCCCTTTGCACTGTATCTCAGTCTAATTGTAGGACCAAAACTCCAGCCCAACTCTTCACAGAGGTTTAACATCACTACCTCACCACATGGCTGCTCAGGTTATGCACTTGTGTCTCTGCCCCTCTCCTCAGCTACCTTAGGCAGAGGAGAGGCAGGCAACAAAGTATCTCCAGGCTCTCTAAGGATATGAGGATCTTGCTTTTAACTGAAAATACACAGTGCTTTCCAATGAAAAACTCCTGTACTCCTAATGCAGGAGCTGGAGTTGTAAAGTACGTGATGAAATGTTGACTTATCCTCCCTGAAGTTAGTGACAGATTTTATTCAAATTTTACCTGGCTTGGGACTTAGAAGTTTCTAATCTCATTACCCAAGATGTACAACAAAGCCTACATAAGTTACATTTACATTTGGATTCTTTAACAGATTAATTAATTTCAGTCATTCTTCTATCATCGGCTACTTCACCTGATGGCAGATACGCTTCATTCTTTAATAACTCAGACTGGCTAACAAAAAAAAAACCAAAGGAAAAAAAGGGCTAATGGCTCTAAACCTGAGAGAAAAGAACAAAATTGCCTTACATACACATTTTTTAATTTTCTTGCAGTAATAAGTCATACACAAAACACTTGCACCTTTCTTTTGGCACAATGAGTATTTAAGAAGTCCTTCAAGTCTTAACTCAAAGAGCTGCTTTACTGAGTATTGTCTACTGAAATCCACAAAAAAATTGAAACATTCTTTCAAAAGGAACAAAAAATTTACAATTGTACACAAAAAGTCTTGAATTTTATTGAAATTTCAAGTCTTGTATCAAACAAAAGCTTTTTCTTCAGACAAAAATATTCTCTTGGTGTCCTCGAGATACCAGAAACTCTGAATTGGTCCATTAGTGACGCTGCTCTCTTTGTCATCTTCACAGAAGCCCACAAGGTTGAGCTGTTCCACCATTAGGCCTTATTTTATCGTGTGAAGGAACGTACATGTCGACCTCTTCCACTGCCTCCACTAACAAACTTTCCTCTTGAGCCACCACTGCTACTACTATTAGCACTTGTCCAAGATGGTCCAATTCCTCCGCGGCCTCTGGAAGCACGATCGCGAGGACTCGGTCGGTAGCCTTAAAGCAAAGAAAAGTATACTCAGTTGGAAAAAAAAAAAAAAAAAAGCCCTAGGCGGAGTAGCTGCTGAGAAAGCGTAAGAAACAAAACCAGGATGAGATACAAACAGCGTCTGTTTCCTCCTTTTAATTTTCACTTTTCTGTTAGGCAAGCACTGCTGCTTTAATTGCGCTATGATTACCATGGAGGTACGAAGACAACCGAATGGCAAAAGTCTGAGTGCAAAATTAAGATTCTGCGATCAAGTGTTCAATTCAGCAAGTTTTATGGGTTACAGGGCAGTTCGTACGAAAGCACACATTTGACACGGTCTCAGTGACAACTGTTCATATATGCTTAAAACATTTGCTGAATTTCAAGGTGTCTGCAGCATCCTTGCATGGTTTCATTTGTAAAGCAAAAATGAAATTCAAGGAATTCTCTATAGTTCGATGCCCATATGAATACCATGTACCTGCTGAACTTAATGGTCTCAGTGGTGGCAGTGGACCCCTGTTAAAATTGCTTTGACCACCTCTACTGTCATTGTAGGTTCCCCTGGGCGTACTCTGTGCACTCCAGCTTGAGCCTCGAGCGCCTTCACGACGACTGTAATTTCCTAGATAGGGAGAGAACAACCAACACACCGTTGAGCAAACATCACTGGGTTTGGGGTTTTTTCCATTTCAATCTTCACAGTACTCAGGGTGGTAACATAATATTTACACAATTCAAATGGATAAAGATACTCTGTATCAACATACCCACAGTATTCCAGCTTGAAGTCGACAGTTACTCTATTCTGCACAGAATCAGGGGAACAAATATATTTTTCAGGCAAGGACTCAAGTTTAGAAGAATTCACATTATCTAGTGTATTTCAGATTTTGTGGTGAAGTAAATCCTAGTATATTTAAGTGTATAAATGGAAGTATTTTCTGCTTCTACTTTGCAAAGACTTGCCCTAATTATGGCATGGAAGGAAAAGGATTGCAATCTTGTCTATGTATGAAAGAAACTCAACACCGTGTAGGCTACAATCTCCAGGTTCACTGAAAATTTCATCTTATTCTTGTCAGGATCTTCCACCCTTTTATTCCAATGCCTCATTTTAACCCAGAGATGTACTGTGCTGCTTGATTTCAGGAATTACCACATCACAAAAGGCAGGGAAGCATTCCAACAGTTTCTAAAACAGATGATTCCTTTTGTAAAACAGAGGCAGAGAGGGAGCATGAGATTTCACAGCCTTGTTTCAATTGCACAGCTTTGGAGGTTCTCACCTTCAAGAGAACCTCTCCTAGTGCTAAACAACTCATTCCAACAACACTGCTTCAGGAAGATCTCACACTGGGGATGATGAACTGCTAGGAAATTGGGTTAGTATTACTGAAGCAATTTTAGCATGCATTTACTCCAGTTCTAATACAGGAACCAACATACCTTTTGAAGCAGGTGGTGTAAAGAACCTGTTCTGACTGTGAAAAGCTCCTCGTCCTCCACGATTCCCTGAGAACCCACCACGCGAAGAAATCTTCTGTGACACTTTTGGTGGCCTTTTGGCTGGTGGTATTCCATCTGGAGCAACCACTTCTTTGCTCTCTGCAGCAACAAAATCATCCACGTGCATGGAGGGTGGCCTGCTCGTGTTCTGTTTCCTCTGACGGAAGATATCGTGTGGTCGAATTCCTTGTCCAAATCCTCCCCTTCCTCTTCCTCTGGGTGGTGGCACAACATGAGCTCTCTTTGCAGGCTCTATGTACTCAGATTTCCCACTGTCATGACAAATCATGAGTTAGTTAGTTAATGTAACACTGTGCTACTGATGGTCAGGCAGTCTCCATACTGGAGATGCAATTTGAAAGTTATTTGACATTTTGACGACATACAAGTCAGTGCTGAAGACGCTGTTAACTCATTAAACTCATTTTACCTTGAAGTTATGAAGGTCTCATGCTTGTGCTTGCCAAGCTTGAACCCTTTTGTGGTTTTTGTGCGTCCTGGAGATGATGGTTCTGACAAAAACGACCTCTCCAATTCAGCTTGCAAGTCAAAGTCACTGCAGCCCTTCTCTGACAGTTCAATTAAGTCAACTTTTACCTTCAATGAGAAAATGTAGTTTTATCAAAACAGTCATTACTAGCACCTCCAAAAAAACAAAAAGAGCAGCAGTAACAGAACAAAAAAAGCAGCAGAGCTGCAGCAAAATTATCTTGACAGATCTGAACACAAGAGTGAAGGGCATAGCTCTCAAATGTGAACATCTGCCTTGTCATTTAATGACCTGTAGTGGGACAATTCTCTAGCTTAAGTTACAGCCCTATAAATTTATTAACATCACTCATATACAGGAATCAACAGCTCTGGTTTTGCTTAAGAAATTAAAACACAACTATCTTTGCAATTATAAATTAGCAATAAATTAAAACTAAAAAAGAATTAAGGCAGTGAAGTCAACAGAAACTGATGATTTCTCACACAAGAAATTAAGACTCTGCCAATTCCTTAGTTTAAAACAACCAAGAATGCAAATGTATTTTTCACTATTAGCTTTAAAGTTTAAATGATAAAAGTTTCAAAAACTGTGAAAAGCTTTTGTGCACAGTTTCATTTACTACTGCCATGTTTCCCACTTTTGCCACATCAGAGCAATAAACAAAAAAAAGTGTAGCTATCAGGCTTTTGTGGATATTACTGCAATGATAGAAGACAAGCAAGGAGAAGAAACTAAATCACATTTTTTTCCACATTTAATACAAACTGATGAAAAGCCTCAAGAGCAGTGCAAAAGCAGTTTGGGACTGACACAAAAACTGTTCCCCTAGGGTACTGCAAAAGGTCCTGGATTTGTAGCTGCTTCCAAGTTAATCTGAAGGCATTTGATAGCCCCTTCACCAAATGCCCACCTCTTTATCTAGGTCAGTTTAGAAGGGTGAGCTCAGGAAAACAAACCATTTGGCCATATGAATTTCTGATGCTACTTGTTCAGATTAACCCTCATTTTTAAATCCACTTCAGATACGTTAATGAAGCCTTTTACCATATCCAAGTCAGTGTCTATTTCTTCAGCCTGAAAGGGTGAGAACCACATGGACTTCAGCTGGTCATCCATCACATCTGCCAACACGTATGTAGTCCTATAACAAAGCAGTGCCAAAGGCCTGTTAGGTTATGAACCACAACCAACTGCAAGCATGCACAGCACCACAGAACCTGGGGTGCACATCGCTGCCTTACCCTTGATACTTACACGACATTCAATACATTGGGCCTAGTGGGTAGTACTGACAACAGTGCTGTTTAGATCCTGGTTTTAATATACTTAATTTACGTATGCATAAATTACTCCATTTTCTTAAGTAAATCACAGGTAAGCTGACACACTTAACCATTTTACCTGTTGTTAAACAAATTCTGAAGAGAGTCTGGTGCAGAAAGAGTAGGCTCAACATCTTGGTCACTCAGTGGACAAGAATCACCCGCTGATTCCAACATCTGCCTCACTCCAACAATGTTGTCCAGCAAGGATTCGAGGCCATCATCTTCCTTAGAATGATCCTATGTCAACACAGAACAAGTCAGAACTTTTTCTCCTCCTCAGAGAAGGAAATACGCTTTGCTTATTTATAAAAAAAGGGGGGAGGTACTATACAACAGTCTACCCAGCCACAAATAGTGAAACTAAGGCACCCAAGTACACAAACAACAGCAGAGAGCTCCTGGATGTGGTACTAAACAAACTATGTCACCACATGCACATTCTAGGTTTCATTCCCAGTTGATGCAATATCCTTTATAACAGTCCCAAGGAAGACATTGCCCCAGGTTTTATTTAAGAAGCTCTCTGTTAAAGCATTCCAATGTCCCATGTCTGCTGTTTCTCATTCAGAACAAGCGTGCCCCTCAATCTCTCACCACAGATGTAAGCAGCCAGGGAGGGGACAGGAGGAAATATAGCACTGGAAAGGCATTTGTGATCAATAGGCTGTGGAGCAGCTGTTTCACTGACTCTCTTAAATTAGCCATCTACATGGCATGGCTGCCATCAGTTATAAAGAATCAGATTTGAATATCAGAGTTAAGTTTGCAGTTTTAATCACAGAAAAGTTGGATGCATTGAATTCTGCGTGTCCTCTAGTCTAATCCCCACCCTCACAGCTTGAAGCAGGACTATCATCAAAGCCAGATCAGGTCAGCTGTCACTTTACCCAGCCATGTCTAAAAAAACTGCCAGTGACAGAGAGCCCACAGCCACAGTTGACCTGCTTTGTGCTTCACTTCTCTCTCAGTGGTTAATTTTTGTTTTTCCTAATGTCAACCTGAACCTCTAAAGCCACAGTTTGGGGCCACTGCCCCTTGATTTATCATCTGGAATTACCAGAAGTTTGATTCCACCATCTTTGTTACTATCTCCCCTAACAGCTGTGGGAAATGCTGAAATAGCTCCTGAGCTCTCTCAACCAGGCTAAAGAAGCCCAGCTTCTTCCTTCTCTCTCTCTGTAGCACATGTGCTGCAGGTCCCTGACCACCTTGGCAGAACCCTCTCCAGTCTCCCCAGGTGTCTCTAGAACTGGTGAGAGGGCAAAGCTGGCCAAAGGTGAATGCAACACTATGTGAGAGCTTAGCAGCACCCTGTGAAGGGAGACAACAAGGACCCTGGAAGTGCTGACCACGCTCCCTCCAGGTTGGCTCAGAATACACTCACTCGTTTCTAGTGACCACACACTGGCAGCCCACATTCAACCTATCAACCAACACAACCACCTGGCCCTTTTGAGCCCAGCCTGCAATAAGGCATGGGATTATCCTGCTTTCACTGCAGACCTTTGCATTTTTCCTAATGAGCCACACAAACTTTCTGCTAAAGCAATCCTAGAATGTTTACTGAGGTTTCTCTGGATTGAAGCTTTGCTGTATGTCAGATTAGTTACCCCCCCCATCTTATGGTCATCCACAATTTCACTGAAGATGTATCCATTGTTCAGGCTTCTGATGAAAACATCCAACAATATCCAGCCCCCAGTATTAATTCCACTTGTTACCACTCACCAGTAACATCAAGTCACTGCTAAACCAGGGCTCCTGTTGTTTATTATTGTTGTTTATTAAACTAATAATCTGCTTCACCACTACCCTACACCCTCTGCTATAGGCATTTGCTGCCTTCCATGGCACTGTTAACTGCCTGGGATCTTAGAACGTGCAGATAGAAAACTGCAACATCAACCTGTTTGTTTGAATTCTTTTACCATAACATGTTTCTCCAGATCAAGAAGCAGGTTTTCTGGGGTTTCTTCTTTGCTCTGCAGTAGATGTTTTAACTCTGCAGTGGTAAGACCCAGCGTTCTGCCTGGATGGGATCCATCTGTTTCCATAAGGCTTCCATCATCTCCACAACATCCCTGAAATATTTGACAGTTGGGGAATAAGTACACATGAATGTTGTCCTTCTGGACTGTAAAGCCCTTTGAATTCAAACACACATTAGAGCAAATCCAGCAAAATGACTTCTCTCTTGATTTAAAAACATATGACGTAAATTATTTTAACAAAGCACACTTCAAGAGGCAAGTTTATATACTGCATCAAGACGAATGCAACCCTTTCCTGTACAAGATGAGGTCTGTACCACAGAATTAACAAATATTTTATAGTCCTTTCTATACTACATATCAATATAGCAACTCTCTAACAGGATGCTGTGAATCTAAAACTGTGACACCCCAGCATACTATTCACTTAGCAAATCAGTATGAACCCATATGCCCTTCTTCCTGCTGAAAAACCCTCTTACTTACCTACTAAACATACATTCTGCCCGGCTTTCACAGATTTCATTAAAAAATAAAGATGGCACTAACACTACTGATAGAAAAGCCTTACCCAGCAATCTGCAGAATCAACTGCTTTCTGAAACAATTGCTCCTGAAGATGCCTCATGCTGCAGGCTTCAGAGAAGTGCAGCTGAGTTTAAGTATTCAATACACATTCACTTACCAGCGTATCAGAGGTTAGAATCTGTCGCATAAAATCCAGAAATGAAGAGGCCAGTTCACCTGTGTCTTTGCTGAAACTAGTTATTACTCGCTTTAATACAGTGTACAGAGCACTGCTGTGTTTTCTTAGAGAGCTGTTTGACAAACAAAAAGAGCGAATACTTTATTAGTACATACATTGTTACCATTCCACCATAACTAGTTATAAGAAAAATAAACTTGGCAAATTTTACAATTATCAAGTTGATCTTTGATTACAAAGCTGGAGCTTCACTGTTTTCTCTGTACCAGACTTCCATTTTCACCAGTAATAGCTGCATTTATTTCCAACTGCACATATCCAGCTATATATACTACCTTCAAAACATTCAAGAAATTACAATTTCATCTTTGGCAGAAAAGGGAAGTACAGAAATATGTGCTTGCACAAGGATCTTATGTATGAAGCAGGATCATGCTTGCAGCTATAATTTCACTGCATCCCATGATGCCTAACTGCAGAAAACAAACTTTAAAGGCAACATGAACACAGAAATAGCAAGGCTGTGCACTGAAGCTGACAGCGGGACACACAGGATCATGGAAAGAACAGCATCTGTAACTTGCTAATTTTTCATTGGTGGTTGTATAGCTCCCTGCATCCAACAGCACTACTTAAAGTGCTTTGAACAACCTTGTCAATGACAAGGCTCCTTTTCTCTCTGCGAACCTCACCTTTTTGCCACTTCACCTCAACTTCAGCAAACAGAAACAGGTCCAAATATAGGATAAAGAATCAAGTGTCAAAACAGCACAGTATGGTCCAATGCATGTATATATTCTGTTCCAAGTGAGTGGAGTTAACAAAAATAGTTTGGAAAAAAACCAACTCATTTCTAAAGCCTTAATTGTCTGGAGGTCAGAACACTTGTGGAAGTGCAAACTGAATCCCCTAAAAATAGAGGAATTACAGACAGTTCTCCAATGTTCCAGATGAGAGCTCTGTGAGTGTCTCAAAGGGGAAAGAACAAGAGCACTATATCTCATTCTAATCCTCCAGACTTGGAGTGGGGAAACAGAGTGTACAAACCCTTTTTTCAATGCTCTGTTTGCTTCTTGAAACAAAGTGCTTCTGTGTGCATACTGCAGAATTACTCAGAGTGTGAAGGAAGACCAAAATACTGAGTAAAACACTGAAGTCCCAAAGAGAAAAAAAAGCTTAGTAGAAAATGTTGAGAATAAGGCACCTAAGTGTGTAGGGAATTATTTCACACTACAGAAGTTTTTAAGCAATTTTAAGCTGTCAGTGATATCATAAAATACCATACCTCTTCAAGTGGTAAAAGCCATAGTCATGCTCTGTAAGGAACATCATTGTTCGGATGCACGTCAGCAGACAACTGTAACTGCTCTCAGAATTCATTAATGTTTCCATCAGACAGTCACAAATTAGGGGCATCAGCTCCTTGCTTGGTAAGGAGTTGGAAAGCTGCTCTAATTCAGACACAGAGCCTTCTGATGAACTTGGTAAAATAAGTGCAATATCCTAAAAGAATGATTATTACACATATAGTAAAAATGCATTCTGTATGCCTGCAGTAAGTATAAACCATATATGAAGTCAAAAGCACTGGGTTCTTTCATTATCCCTTTATCATCTTATTCCAGTATTTTGGTTATTACTGACCAGCTAAATACTAATCTAGAGTATCCTTTTTATTCAGTTCTGTTAAGGGTTACAAACCATTATTTATTTCTAAAACATAAAACCTTCAAATTCTGAAATACTGTAGCAGAGCCACAAATAAAAGCCAAACAGTCATTGGGTAACATACACAGTTTCCTGCCTAGGTAGTCAAAGTGTCCCTCAATCTCAAAACACTGGTCAAAACACAAGAAGAGGCTGAAGTCTCTTGGCTGATTCAGCCTGGGAAGAGCAGACTGAGGGGTGACCTCACAGAAATCTACAAGTTCCTCAAGGGGAGCAACAGCAGGGCCAGGTGTCCTCTGACCTCTCATGACCAGAGACAGGATACAAGGAGATGGGATGAAGCTGCATCAAGGGACATTCAGGTTGGACTTTAGGAAAAGGTTCTTCACTGAGAAGTTGGTCAGTCACTGGAACAGGGTCCTCAGGGATGTGGTTAGGCACCAAGCTTGTCAGAGAGCACCTGGATGACACTCTTAGTCATAGTTTATGCAAGGAGTTGGACTTGATGATCTTTATGGGTCCCTTCAAATTTGAGATATTCTTTGATTCTGTGGTTCTGTGAAAATTAAGAGGCTGCAGACACCACCTAGGAAGTTTAGCACCTACTGTCACTTCCATATTTTAAATAAAATAAAACAAGACTGATTTTCACAATGAATTTGTATGGGCAGAGAGATCTTTTTATATGCAAATAGCTGATTATCTCTACTGACCAACAACATCCAAATGTCTTTTGTGTAACTGGGTAAGCACTAGATCAAATAAATACATGCACTAGTGAGACTAATAATGACATGCAAATCTGTGCACACGTGAACGAGAAACTACCAAGGCTAGTCTATGAATCAATTTTCAACTAAGATTTCTTACCCTGCTCTAGAGAAATGTCTGTCTTTTTTTAATGGAGGAGTTTTATGGTACCAGCACAGCATACATTTCTTTCTATTTGGAATACATTTTCAAGGGGTTTCAGTTAGACCACTAAGAGATACATATACTTTTAACTAGGTAAGAAGTGAACAGTGACCACTCAAGTTTTGTCAGTGGCCCACACAGAAAAATGACATCCTTCTTTCAGCTGATGGGAGGCAATCTTTGTGCCATTCAGTTTCATGTCTCCAGTGAGCTACCAGAACAGTGCACATTAACGCAGAAGAAAAGTCATAAAATGAAAACTATTTACATTCAAGACTAAGAGGGCAGCAAGTCTGTCAAAGCAGCCAACCATGCACACTTTTAGTGTTTTAACAATGCTGATTTTTTTTTTTAATTTTGGAAAAAAACAGGTACTTAAGAAACAATCTCATTCAATTTGTCTGCTACAATAATCAACACACATTATGCATTAAATATAGAAAATACCTGATCACAGAGGGACTGCAAAAGGGAAGTTACATATTCAGCACACTGTTGATGAGTGACATTGTCCCCAGCTGATCGCATCAAAGCCAAGAGCTCCTGGAAAATCTCTGCATACTTTTCATCTCCTTTAGTAGTTCCATTGATAAGATGCAAAATAGCCAATTTACAAGCTTTATGTGAAGCCAGGGCATCCAATAAAGCGAGCAATCGAGTGGTCTGTCCAGTGTACTGTTTCTCTTTATCTTCTGTGTTGCTGAAAGAGTATCAGTGCACTGTGAAAAAGCTGGTTTAAAGTGATCTAGGAAACTATAAAAACAACCATCACAGGAGTCATACAATTCTGCATTTCAGAAAAAAATCCACCTAGTCTTACAGTTGTTGCATACAGGTAAAACCTCATAAAATGGAGGCCCTGTTGCCTTTGTAAAATCATGGCTCAGGCCTTTTACTTCTGGTAGAGGAGGACTGAGAGAAAGGCATAGCTGAATTACAAGTAGAAAAACATGCTGCATGATTATCATGTGTTCACCCAGCGGTGTGTGGTGACTGGTTGAATTAACCTTGTGCTTTAAAACTATGTAAACAGCTAAGAAGCCATAAAAGATGCTGTGTGGTAATAAAGATGAGCTTTTTGCCTTCTGAACAGAGTTGATGTGTCATTCGTTGTTGAAGTGAGAGCCAAAGCACAGGGACTGAATTAAAACCTTCGGATAAGCTGAGATACATGAAGTCACACTGAAGTGAAATACAGATTTTTAACTTTTAGTAGAAATATATGCTAAGTGCTTTAAACATTGAAAAGCTGCAGCAAAGAGACCTTAAACACAGTTCTTAATGCAGCAGTGTCATCTTTTCACAAAATTTCTTTACTTTAGACAAAACATAAATGGAACTATACTGTTCACATTTTTTAGATAAAGTGTTCACATAAACAATAAGAGCTGATAGAAACTATATATGCAAATCTGTGTAATACCCATGTAATACTTTAATAGCATTGTAAGATTTACAACTATTAGAATTAAACCAGGATAAGTTAAGAAAAGAAAAACTAGAATTGTGTGTTAATTTTATTGGTCAATTAACAAATATAATCCACACTTCTGTAAGTTTAGGGAGGAAGAAGAAGTGGTTTTCTACTTGCTGTTTGCCTGCTGCTGCTGCTGTTACTGCTTGGCCTTATCATGTAACCCCTTCAAACTCTACCTTCAGAAAACTATAAGACTATAAAATGAACTTTAAGAGGAGAGCTGCTTCCTCTGCTCTTTAACCCTTGTCCAAAGAGTATCCCATCAAAAGCTCAACAAATGGTGCCCCATGTGAGGATTGAACTCACGACCTTCAGATTATGAGACTGAGTGTTGCGTCCCTCTCAGTTGGGACACACAGTTCCATTTACTTCTGCAAACTGCTCGACTTTCACGAAAGAATTTCTGGTCACATCACAAATTAATCTACTATGCCTTTAACACACTGTAGGGCATCTAACTGAACAAGATAAATATGCTTTTATGTAAACAGTATCCATGTTGATAATGATACTTTTAAAGGAAGAGCACTCATTGTTTCAAAACCCTCTGAATCTCCATCATTCAACTTCCTCCAGTTTACAAACATCTACACATATGTAATCCCAGTACAGCAAACTTTACTGGTATACTTTTCTTATTTGTGTCTTACAGGTCCTTAAAAGCACTTCATAGGCAAGATGAGACTTTGCAAGGGCAACCTGAAGAAAATCTTCCTAAAATACTTACCATAAACATACAACATGAAACTGTCTACATTAAAACTTAAAAGGTATGAGCTGGTTCTCTGGCAATCTTAAGCATCATCAGGACCCAGCATATAAGACCAGACTGAGAATTCATTCAGCCCATAATGAATAATATTTCCAAAAGTATTTTCCTCCTGCAAAATCTACTCCACAGAAGTAAGGTGAATTTAACAGTTCATTAACAAAACCTTTGCAAGAGAAAACCGTAATACCTTTGCAGGTCTTCCACAATTAGATCCAATACTGTCCTCATGATGAGGAGAGCAGTAGGTGAAGCCAAGTCACACAGCTGAACACAAATACGCCTCAACATGTGCTGAATGGGCTGGCAAGACGAGCCGGAAAAGGATCGAACGATCTCCTGGATCAGCTTGGCCTGCACGTGGAGGTGCATACTCCACAGCTTCCTGGTGTTGAGTGCCACTGCAATATCATGGGCTTCTATTACCTGCGGGAACAGAAGGGCAGGAGGGTTTTTCCTGTCAATTTTTATGGTAAAATCTGCATTCTATCAAAACATATACACAAAGAATGAGTACTGTCTTCATTAAAAACATGGAATGCCATTTTCACTGTCACCAAATGACAGGACATGATGCCAGTAAATTAGGTATTCCTTCAGAAGCACGGGTTCTCACAGACCTTCTATGCTTACTTATTAAAGATCACAAATTCAGGATCCATGACAAAAGAAAGAAGAGCCTTAACATACAAGTTTAGCATTCAATTAAAAGCTTTCAGAAATAGTCTAGATAATCCCACAAGGGACAAAAGAACAACATATGACTGCTAACTTAAGAAAAATTCTCTGAATACCAATTTTGTTTCTGCTGAAAAAGACTTATCTACAAAGAATCTGTATGAGCACAAATGTTTTACAAGAACTTTAATTCATCCTTTCACGAATCTGGCTTTTCCACCACTACAAAAATGGTCAAAGAGTTATAAACAATAAAAATTCTTTAAAAACTAAATACATCTAAACTATACCTGAGTACTCTGCATTGGCAGTGGAAGAGGCAACAATTCTGAAAGCAGAATAAGTCCAGAGAAAAAGCCTTCAGGAATTCTCAAAATTGAAGAGAGAACTTCCTTCAGCATTAAAGACCAAGTATTGTTCGCCAAAGTTTCCTCAGAAATGGTAAGTTTTTCATTAACACCTTGTGTAAAAGTCAGTAAGATATCAACAATGTCATTCTGGATTTTTTGTTCATCGCTATCTAAGCGGCCTGAGAGAGGAATAGAGCAGAGGAGCATGTGTAAAGAAACAAGAGCTGCAGGAACACGCATGTCCTTGAATTCAAAGGATCCACCCCTCAGCAGCTCTGTTAGCATTGTTTTAAGGAGAGTAAGTGTGCAGCGGGCCATAGAAATAGTAGTGACTCTGTGCAGCGTGGTGCCCATGTTGACATGGAGTCGCCAAGGCTGAATAAGGATGCTGTTCAGCTTCTGTAACACCCGGATGAAGGTGTCCATTCCCTCGGAAGAGAACAGCTGAATAACGGCAAGATTCCATTTAAGGTCTTTCTGTTGACCTGTACAGGAAAGAAATAACATTTCTGTATGTCTAATTTCTCCTGGGCAATCAGAGTTACACTTCAGCCAGGTTTAAGTAGAAGACTCAAAAAACTAAGGTTTGTACTTTAACCTGTACAAATATATCAGCCGTACCTTCTACCAGCGGCGGTGGACACGCAATATGACAAAGAACACGAAGTGCAGTGGGAAGCCCAACTCCATCTGGGGTCATCAAACTGTCAATATTCTTTTAGGGGAAAAGAAAAAGAAAAAAGGAAAGAGCCTGTATTACAAGGAAGGACTTCATGAGTATACTGCTATCTTAGTATTCAAATTCTGTATTTAGTTACTGTAGGTAGGTCACAAAATTTAAGTTTAATTATTTCACTTTTTGGAAAGCAGTCATAAATAAGGCAGAAACAAAAAAAAAAAGAGCATCAACATTTGCACTGTGATTTACAGGAAGCTAAAAGATTTAAATACTTAGATCTTTTCACTGTATATTTACCTTAGATTTTGTTTCAATAAATATAAATGCAAGACCCAGCTTAGATCATAAGCTTTTATAAAAACATCTATTTTGGATAACAGTATGTATTTTTAAATATCATAAGTTAATACATATCTAAGACAAAATATCAGACCACAAAAGGTCTAAGCTTATAGAACATAAGTAAAAGATAGCATCTACCTGTATTTTACTAACCTGTTTGATATATTCAATAAGATTTGGAATACAATTTATTTCAAATCTAAGATTTTTCAAAGGTTCAAGCCACTTGCTGAGCTCTAGGGAAAAAAAAAGACTAAAGTCAGTGAATTCATGATCATAAAACCTTTTTCAATCAAAATGTACTTAATTTACACAATAGGTACTAAGGCCAAGTGGGAAATGAGTGAGGCACACTACCTCTGTAGCCAGCTGAAAAGAATCAACAAAAATAAAACTTCAGAACAGGCAATATATGCACACAAACAAAACTTGGCTCAAGTCAATCTGAAGACTCAATTTATTTTCATCTCATTATCTACATTATCTGTAATTAAACATTTTTTATGAAAGACACTAAGGGGCACTGTCAGCTACAGAAAAGAACCCAAAACCAATCCCCTTAACGTACAGAATAGGTTTTTTACAAACTGAGAACAAAACTTCTGTTAAATGCCTAAATGGAGCCAATCTCTGCCCTGCACTCCAATCATGCGAGAAGTCCTTATAGATTATTGGTTTCTCTCTTAGTCCAGAATAACCTAACCTGAAAGTCACAAGTTTTTGGGACAAGAGATTTGAAGATTTAAAAAACATTGGTTTTATATTTAAGATATTTAAAACAGCATGAAGTTCAAGTGGATATGAATTGATGACTCAGACTGATTTCATTATTTTATTTAACAAACTAGCCCTGCTTCTCATAAAGCAGTCTGATGATCAGGTAAGGAGTAAAGTAAGAGCATGGCAGGGGAGAGATTAAAACTAAAGCTTTGAAGAATTCTGATTTCTTCCAGTGCATTAAAGTTTTGGAAGAAATTACTGATATGTCTACACAAGTCAGTTAACCAGTGCAGAGCACAACTTTAGACATCAAAGTTTCAATGTTCAGATGTCAGAATAGGCCCCAGCAGGATTTTTCTGAGTGACCCAGGTCTGATCTGAAAGTCAGCACAAGCTGAGAAGACACCAAGACACAGCTTCTATGTCAAAAGATGTAGAAACAGGGTAACATGGACTATTCCATGCCCGTTGGCCTAGGTGCCTTAATCCCAGGATTATTTATCAGTAAAGATCCTGTCAGACTACATCACTGTCCTGGTTCCAGCTGAGACAGAGCTTGTTTTCCTCCTAAAAGCTGATTCAGTGCTGTGGTTTGGATTCAGCATGAGAACACCACTGATAACACACTGATGTTTTGGTTGTTGCTAAGTAGTGCTTACCCTAAGTCAAGCACTTTCCAGTGTCTCATGGTCTGTAAATGAGGAGCTGCACAAGAAGCTGGGAGGGAGCACAGTCAGGAGAGTGGATCCAAACTGGCCAGAGGGATATTCCATACCATAGGATGTCATGTTCAGTGTGATAACTGGGAAAGTTGCCTGGAAGGGGCTGATCAGTGCTCAGGAAGGGACTGGGCATTGATCAACAGGTGGTGGGAAACTGCTTTGTGCATCACTTGTTTTCTTGTGTTTTATCTCTTCTCTCCTTTTTATTACAATTATTATTGTTGTTATCATTAGTATTATTAGTATATAATATATATCATTATATTATTAGTATTATTATAGGTTACTTATTTCTATTATTTAACTTCTTATCTCAATCCATGAGTTTTACTTGTTTTTCCCTGATTCTCCTCCTCATCCAACTGGGGGTGGGTGGGGGAGTGAGCAACAGTGGTGTGGTACTTAATTTCCAGGGGGGATTAAACAACGACAATAACAGGAGTGAACAAAATAAGATTAGGCTCACTGACTAGCTAGTCCACTTTTACAGAAGTTTGCTCTCCTATTATCAACACAGTTTGAATAATTTCAAACTTCCTGTAATTATCCAAAATTCATGGTAGCTATTTTACCTGAAAAATAATTTAACTAGAAATAATTTCCTATTTAACTCTCATTAAGAGAAAAAAAAAAACAAAAAACGTATTATCTCAGTGACTCAACTGATCAGATGCATCTGGAAAAGTAAATTCATTATCCAAACCAGACAACTGTGAAGCACCAATTACCTACATGAAAGAGTTTCTTCTATACATTCAAACAAGTCAGTTGATAATTACAAATACTGTACCTTGCAACTTGGTGTTATTTTCGTCTGCTTTACAAAGCTTCAGCAAAGGTGCTGAGTGCTGTTCCAGCATTTGGACATCGCTGGAAGATTGTACCACCAGCAAAACAAGGATGCAGGCATAATTATAAGCAACTGACTTCTTAGACTTTGAGTCTCTGAAACAATAATAAGGAATTTCTTTAGATCTCAGCTAATACAACTGGATATCTGTAAGATTTTTATTATTTGACTCCTAAAAATCTACATACAGAACTTTTACCTTCAACAAGGACTGCCCCATATAATTATCAATGAAAGAAACCCAAGCAATTTCCTCCTATGCTTTTTGGCGAGTGAACACTTTCTGCTACATTATACACATTCATATTCACCTCAGCATCAACAAGCCATGAGATCCAGCCAAGTGGCATGCAAATATTTTTCTCTAACTTCATCTGTTTCATGAATCATTTTAAAATCACTGCTACCTAATGTAGTATAACTGCCTGTCCAGAGAAAACAAAGACTGTATTTAACATTTACAAGAACCTGAAGAACTGAGAGATTCCCATCCCAGACTAGTGTATACTCTGCATACCCAATCAAACCTTTTGCTTGTTTCACAGGCAACATTTTATGCTTGAATGAACTGCCTACTTACTGATTTTTTCATATAACCAGAAGTCTGATCTACATATATTACAAGAACTTTGTTGATGACCTACACAGAACTGGGGTATTAAGTACTTGATTACAAATGACAGGCCTATTTTGTATTACATTCTTCTACTTTAAAGTTGTTTTGATAAAAACATCATGATCTAAAAGAAAAATATTTTAGATTTAATGAATTATTTACAAAATATATATACTTTTAAAATGAAAAAACTAAAGGAAATAAATAAATGCATACATTACCCTAAAGCTTCTTTGGAATAGTACTCCATTAAAGTAATAAGACTTTGGAGATTTTTTTCCAGACTGAACACATGAGCCACAGCAGATCTTCCTACTGGGTTAAAGGTGATCAAGTAAAGGTTGTGAAGTGTTCCCAGCAGATCTGAGTGGTCAGTCTCCTCACTGGCTGTGCACCGCTGGAAGTGGCAAAACAATTCTGAAATGCACTGTAGTGTCTGTGTTGAATGCAGAAGCCACAGGGCAAAAGTATCCTCGTTGGCACCATCTGACTGCAGACCTTCCTCTTGATCTGGATCAGAAAACTGACAAAGTGCTCTAACCAACAAGTTTGTTGCTTCATGCTCAGAAATAAAGAAAAGAAGACCCTTTTGTGACTGCGCCAGGAAACGCAATATATCTCGGATAGCTTGAAGCACACCTGGATGTGCACCTGTCACTGGAAGAGACAGTAGCAAAGTAATGCATTCCAAGAAATGGTGACTATGAAGATATCTGAAAAAAAAGTCAAACCAAAACCAGGAAAATAATCAGCAATACTACAAATATTTGTGCACGCTGCACAATAACATTATATAAAACTACATACCTCCTAGCTTCAGTACTTACTGCTCTGTGAACTACAAGAAATAATAACTAATTATGAAGTACTACAAAATTTAAATCTTACAAAACGTAATTGCTGTTAATATTTACAAGAAATAAATCCTGAAATTCTGATCTCCATTAAAAAAAAACACAAACAAAAAAAACCCTCAACCCTATATGCACACAGAACAGGACATTATATTTCATTAAATCTGCTGCATCTGAATCATCCTCAATGCCAGAGTCAATGTTTTAAATGTGCTGGGAAATCGATCATTATAGCATACCTAGCAGTGATTTTTGAAGACTCTTCGCACGTAGATACTTGTATTCAACCATGACCAACATCGCTATTACCAAAGACATCTGTCAGCATTTAGAGAAATACTTTCTAGACAGAAACTTGTTAACAGAGAAAGAGCCCATGGGATGTTTTAACTGGCTGAAGGCAGGCAGGCCTCAGCTCCTCTGCCTGCGCTGTGTAACAGTGAGCTACGCTGACACAACCACACAACTTCTAAGTCTGGCTTGCATCTTGCCAACTCGACATGCAGACTGAGGGATTCCAGACCTGTTTTATCCATACCCATGGACATGTAGAGGACAAATGAAACACCCCAGATTTACAACCATTTTCAAATTGGACAGCACCTAGCCCAACTGGTCAGCATCTCTAATGCAACTGAAGGGCAAGCACATTACCAGTAATAAGGAGATGTTAACTTCTGCCTAGGTGCATTCTAGGTTGATCGAAAGCCAACAAAATAACAGGTACATTAACTTATCAAACTCTCTTAGACTTTATATTCACAATCTAGAATCTTCCAATAAACAATTAAGTGTAATATCTAGCAAAGTGTTATTCAACAAAGTCACCCCTGAAATACGTCTCTCTCAAGCTGGAGGAAATACATTCTAGAAATTGAATTTGCAACTGCCATACCTAAACAGCACAGGGTAAGGATCATCCCTTTCTGGAGGGCCTGTAATGCGTGCCATGGTTGGGAAAGATTTCACAGGTGGCTGGATCATTGTATGAGGAGCAGTTTCCATCAAATGGAAGATCTCTTCAAGAAGACTAACAAGTTTTTCCATCTCTCCTTCGCTTATATTAGAAGATTCCAAAAGGTGATCCATGTCCATAGGAGCCTCCACATCATTTTCATACTCTTGGTTGGTTCTTTCAAGTCCTGCCAAGTCCTGGTCCTGCTCTGGCTCTGTGTGGTTAGGAAGAGGAGGAGTGTTCTCTGCTAACTGATCAACCACCTTTTTAATGTCTGACAGAATCTCATAGAAGTGACATTTCTGGAGAATTGCAGAACCAGCTGTAACAACTCGCACAGTCTGATCTAACAGTATGAGTTCCAGGAGTTTCTGATAACCACTTTTTTCATGTACATCTGCGCCACCTCTTAGAAACATCTCCATTCCCTCAGTCATACTAATGACACTATCCAAAGCTTTAAAAGCATTAAGTTTAAGGGAGGATGATACATGATCTGCAAACAACAATTCAAACAATACATTAATAACTCCTGCCTGCAAGAGTGCCGTTATTCCTTGAGTCCCACATTCCCCTAACGAAGATACCAATTTTGTCCCAGCTTTGAGCTGTCGAACATTCAAAGCAATGGGCTGTTTGAGAGAGACCTGAAGGTTTAAAGCTTGCAGGGTCCAGTCTACTAGCTGGGTAATATAGTCCTGCTTTGTGTCTTTCACCAGCAGGTAGCTCAATTCTTTTACTATTAAACTTGGAATTTCTTCTAATGCAGTGACCCACTTTGCACCTCTTTCCTCTTGATATAATTCCAACAATTCAGTTAATTTAACTGAGCCTTCCACTGCCCCTGAATTTTCTTTTTCTGATTCTTGGTCCTTTATTTTAGCAACTTCATTTTCAAACACAGTCTTGTAAGGGCAGCTGAAGTATAAAAGCGGTCCAAGCTCCTTTTCAAAAGGTTCATATGTCACAGGAGGCACAGATGCCAGATCCTCAGGAGTATATTCAATATCAAAGCTTGGATACTTAAATGTTTCACGTTCCAGATCAGCAATTACATCTTCATCACTTGAAATCTGCTCATAGCCATCATCTCCTAAAAAGAGAAAGACTGAGTTACCAATCAGCTATGAATAAACCAGAGCATAACTGCAGAGAATATCTTCCACATACAAAGTAATGATTTATTTTATACAAATATTACTAGCTAGAGAACAATCACACTCTAGCACACAAAAAGCCTTCTCTTTCAAGACATGAGTGAAAAGCCCTATCTGACAGAGCTTTTTATGTAATAATGGAGTCATTTAAAAGAATGTAAAAAGCGAAAAGTTTAATTAGAGTATACATTACTAAAGTATATTGTCCGATTTTCTTCCTGTGATTGCATCTATCATAAAACTTCCAGTCTGAAATTTCTGCATAGACATGGGTGGGATCTTTAAGTAATACAAGAAGATGACAACTAACTTTATTATATAAACTATTTCATTTGGTTTTTACTTAAATAACCTTTCACCCCTTTCCTACATTTTTAAACAAAACTTAACAAGACTGAACATTCATTCTCACCTATACAACTGTATCTATTTTCCTCTATTTATAGAAAGTTTTACTATAAAAGAATAAATATTCCACAGCAAAATACTGTTCTTGAGAGAGGTCAGGACCACAAATAAGGCAATGTTGCAATAACCAAGGGAAAAATATTCAGTTCCCTTTGCACATATTCATCATGAAGGTACTGCATCAAATTTCATAAACCTCAATTTTTTTCCAAACTCTTTACAACTTACCATCACCTTCTTCTTCCTCTTCACCCTCATCTTCATCTTCATCATCTTCCTCCTCCTCATCATCTTCTTCATCAGCAATACTCTCTACTGTACGACCATCATCATCATCATCGTCGTCGTCATCCTCATCCTCTTCCTCCTCAACATCCACATCATCATCATCATCCCCTTCTTCTGGTTGATCTTCCTCTACTTCTCCATCATCAGAATACTGGCTTTCTTGATGAATGGATGTTCGATCAGGAGAAATTGGCTCAAAGTAATCCTCCCTATGGTCCACATCATCTTCTTTTTCCCCAACCACTAAAAATAGATACAGAGTTTCAGAAATAAGAGTACTTTTCTGAAATCCAAAGATAATAAACAGGACTAGCCCTATGAGTGGATCCCATCTGGCCCCGTACACTTGGGCTGACCATTCCCTCTTTGATTACTGAGGGTTCATTCTGCTCACTGTGCCTGTCTTCCAGCACAGGGTGCCTGGAGAGTAACTGATCTTCCTACTTAAGACTCAGGCAAAGAAGTCATTAACTACCTCAGCTTTTTCCACATCCTTTGTCACCCTGTATCCCCCTGCATCCAATGAAGGAGATTCTCCTCAGCCCTCCTTTTTTTTAGCTAACATATTTAAAGAAATGTTTTATTGTCTTTAATAGCAGTATATACGTTTTAGGTTTCTGCATCCCATATACTAGAGATGCAAAAAAAGCATCTTGAAAATCCCCAGGTGATTTGACTGAACACAATCACTTAGTACAGCAAGACTATGAATATGTAGAGCTCTTGGCACTTTTAACCACTGCAGAGACTGAGTAATGTGGCAGATGCTGCAGAATAATGGAGAAGGACAACAGACACCAGAGTCAACAGAACACTTATAAAAACATGAGCAGCATGTTCAACAGTGCATTGGTCAACAGCCAACTCAAACAGCCATTCTCAATCTATTCCTTTAAAATGATGCAATTTAACAGCCAAAACTTTTTTTTCCAAATCCCTTTCCTAAAACTGAATCTGTCCAGCAGAAGTAACAGCAGACAGGAAACTTCACATTAGGCAGGAACACAGAATTCTGCCTCCTCTAAGCAGTGATGTGGAGCAAATAAAACAGTCTGTTCTCGTTCTACCTGACACGGGCATAGGCTCATCCTCATCATCATCAGGAGGAGGGGGGCCTGGAGGTGTCCTTGGTCCCCTAGGTTGTGGTCTTGGAGGACTGCCATTGAATTGGTCTTCTTTCTCTCCATCAACTATATTTATTGGGAAAATAAAGACTTGCATTTAATGAAACCACAGGAATAAAAGCAGAAAATTTTTGAGTTTCAGTGCTACTTTTGACTAGGGAACACCATTGCCCAGCTTTTATTTTATCTTTATTCTGCATTATGCGAGGCAACTTTCTAAAGTCACTTCCTATGAAGTAATTTTTGATGTAAATAAGAACTACATCAATAAACAAGCTTATTAACACTACTGATTTTTTAATACAACGCTTTTTTACAACTTACATGAGTAATTGCCAATTTTGGTTTTGACACTACTCAAATTGTAACTCTATCAATAATACCTGAATTGCCTCTAAAAAAGTTTAGATTTTACTCAACTGATTTCTACAACTGTTTTTACTGCACATAATATTCAAATTTTGAAGTCTTCTAACCATACTTTGAACAATAGTTCTAATTTTAAATCTAAAACCAAAATTGAAGCAGAAACTTGACCATGGATTCTATTCATGGCCGTTCCAAAACCAGTGCTGAGCACTCTTCTGTAATGTACTTCATACAAGTCAGATAAGCAAACTATCACTGTGAAATTTTCTTGTTATGATTTTAAGACTATTCCAATCACTTTTTTTTTGGATATCCCAATCATCTACATTTTAATGAGTTCACACAAGTTACACTGCATTTTAACCATCCAAAGTAACTAGGAACAGATCAAATGAACCACTCTCATAAAAGCACTGGATGAGACCCTACTTAAAATCATTCAATATAAATTTAGAAGAGAATTTTAAACTAAAGACATAATGAAGAAAAATGAAAGCCACTGTAATTTAAATGTGGAAGAACTGGGGATTTGATTTTCAGATGGGAGACTGTAACACTGATTTTTAAAAGAAAAAAGTCTCTGTCTTCCCACAAGGCTCACCATGTTTTGGATTTCTTTTCAATCCAGGCTGTTGCTGGGGAGGTGGAGGTGGAGGGGGTGGTGGAGGAGGTGACTCTCTCTCATGACTTATTACCCTGTCAACTGAGCCATATATTGCTAAAGTCAGACAGTTGTACCACCCTCTGAGAACCAATCCATCAGTGTTGACCTGTCGGTTTTTAGGAAAAAAAGAAAAAAAAGCGCTTAAAGACAACTTCAAAACAGTTACTCTAGTGTCACTGTATCAGTATCTGCATAAAAGCAAAAAAAATCCAACATTAAAATGCCTCTTTACTCCACATTTTGAAAAGTGAGAAAACTTTAAACACCCCAATCATTATCTTTCTCTAAAAGCATTAAATTTCTTGCAGTATATCTATTGCCTAGATAGATTCCTAATCTATTACAGCCTATTAATAAAAAAACAAAACCCAACAAAAATAACAGACCCAAAACAAAACAAAAAAATCACAAGACTCTAAAATAAAGAGTATCTAAACTACAGGCAGGTTTTAGGATAAGGTTTGAAACAATAAGTGCTTTACACACAGTACTAACACACCACATGCAACCATTTTTATACCTAAAAGACAGATATGCAGGGAAAGAAGAGGTTTAAATTACACTGACCTTTGCATTGGGCCTGAAAATAATTGAAGTGTTTTCATCATATTCAAGGCTGTTAAATAAAAGATACAAAGTCATGATTTATTAATATAAAGCGTGTTTACAGAAATAAAACACAGCAATGCTAATCACACAAGCCAACAATAAAACACTGGACAAATACATACTATTAAAAAGCAAGAGTGAAAAATCACTTATTTCTACAGAATTCTTTGCATTAATATATATGGGCTCTGTAAATTTCAAAATAACAGAAACTTTTCTTATTTTAAGTATAAACCCCTATCCTTTTAAACAGATCAGAGAAAAAGAAAAAGAACACAAACTAGCAAAGTTCACACCAAATATGAAAGTCATGGGAGATACAGCACACTATAAAAATTTTCAGGAAGAAAAGGTAGATAATGAAGTCACACACTAATCTTAAAAGAACTTACCTTCCCAGCCGATCAAAAACAGGGGCACTTGGTTTGCTGACATTGTTGAAAAACAAGTCCAGCTGAAACGAATGGGGGGATGTCTCCCTAGAAACAGAATAAAAGTAAAATTAAATTAGATGGATTCCTTATCAGAGTAAGGAGGACTACAAAGGGTAAAAAACCCACAAAATTATACTGTTTAAGTAACTCCCCAAAATAATTACAAGGTCAGCAAAGACAAAAAAAGCATTTTACATTTTTATGTAGGAACTTCTACTGAGATGCAAAAGTGCATGAAAAAAATAAGAGGAAGATTTTCCTGTATCTGATACCTGGTATGATTCACTTACCCATAGGCCCTGTTGTCAGGCAAACTTGTGTGAGCTCTCACTCCTGGAGGAATGACACGGACTTCATTTATGTAAACCACGCAGGGAAAACGAACCACATCAATATTGGTACTTTGCTACGAAACAAAGAATAAGCAAAGTCTAGGAAATGTAAAACGTGAACAACACAATGTACTTGTATTCTCTACTTATGGAACCAAGGTTGCAGTCTTCATAATAAAATTCAATTCTGTAAAATGCTAAACACTGATAAACACAGAAAAATTAGACACAATGTTAGACAGAAAAATATGGTTCTTAATACAATGTGGGCATGTTTCATATATTTAACACTATTTTTTCATAGAAAGTGTTACTGGTTTACTTACTTAATTTACTACTTTTATTTGCAAGAATCTTTTAAACAGTCACAGGTTGTTTTTTCCAGACAGAAGATACGTGTGGTGTAAATCTAAACATTAGCAAATATCGTATTTCAAATATAATACCAGAAATTATAATGATACTGTAAGCCAATTTTGCTAAATCTGTACAAAAATTCCATATGATGTGTATTTTTCCAATTTTGCAACACCTGAAAACCTTTAGCAAATATCATTTCTGTTTACCACACAAAAACAGCAAATACGAAGAATTTTTACACACTCCAAAAAGATGTTTGAGCAAACTAGGAAGTTATCAAGTTACAGTGACTTTCCATGTAGCAGCTGCCAAACAATTAATGCTGGAAGTCTACTCTCTCTAAATTCACTGCATTAGGTCTTATTACATTTATCCATCATGTTTACCATATATATACTCATAAAACAGTACACATATATAACTTTATGTTCAGCTGTAAACATATAAAGATTTTCTTAGCAGAAGCTCAGAATCCTGTTTCCAATTAGCAAGCTGAATTAGCAGACTGATAGGAAAAAAAACCGAAACCCCTGATCTAAGTGTCTGCTAACACAACTAAAAATGAAAATTAAAAAACAAGTTGATCTGCAGTCAAAATGTATCTCTTCCACCACAATCAGAAAGCGAATGAAACCAGTGGAAAGCAAGGAAGTACTAAAATTTTCAAAAAGCTAGTAAGCAATTAAACAGATAAAATGGGAGTTTTAGAAGCAGTTTTTAAGATACGGTTTTGGGCACATTTTACTGTCTACTAACAAGAAACATCTAAACAGACATTTTTTTAGCACACAATACAACACCTTTGGCCTAGGGGCTGATGTGTTAGAAGCTGGATGATGGAACCAAAGGAATCCTACAAGGACAGGAGCACAGATGCATGAACAGGAACAGGGCGAGTGCAGCCTGCACAGAGTGAGGGCTGTGGGAGATTGCCTGTGCCTCTAAAAAAGATCTGAGTCACACGAGAGACTCAGATTTCTGGAGGAAGGAAACCCTCCTCCCCAGGAGCACCGCACAAATAAAGACAAGTTTCTCTTTAAATGATAAAGGATTATGCCCTGACAGCCATGCATCAACATCACCAAAACAGCAAGTGAATTCAATCCACTTTTCCTACAAAACATTAAAAAAGGTCCTACATCAGAACTGCTCAACAGCAGTAAAATAGCCTAGCTAAGGTAAATAAATAATTTTATTCAAAAACACAGCAGTACTTTTCAAGAACTGTAAGTTCCAATGCAAGACTCACAACCCGCATAGCGGGAGAATCAGTGTAACATAAAGGCTTTCAAGAACCACATAAAATAATAAGGCTCAGGTTTGGACAATGTCACTGGCAAAAACAAAAGTGACAGAAAATTATTTAAAATGAACAGGATTAAAAATGTTCAAGAAGAGAACATAAAGTCCTGCAGAGGAACAAGAGTGGCCACGGCTTCTACCCAGGGGAACAGCAGTGGCTAGCATTCCCTGCCTAACATTGTCTCAAATAGTGGAATTAAAAATACATTTGGGTCTAGCTGATCTGGACAGCTAGAAGACTCCTGAATAATTTTTCAATTACATTTAAATGCAGCACGAGCTCAAAATACTCCATTTTCTTTCCCTAATGCCTATCCATGAACACAGTTGAGTAATTCTATGGCTCTGTAACATCCTTCTCATGTTCTAGTACACAATCCCTTTTCCTCTAATACTCCCATTTTTCCTCCCTGAACAGCAGATCGAGCTGAGCCCCAGGCAAACCTGTTTTAAGACCAGCAGTTTCAAAGATGCTCAGGATGCCAACAGCCTTAAAGGGGAATATTTCCACCATCTACCACTGCCAAAAAAGCTTGAAATACTTATTTTGTGCGCGAAGCAAGTAAAGGGAATAACTCTAAGGCAAAATCTCACAAACACAGTAATACGCCTCCTCATCATCAGCTACACAAGAGCATCAGGAATGTCACAAGCGACACAGCATGGTCCTCTAGTCGAAGCCTTTCATTATCGCCTCCTCAAAGCACGTTTATCTTCTTTGTTCCCGGCTCGCCTCTGCTCGCCATCACCTCTAAATCCTCGCTCCTTTCCCACCACCCTCCGCCCCTCCCAGCAGGGCCAAGGGCTGCCGCGACAGCGGTTCGAGCAAGGCTTCGTGTCAGGCGAGGCGGGGAGAAGGCGGCAGCCGCCCCTTGACGGCACCTGCCCCGGGACTGCTCCTGCCCGACCGCCGCCGAGGCCCGCCCCAGAGGGGATTCCGCGCCCGGGGGGAGGCCCCGACGCGAGCAAGGGAGCGTCTGCAGCAGCCCGGGAGAAGGGAGAGGAGGGGAAGGGAGGCGAGAGGAGCGGCGGACCCGAGCCCCGTTTTACCTCCGCACTCTGGTGCTTGAACGTGTCCAGGAACAGCAACTCGGTGGCGGCATCCGCCGCCATCTTGGCCGGGCCGCGGGAGACGCGCTTCCGGCGCGCGCGCGAGCGCTTCCGGGCCGNAGGTTGGGAAAAACCTCTGAGATCGTCGAGTGCAACCTTTCACCTACTAAAACTCGGGCCGCAGTCAGGGTTGTGAGCAGCGGGGCGGTGCCCCTGATCTCTACAGACCCCGCTGGGCGTCACCGCAGTCTGTGCCAAGCCTTTGCCTGAGCTCGGTTTCACAAGTTCTGTGCTGGCTAATTTCAGCCCCGCCTGAGAAATTTCCTTTGCAGCCTTTCCCGTGCTCAAAACAAACTCTTTTCAGGTGTAAGAGGTTGTCGCTTCTCTCAAGTTCGTGTGGCACAGCTCCTTTCAACCTTTCCACAGCGCCAGATGTACCTGTTTAGCATCCATTGCCTTTCTGCAACAGCAGTCAAGTTGTACAAGTGCTGGGGACAGACACCACGAAACCAAAGCCAGCCTGTGGCCGGGAGAATGATGTGGAATTAATCTTACGCAAGTGGTGTTGGTTATACAAGTTTTCTGTACGAGCTCTGTGTCTGACAGCAAAGCTGCACCATGTGCCTTTGGAGGAAGCTGTAAAAAGATGTGTTACATTTCTAGATCAAAGCTTCAGCCAAATACCTGCACTTTCCTTAACGGTGATAATTATGCCTTGCTATCTGCATCTGATGTCTGAAACAGCTGCTAAGTGAAATGCACTGGTTTATGTGTGTATTAGGACTTCACAAGCCCCTTTTCTGTTTCAGTAGCTGAGCTTGCTGCTCTCTCAGCACTCCAAACTTTCACTTACACCAGGAGCAGCAGTCCTCTAGGTTGTACTCCACATGAAAATGTTGCATCACTTTTAAACAAGGCTGTGGTTCACTATATCCATTTGCAGTGGTGAAACTAGTTCAGGAAGTTCCTGTCCCCACAGCACGTGTTGGGGAGCTGGGCCACAACATGCAATTCCCCAACCAGTTCTACTGGCACACCTGAAGAGGTGTTTTGTGGCACTGCAGGGAGATTCATCAACTAGAATTTCTTCTCAGTTCACCGAAAACATGGTTCTGCCTCATACTATTTGAACATTTGAATGGATGTAATTAAAGTACAAATCCTTTTAAAGAAGTATTTCAGAATTTGAAAACCAAGGAGCATCCTTGGCTGTGCTGGCAGATTTGCCTGCTGTCATTCTTGCCCCAATCTGGATCTCTCTCATCCTGATGAATTACCAGATCCAAACTCCTGAAGTAAAATACAATATCTTTATGCAGAAAAAACCCAACCCTTTATATGTATTTTACTAAAGTAGCACAATGCCTTTTGACACTTGGCATACCTGGTTTTGATTATGTTTATGGACTTTTTGGAGACTTCAGTAGGGCAGTAGCTTTGCAGAGCTACTCCAAACATGGGCATCATCGTGTGTGCCATTGTGCCAGAGGAGCCCAGCCCCAGTCAGATGACTGCTCTCCTGGGGTAGCCTGGAACAGTATTGCAACCAGGTCAGCCAGTCAGAGTCATTTAAGTAACTGGCAGGGGAATTGCAGCCCTGTGTTTTCATCTGCAGTGACTCCCTCGCTGCTGGTAACAGCTGCAGCTCTGCATGTGAACAGAATCAGCTTTGCAGGATTAAATTCAGATGGCTCTGAATGCAGTGTCACTGACTTCAGCACATAGCTGGGCTTACAGCTCATGCATTTCCATGCTGCAAGGTAGAACAGCAGTGCTTGAATGTCACACACAGGTGCACCACATCAAGAAGCAATTTGGGTATTTTTGGGAGAGTATTTTCTCCACTGATGAAAGTGGAGAAAACAGAATTTGGTTAGGGACAGCAGTAATCTTAGAGACATTAAAAATTGATGGTAAACATTAACACATTCAAAAAAGAATGATACAGCTGATTTTCCAATTTCAGTTGTAAGAAGTTGATGTTCTGGAAGGAAACTGGGGAAAAGTTATAGAGGTGGGATACTTGTCACAGGCTAAAGGTCTGTGCAGGAAAGGGTAACAGAGTTGCAGGTGGCATTGGGATGAAAACTCTCCTGTAGAGGAACAGAGCAGGGCAGGAAGTGCAGAACTGGCAGAAAAAAACTGAACATATTGAGAAGTGCAAAGTCCCAGGTTTGTTCAAATAAACTGTGAGGAAGGGGATCAATGGGTGAGAGAAGGAAGCTTCAGAAAAATGGGGCAAATAAATACGAGGGCACGTGAGTGTCTTGCAGTGTTTTGCTCCTTGGCAAGCAGAGTGGTGTGAGTAGTTTCAGAATTGTCCTGTTACAGAAAGTGGAACCAAAGGACATGTGGTGGGAAATCACCAGAACTAATGCAAAAATGACAGAAAAATAGTTACATTGAGATTATCAAAAGGGGTGGGCAGACAGACAGCAGGCAGGAAACAAAAGGAATGCCAGAGAGGAGATGCGTACAGCAACAGTATGCTGGGAGGAGCCTTGAGAGGTCACCTTGCTTCAAAGCACCCTAGTGCCTTCCTGTAGATAACAACACTGATGTCATCTAGAAGGTGACACTTCATGGCAAAGACCATGCTTAACCAGTCCCAGGACAAGGAACAGCTAGGGATGAGCAACTGGAATGGGAGTACACAAATGCCAAGAGTCTGGGCAACACAACACAGGAACCTGACCAACTGGTGCATGTTGTCAGACAAGAAGCTGCAAGCATGCAAGGAAGAGGGTGGAATGGGAACTGTGACTGGAAAACAGGTGTTTTAGGGAATGTGTTAGCCAAGAAAGAGAAAAATAAGAGGTAATGGCACTACCGTAGCAATTAATGACAAGCAGCTTCATAAGCAAATGAATTAATAAAACACGGGTTAGCCAGTAACCCAAAAGACATAATGGGAATTAAAAATACTTTCAGGGTACAGTTTCACCTTTGAAAGGGGTTACTATACATAATGCAGCCTGCTCTAGCAATAATGTGGAGAGTCACACGCTCCTAGATGGAAAGAGACGAGATCGGATGAGACAATAAAACAGAAAAGAGAAGTAAAAAAGAAGTGCATAAGCCAGAACATAACAAATCACAAGTAAAGGAACAGGTGCCCACCCAAAAATCATTCTCACAAAGACAAGGGCTGCATCTCAAAAGCCAAGCTGGCACTGAGAAAGAAACTGCTTAGGACAGATGATTAAGTTTCACTGAAAGACGAGCAGCCACCCAAGCCAGAACTCTCTGTCTGGCATGCTCCACTGGGAAGTAATTTCTGAAATGTACTTCTAGATTCTTGTACTGAAGTATAAGTGTTTTTCTAAGAAGTTGCAGTAAACCAAGACCTGAAAGGGAAACTGCACAAAGAAATCCTATGCCATTGAATCCTTCTGCTCCAGGCTAAGAAAAGGTCACAAAGCAAACTCCCTGTGTGAGGACCAACCTGACTCTTCAGATGCTGAGTACAGATCACCTTCAGTCATTGCTGAGGACAAACACCCAGGACCTCCACTTCATAAATGTTTTACTCAATGCATCAAAAGTCAGAACACAAATGCACAAAGAAAACCAGGTGCTCTAACTTTCCAATGAATAGGGCACAATTAGCTTAGGTGTTTCCTGATACCAGATTCACATGGCAAATTTCAGCTACTGCATTTAAAAACTGGAGGGATTAATTTGACATTTTAAGCCCTCAAATTGCAGTCTCTGCTACTATGCTAGTGAATGACAGTTTTGAAATCTTGGACTGGAGAGAGTGAAAATTACTCCAGCCATCATGTGTCATGCTGGAATTTGGTGGCAGTCCCCACAAGGAGAACCAGGCTGCACTTATCCACAGTAGGGAAGGAAGAGGATGCTGGACACTGTGTGGACAAGTCACTGACTGACAGGATCCCCAGGAGTGGTGAGACACATCTGCTCCCTTCCCGACAAACAAATGCGCAGGTATTAATAAAAGGTTGTGCAAGCTGTGAACCTGCACCAGTGTAAGGAATGGTGATGAAGAAACATGCAAGGGGCACCATCATCAAAATGTCCAACACAGCTGAAAACCAGGTTAGATGACAGGTGAGCAACTGGCTCACAGGTCAGGTGCAAAGAGTGAATGGGGTGACATCAGGCTGGCAACCTGTCGTTACTGGGGTTCCACAAGGCTCCATCCTTGGCCCAGTTCTTTTCAATGTCTTCATTAAAGACTTGGATGTGGGACTCAAAGGCATACTAAGTAAATTTTCTGACAACACCAAATTGAGAGGAGCTGTTGATTCCATGGAGGACAAAGAGGCCCTACAGAGGGACATTGACAAATTAAGAGAAATGGGCAATCACCAACTGTATGAAGTTTAACAAAGGCAAGTACCAGATTCTGCACCTGGGATGGGGCAATCTTGGATGTACAGACTGGGGAACAAGAGGCTGGAGAGCAGCACCACAGAAAGGGACCTGGGGGTCCTGGTTGATGGCAAGCTGAATATGAGTCAGCAGTGCCCTGGCAGCCAAGAGAGCCATCCGTGTCCTGTGGGGCATCAGGCACAGCATCGCCAGCTCGGCAAGGGAGGGGATTGTCCCGCTCTGCTCTGCACTGGGGTGGCCTCCCCTCGGGTATTGTGTGAAGTTTTGGGCACCACAATATAAAAAAGACATTAAGCCATTAGAGAGTGTCCAAAGGAGGGCCATGAGGATGGTGAAAGGCCTTAAGGAGAAACATTAGGAGTAGAGGAGGAGACTGAGGCAAGACCTCATTACTCACATCCTCCCAAGGGGCAAGTACAGATCTCTCCAGTTTTGTGACCAGTGACAGAACTTGAGGAAACAGCATGAAGCTGAGTCAGGAGAGGTTTATGCTAGATATCAGGAAAAGGTTTTTCACCCAGAGGGTTACTGGGCACTGGAACAGGCTCCCCAGGGAGGTGGTCGCAGTACCAAGCCTTCATGAGTTCAAGAAGCACTTGCACAATGCTCTCAGGCACATGGTGTGATTCTTGGTGATGGGGTGTCCTGCCCCTCCTGTCTTGGGGAATCCAGGAGTTGGATTCAGTGATCCCGATGGATCCCCTCTAACTCAGTATATTCCATGATTCTGTGATCTCAGTAAAAATTTCAAGAAGGAGCATCTCAATGAAGTTGGAAATTAACAACTGAGGTCTTAAAGAATCAAGTTTATTCCAGGATTTCCCTGCAGAAAGTTAGTGCTGTTTACCCTGCATTCTGGGATTTGTCATGAAAAAAAATTGTGCTTGAGCATTATGCATTTAAAATAGAGATTTTACAATAGAGATTTCACAGTGAAACAAGAGAGGTTGTCACAAGGGTCAAAATCACCAGCTCATCGACAGAAGGCTGCGACGGCCAAATCAGCCAGCTGTTAACACATACGACTTGATCCGCCGTGCCAGAGCAGTACAGAAGCTTCGATGCCGCTGCCCTCAGGACGACAGAGGAAAAGACTACACTGCCCTGAGCCCCTGGTCTCCCTCGGCAGGAGCTGCTCCCGGGGGCAGCCGGCCCTCACGCCGCCACAGCGCTCCCTGGCACCACACTCGGCCTCGGCGACCCCCGACCAAAGTGGGGGACCCGCCGGGGCGGTCACGAGCGGCGTGGCCATCTCCCCTCCCCTTAGTCCGGGGGACAGGGCTGCCCGCGGCCGCAGCGCCGAGCTGCCCTCTGCGACAGGTCCCGGCAGGAGCGGGCAATCCCGCCCCGTCGCTGAGGAGTTGCACCTTCCCGGTGCAGCGCTCCTCGACGGCGGAAGCGGCCGCCCGGCAGGGTCCCGGCCGCCGTCGGGGCACGCTGAGGCTCCTCGGAGGCCTGGGGCTGCTCCTCCACCGCCGCGCCCCCGCGACCCGTCCGCAATCCCGGCCCCCCACTCCGGCTGCCGCCCCCGCCGCGCTGCCACGTCCCCGCCCGGCGGGGCCAATGGGCGGCGGCGCCAGGTGTGTGTTACCTGCACCACGTGGGCCGGGGGTGGGCAGGTGGTGCCGCGGCCCCGCGCAGAAAAGCTCGCAGCCATTGCGCTCTTCCCAGGGGTGCACTTGGTGTGGGAACGGTTGCCACCCACTTTGGGGGAAAGGCGGGGGGAGCTGTGTGCCTCCCCCACGCCAGGTCCTTGAGGAGTGGGGCTGTAGGTGGGGGTTCTGCCGCTTGGGTCTCGCTTGGAAGCGTCTGGGGCAAGACAAGTTTCCGGCTTCTTCTCTTTCCCCCCCTCCTTCCTTTCCTCCTCTTTCTTTCTCTCTCCTTTTTATCCTCTCTGCTGGCCCGGTGGCACCATGACGGCGTCTCCCGACTACCTGGTGATTCTCTTCGTGACCACGGCGGGCACCAACGGGGCAAGGTTGGGCTCAGACGAGCGAGAGCTGCTCCAGCTCCTGTGGAAAGTGGTCGACCTGAGGAGTAAGGAGGTATTTTCACCCGACGGGGGAGCACGCCGACCTGCTGCTCCCCTTGGCGCCTGCCATGCTGGGTGCGGGCAGGGTGGTCTCGGCGCTGGGCTGGCAACGGGTGCCCCAGGCTGGAGCAAGCTCTGGTGGAGGGTAGGGGCTGGTGCTGCAGGTGGGGACCTCTAGCCCGGAGAGCTGACTCACCCCCTCCTCTGCTTTCTCTGGAGCTGGGGCGCCTGCATGACGTGCTGGTCCGACCTGACCATACAGAGCTGACGGCTGAGTGCCAGGAGATCACCCAAGTGGATGTGGAGAGCCTGGTACTGGCTCCACCGCTGGAGCAGGCCTTGAGACAGGTGACACCCCATAAGTGGCTGCTAGGTGCTGGTCGCCTTGGGAGCTCCCCCACGGGGTCGAGGTGGTATCATCATTTGCTTATCCCTACCCGCCGGGCAGTGGAGCCTGGCACAGGAGCACCACAGACATGTGTGGGTTAGGAAGCCTGTATGTGTAGAGCTTTGTGAACATTTCTCCCTTGCCTTTTGCTTATTTGCCTTGGGAGGAAGTGAGCCCCAAGAGAGGAAGGTTAGGGTCAGCTGTTTCCCTGCTCTGCCCTCCTGCCATGCTGTACCCTGAGTGAGTCTCAGCTGGAAGTGAGAAGTGTTGGAATAAGCCAGCCTTAGGTGTCCCCTGAAAAGGCTAGGTGGTGGCAGGCCCTGTTAAGGCTTGTGCTCATCAGTCCTGGGAAGGTGATGGTACTGAATCCTCTAATGAGGAGGTGTGTGTCGTTCTCACTGAGGGTAGGGCTGAGAGCCTGTCTTCTTCCTCACATGATTAAGTGCCATGTCTGAAAAGCTTTTCTGCCCCACTACTGCCTTAAATCTCTGCAATCAGCTTTGTCTCATTGCAGTGCTCTTGCAAATCTTGAAAAGGTTTTTTTTTTTTTTGGTGTGATGTGGGCTGTGTAGCTATATCTCATTAGAAGGGGGAAAAGGGGTGGTTTCCTTGTGAAGATATTTATCATAGAAGTTAGTATGTTCTTAGTTAGTAAGAAACAAATCTACAGAAGTGAAGGAGTAGGCTTGTATGAAAACAAATTCCAGCTCCATATTCCTGCTGCCCAGGAATAACACGTTACCAACTGATGACACTGCTTAGTGGAGCCACTCTGATCTCTGTAACCTGTATGTCTGTTCTTGTTCCTGCCAACAGTTTAATCAGTCCGTGAGCAATGAGCTGAACATTGGTGTGAGTACTTCTTTCTGTTTCTGTACTGATGGACAGTTGCACATTAGGCAGGTTCTTCACCCTGAAGCTTCCAAAAAGGTATGTAGTTGTAGCTTGTTTGACTCTTAATGTGTTTTTTATGATTTCTTGCAAAACAAATCAACTTCTCTTTAGTATGAGTGTACCTCCACACAACCATAGCACAAGCATCACTCATATGTTAATGTGCTTACAGGCTAAAGAGCCTGTCTGTGTGGAAGGCATATATAGTGCCCTTTCCTTATGTAGCCTTGAGATGCCGTTTTAAATTAAATCAGAAGGAAGATGCTCTTAAATGTTTGAGAAAGGAGCAACATATTGACAGTACTTGTAGCTTCTACAGGGATTTGGGATTGTTGCTAAATAATTAACCACCTTAATCATGAACTGTCTTTTGAAATTTTACATTCATGCTTAGCTACAGCAACTTTCAATCTTTGTGTATTCAGTTGACACTCCAAGGGCGGTGTTCGTATTTGTAAGGAACTGAACAGTAGTTTCAGGGATGCTATGAGTGATGATAGTCTAGAGTTTTCTATAACTTCAGAGTTGCCAAATCACTAACAGTGTTGTGAAGTCCTGCCTGTTTTTCATCAGTGATAGGGTTGCAGCAACATGTGAGTCTCTCTAGTTCTGAAATAACTGTCTCAATATTAATAACACCTCATTTTGTGGTTTGGTGTGAACATGCACTGCTCTGTAACTGAGCTGTTCTGCTTCTGTCATTGTATCTGACTTCTGTGCCCATCAATTTGCTGCTTCATCTTTGAAGGGACACTGGTACAAGTCTGTGCTGTTCTAAAAGTGATCCTGAATGAGCTTGGTTGTAATACTTGTTTGTGCTTTAAGTATTTATAGCTTTGAAGACTTAGAAGACAAACAGTGAGCATGATTCACAGTGAAGGGACAGTTCTTATATATGTAACTTGTCTTCTATGACATAGAACGTGAGAAAATATGGAAACAGGTTTTTAAGACTTTCCTCTTGGCTAATAAAGTAAAACCTGTCATCCATTTAAATTATGTGGATAAAAGAAGGGACACATCCTATAGTTATTTAAGCTGGTTTGATGTTGGGGATCCTTTTTCTATATAATTGTAGGGTCACAGACAGGAATCAAGTGTTCATCAAAATCTTCTATTGTTGTTTTGTTAAGAATTGTTCATTGGAAATTTGCGTTATGCTGCCTCTAGATTAAGTAAACCAGATGCTTATGAGGCTTGTAACAGTTTTTTGATGAATACCCTAATGCAGGGATTGGAGTGTGGGATCACTAAAATCCAGATAAAAATAAATATCTTTTCAAGAGCCTAGTGATTTCTGCCTAAGATATCCATTCTGAACCCATCTAGCAACTCCTGGTATTCAGAGAATGAATTGGCATCAGACATTCCAGAAGAACATAAATGAAGTATGGAACTTCATTTCACATCAAGGATGAAAGTCATGCTAAAACTAGAGCAGGAAATGTTGGCAAGCCCATCTACATTTTCATAAGTCTTTAAAGAATATCGTTTGCTTAATACACCTGTCCATATGCTAAGATAAGCTCTAATGTTTTCAAAGCAGAACTTGTTTTAGAGCCTAAACTTCTTTCTTTGGGCTCCCTAAATGTACTTTCACATAGCCTGCTATCTGTTATAATGCCAATGCTAACCAGTTGTTAAATCTCAGAAAGGCCTTACATGTCTTGAGGGCAGCAAACAGCCAAAAGGAATATGAAGTATTCTGTCTGGGGTGAAGAGCTTGCATTGGTTCCAACAGCTACTCTTAAGACTTTTCCATGTCTTCTCCTTTCCACTCCCCAAAAAATTAAAATATAGATGTAGTGGTAGGGCAAGAAGGGTTTCATTGACTCCTGGTGGGCTACATAACTTGCTTCTGGCTCTATATGCTGCAGTTAAAGCAGTTACCATGCACAGGCTGACAAGCTCTGCACTGTATCAAGCCCTCATCTGCACAGTCTGATTTTTTGTTGGTTGGTTGGTGTTTGCTGGAAATAAATATTTGAAGTGTGACTATTCTCTGAAAACAGCCTTTTCTATGAACTAAAATATCTGTTAGTCTTGCAAAATTTGCTTGGTGCTACAGACTGAACTGACTACTCTCTGGCTTTATACAGTGAAAATTGCAATCAAGAGTTGATGATAAATGTTGCAATAGGAGGCATTTGCTCTGCTGCATATGTATTGGATTTGAAGCTCTACTAATAATGGCAAATGTTTCTCTGGCAGTGCAAAAGCACATTTCTCTTATTAAACAATATAAAGAAAAGCTGTTTAAGCAAAAAAGTTTATGAATATACTTACCTGGATAAGAAGAGCTATGTGAGTTTCTCTCAGCAAAGGCTGTTTGTGCTTCCTATCTATTCTACTGAAATTGTTAGTAAGTTTGGTGTCTAGACACAAAGTAGATTAAACTCACCCTGACAGTGGTTGCTTTGTTCCTTTTACAGAATATTTTACTGCCTGAATGCTTCTACTCGTTTTTTGACTTGAGGAAAGAGTTCAAGAAGTGTTGCCCCGGCTCACCTGAAGTTAGCAAACTTGATGTTGCAGCCATGACAGAATGTATCCTTTTAACAGTGACTGTGTCTCTGCTGCTGTTTGAGTCTTAGCTAAATTTTAGGGCAGAGGTGCATGAGTAATGCTTGCAACACATGTTTAGGGGCGGTATAACTTTAATGAGGGACTCGGAGCTGTACTGAGTTTTCTCACAAAGATAAAGATAAAAATGTGTGAGGATGAATGATGCCATGGAGAAAATCCTGCATTTCTTCTTGACTTCTATATGTTTTCTTTACCATCTTTGTAGTTGTCTCTCTTTAAACTTCACAGTTTAGTATAGCCAGCACGTTTTTTTCAAATCCTTTTTGCGAATTGTTAAAGTTTGAGGGTGGAGTTTCATTGCATCAGTTAGAATTTTATTTCATTTTTAGGCAGGAGCAAATGTTGGGAGACCACCTTATTTTTCAGGAGAGGAAATGGTTATTCTTGATGTGACCTTGTAGTGAATCTGTAACACAGGAATGAACCTAAGGCAGGGATGCTGTTGGCACATGTGGTAGTCAGTCTACTAGAAATTGTGCATGCTGCACCTCACAGGGTGAGGCTTGGCTGGCACCAAGATGCAGTCAGTAGTATGTTTCCATTTTCAGTGATAGGGATGTCTAAAAGTACTTTCTGAATAGTCTGAAGTGGTTTGTAACCCCATCCTGTCTGAGCTTGAGAGCTGAAGCTGTGATTCAGCCATGCCTTCTTCCTTGTTTCCCTGGCAGTCTTCCCTCTTGCTGCAAGCTTCAGTCCTCATCCCAAACATATTCTTGGGCACAGAACTACTGAGCTGTTAAAGTAGTGGTCACAAAAGTCAGTTATCAAGGAGGAATAAAGGAATTTGAGAGGTTTGTCTTTGTTATTGGTGGTTGATGTTGCTGCTATTGTCTTTATTAACTTTTCATCTGACTTGCTTATTGTGTCTGTAGAGTAGTTGCCATTAAGAGCTGATGTCTGTGGCTTCAGTATTATTTTGGCCTTTCACTGCAGGACTAGTGTTGCCTGGGCTTTGTACCTGTTAGGGGCGTAAAATACATGTGGGGTGGATTTTCATGTTTTACCACTCTGCTTTGTTATCTGTAAATTAAGATTAATATCTGTTAGTGAAGGGGCAAAAACTACTTCTCCCCCTGCTCTGAAGGAAAGCAGTACACTTAGAGTAGGCGTCTGACTCTTCATGTAGACAAGCGAAATAAATGCTGTGGTGCATAGAAACTGGATGATGGAGACTTCCTAAAGTTTGGTTAAAAACTTAATACATTGTTTAGGAAATGCTTTGACATGATCTGGAGAAATTAAAGAGACTGAGATGCTTCAGCTGTTTCAGTGAGTTGCCCTTGGTTTCTCCTTATGTGACTGTCTGAGGTATGCCTTTCCACTGTGGAAGGAGTTGTATGGCTGTAGCTACCTGGAGTGTCACTGGTCAGCTAAGGCATGGTGATGGACTGTGTATTTCCTGCCTGCTGGGAAGGCAGGCCAGACCACCCTGTGTTACCTGACTGTTGGGAAGTCCCTAAAGAGTCAGTGCTACCTGAGAGTAGTTTTGGCAGTTGCCAATAAAATTTTCTCCAAGTTCCTAAAAGTTCCCAGTCAGTCTATCCAAATGCACTCATATTGAGTCTGAGTTCTGGATATGCTTCTTAAGATATATATACCTAACTTCATTCTGGTCTTATATTGATTTTTGTGGCTTATCTTGTTTTGTAACTGCTTGGGCTCTTATTTGTAAACTTGCTATGTTTATGCAGCATGGCTGAAATCAACTGTCTCTATTATTGTGTGAGTGGGTGGGAGCAGAGGATGCAGAGACCAAAAAGGGTAAAACAATTTTTGTTTTTCTTTCATTGACAAATAGGATCATTTTCTTTCTCCTCACCTTGCTGAAATGTATCAACCTAATCTCCTCAGTGTCAGAAGCTGTGTAGGTTAATTGCACTTAGAAACCACGGCCATGTACGTGATGTTTGGGATAAAAAGATTGCTTAAGCGGGTGCTGAGTCTAAAGACTATTGCCAGAAGTTGTGTGCAGAGTTGTTTAGTTTTCTTCCTTCATGTGTGGGTATGCTGGGGTGAGGGACACAGAAACAAATCAGAAACAAGTGCAGTAGGTTAAAATAAAGCTGCAGATTAGCTCATAGAATCTGACCAAGCTCTTTTTATTCTTGTAGAAAGTGCAGCTTCTCAGTCTCATAGCTAAAGAGGGTGTATGAGGGGAATCTTCCATGATTTCTGCCACAAAAACTGTACTGTGCCAGATACATTAGCATTTGGTGAGGATAGAAGGTTTTAGTATGGAGCTAAGATGCTGATTACATATTCAAGAGACCTGCATTTACAGACTGGTAGAAGCAGGAGCAGAATGATTTTTGGGCACATCCCTTTATGTACTTACATTTCCATTTATCTGTGTGTAAGCTGGTTGTGATGAGTAAGAGGAAACTTTTATGATATGAAATAGTTAGGAGAAAGCTGGATATTAATCTACAGTCATTTAAGTTATTAAAGTTTTCAAAAGCTTTTGTTTTGATGGGTCGCTTTTGATTAAACAACAAATTACAGGCAAATGGGGAATGTACATTACTGCTCCCAGCTGTCAGGGGAGATAACTTCCTACTGCACAGTCAGTTCCAGACACATATTTCAGTATACAGCACACTGGATTGTTGGTGCTTGGCTATGTATTTCTTGCAGACAAGGCCAGCACAATCTTGAAAAAGAGAATTGAGATAATAGACTGAACAACTGGCTGGGTTATTCTTCCTTTAGAAAGTACTTGTGGGCTTATCCTCTCAGGAGGCTACTTGAAATTTGTGTACAGCAATGAAACTATGCCAAACCCAAGAGCTCAGGTGAAAGCTTTACAAATCTTTACTCCAGCCCCCTCCTCAAGAAGTTATACATCTCATCTACAAACAGCCACTGATTTCCTTTACATCAAGGTAAAGCAATGTTTAAAATGCTATGACATTCAAGGGACCAAGGCAGAACTGAGACTAGTTGTAATTATTTCTGAGCACTGCTGCTGCCTAACTCATGGTGTCAAAACAGTTCTTGTGTATGAGACAGTTTTCTGGCAGACTTTGTCAGAATTGCCTAAGTGTAATGACAGCAGGACAATTACGAGAAATTTTGAGTAACAAAACTTGAGAGAAGCGATCATGTTCCAGCAAAGAACTTGTGTCTGTTGGTTTTGGGGGTTTTTTGTTGGTTTTATTTTTTTTTAATGTGTAAGCATACAAAAGGAGCAGAGTTGTTCTTGCACCCTCTGTACCTCCCATACTTGCTGCACTTCTTGATTTGCAAAGCTTGCTGAGCCAGTTTTCACCTTGTGAGTGCCTTCAGGGTGGAGTGAATAAAGCTTGCATGACTATTCATATTAGATTTGCAGAAGACTCATCCTTTGCCTCGAGATTGGGTGTGCAGAAGCCATTAAATGGCAAATAGCTCTTGCTTCCTCCAGTACTTGGTTTGCTCCACTCACTTCTGAACTGGATTTGTGAGAATAACTTATTACTAGGAGTATCTGCCAATGTTGTCGGTAGAAACTCAGGGGCTCTCCAGAACAGCTTGTTTGATGTGCTGGATATTGTAGTACTGAAACTTGACTTGCTGGGGTTTAATTGTTTGGTTTGTTTTTGTTTTTCTTACCTGGGTGTCTTGGAAACAATAATGAGGAGCACAATTATAACCAATAGTGTTTAACTCTGGCAATAAAAAGCCCATAACTGGGCATTAGCTGAGAATCTTGGATATTGCTATTTGTATCTCCTGTGACAGTACTCAGGAACTGGGTAATATTATATCATCTTTATGCAAAGCATTATGTAGAAAGATGTAATCTTCTGTGTAAAGGTACATAAATGAGAAACAGAGCAAAGGGGAAAGGATCATTGCGGAGCAACATTACAATGCTGTTTCATGTCATCTCAGGTTAAGTTAGTCATTCAATAAGAAAGGAGTTAAGAAACAGAGAAATGGAAGAGACAGTGGGAAGGATTAAGTCTTGGAGGGCACTGGCAGTGAGTGAAGCTGTGGTCATGAGGCTGAGAAAATGATTTAGAGGTTTATTCCATGTTAGAGAGGCCACTCTAATACAGAACGTGTTCCTTCCTGCTCCCTTTAACTCACTGAGCATTGTAGGAGGTGGTACCATAGCTGCACACGAAGGTTAGATAGTTCCTTGTTTCTCATCCTGCCTTATTTGGGACTGTCTTTTGCTTCTGGCTTCATTAGGAACATACATGTAGGTGCTACCACGTACAGGAACTTTGGACAGCCAGGTCTGGTTTCTAACAATTCTTTAGATGTGAAATTGGATTATCCAGTGCAATTGTCTTTCTCCAGTTGCCAGGAGAGAGGCATCCTTTAAATACAAATGTAGAGAGTGGTCTCCTCTCCCTTTACAGAACAAGTGGTGGGTGTTGTAGACCATTTCATTAATATTTTTTCCCAGGTACCATAATTTCTACTGCCTCTGCCCATAGGAGTCTACATCTATATAGTCAATCTTGTTCATTAGAATATAAATTTTTCACTTAGTAGTATTAACATGCTCTTTACAGGTGCAGAAAACTATCAGTTTTCTTCTCAAATCTTGCCCGAAAGCTGTGCTTCTAACTAATCACAGGTGAAGGTGTGAGGTTATGCCTGCAAAAATATTGATGACTTTCTTCTTCCCCTCTACTGTGTTTGTATTACTCTAGAGTTTAGCACAACTGACTTTGTGTCTGACAATGGTACCAGCTTTTCTCTTGGCACTAGAGGACTTCTAGGAACTACTTCTCCCATGGATCAGTGTCTTCAGAAAACATTTTGGGGTGGGGTAGTTGTTTGTTTTCCTTGTGTGATGGCCTCTCTTCAAATTCCCAGCCCTTTCACACTGCTGCATTCCCCTCTCTGAATGCTGATCACTTATAGGCATCTTTGGCTTAGCACAAAGGAAATACTGAAGTGTCTTTTCAGTTCTGACAGCACAGTCTAACAGCCAAGCACATGTGTATGCATGTCCCCTGCTGGAATAGCTATTGAATAACTATTTCTTAAACCACGCTTTGGGGTTGCTCAGGATTTTTGGCTTGGTTTTCAAGAAAACTATTTAATGTTCTCAGTGCTTTATCCCAAAGAAGGTACCAGGAGGGGGAGGGCAAAGGCAATGACAAGCAAACTATTTATAATCAAGCAGTTGGAGGGGAGGAATCACTGATTTGAGTATTCTGGTTTTTAAACTATGATAATTCACTTAAGCTTCAAATATTCTTTATAGACTAAGCATCATCCTCTCACATTCCATACTTCAATGCACACATAAAACCAGCAAAGCCTCAAAATCAAGTTAGCCTCAAGTGTATTGTATTGGCACAGCAGCTTTCCTTGCTGTGGAAGATGCATTAATTCAGTTGGAGTTTTTTCATCTTTCAACAAGACAAACATTAAATTTCTAAAAATTTGTTTTGTAGAACTGACTTGTAGTCATTCTACAAATAATAAGGAAGACTTTAGCTCACAAAGAAATTTGTGCTGGCTCACCTGTTGATGAGATGATACAACAAAGCTGCTGTGAGCTGTTTGTTTCTAACAGAAATTGCTCTGTTCCCTGTACTTCATTTAGGCACCTGACAACTCAAATGTTGCTCAGCTCTAGGTGGAGAAACCAGGTTTCCTCTTAAAAGAGGAAACCTATCTTGAACTATGAAGCAACTTTTGAGCATCATACAATGCAGACTGTGGAGCATTTGAAATGTGTTAAATGTGCTCTACGGGGGGGATATGGGCAAGTAAGTGGTGCACTTGACTGTTTTCAATGTGCTGCATTACTGTACCTCCCTGTAAGGATGGGTCTTGTTTAAGAAACTCTTTTTTGCTCTGAAGTCTTGATGCAAATTCATAAGGCAAGTAAAAAATACAACACTTGTTCCCAGATTTTCTTGTTTCTTGCGCTGTTCTTGAATATGTTTTTTTTACCCTTCAGTCCTCAAGGAAAGTGAGTGAAAAAGACCTTTTTAAAAATTTGCTTCATATACAATGGAGTGGTGTTGCAAGTAATCCTACAGTCCTGTAGCCTGGTGTTGGAGAGGGGTAAACATGATGGAAAGCAGGAGATGCCACAGTAAACAGTGTTTAAAGTTGTCTGAAAAAAGATGGTGTATGCAACTTAAATCAGCCTCCCTTTATGAATGTGGGGTGGTTTGGTTTTTGGGTTTTTTTTTTTTTTTGGGGTCTTTCTATGGCTTGTCTTTCTAGGACAGGATGCTTCCTGCTCTCTATTGCAGTCATTTCCAAAATCCTTCAGACTGAAGCTATGGGCTGTGGGACTCTGTTTCGCCTCTTGACAAAACATGAGTGGACTCTAACTAGATTCTCATAATGCTTCTGTGCAACAGCACAAAACTTGGGTTATAACTTCTAATAGGCAATGTTTAGATGAGGTGTCATTTATGAGTTTTGTTGAAGTGGTAAGATACTTATTCTTCTTCAGCATTTATTTGGTCAAAAAGCATGTGGTATACCCCTCTATTTCTCGAGCTTTTAGTTGATTGGTTGCTTCTTCTCCTTCCCCAAATCTTTCCCTGAAGATTAAAGAGGATGTTAATTAAAGAGGACAGGGATTCAGTCTCTTCCACATGCAGATGTTATCTGTCAAACATACATAATTCATGGACATATTAAATACATGTCCTTATTATGGGGTCTCATGTCCACAGACTTTCTGGAGTGACCTTACATTCCCACAGGTGGCAGTAGCTAGAAGCCAAGGCAGAGCAGCTAATGTGTCCCAGCAGGAAAATGGCTTAAATCTTCCCCTGAGAAGCAACATACCATCAAGGATAACATGAAAGTGTGTTGGTCGAGCAGGAAACCAGTTAGAAATCTCTTTGGTGATGATTGACTTAACTCCAGCATAAAGATTTAAATCTTGACAAGAACAGTCCAGCGTTTCCTTATGGAGCCTCTCAAGTTGAAGATATGGGGAATATTATTTTAACATTATTATCTGAACCATACAGTAAGTGATTATGATGAATGCATTTTCTCTGTTCCTTCTTTGGTTTTGTTCCTTGTCCTTTATGTTGACAAAATAGGAAATAACTTGTACTATATTTCATAGATCACCGATTTTCAGATCCAGAAAGAGTGAACTACAAATTTGAAAGTGGGCCTTGGTAAGTACTTCCTCCCTCTTCTTGTTGCACATGTTTCAACCCCCACTACTTTTTGTTTAAAGTTACTGTTTGGATAAGCTGTACTTTTCTCTAGTCCTAATTTGAAAATATCTGTTACCATTATTTTTATTTACCTTCCCACTGCTATGGGAATTGATTAGATCCTTCAAGTGGGAAAGGGAACAGATAACATGCTTGCATCTGATCATAGATTTTCTTGTTAGGCTTCAGTGTTGCCTGTTAGCTGCTGATAGTTCTGTGTTCTGCCAGTAAGTGCTTGTAATGGCTGCTAAGTGTGTTGTGCTGTTAACAAAGAACATAAGCAGTGTTTCAGAAATAACCCTATTAGTTACTTACTCTTGCAGTCTTCCTACTACACAGGTACTGCATATACCTTTTTTTTTTTAATAGGGAAGAAACACTTTCATAAAGATAGTGTGCCAGAAATACAGTGCTACCACTCAGTTGTTTAAACTATGGTGATTCTCATTTCCAAATACATTTTAAACAAAGCTTTATCTGCTTTTGATGCCTGCTTAGTTGTTAGGGATTTTTTAATTTAACTGTGCTTTTTCTATGTACAAATTTTCTCAGGGTTTTCTCAATGATCTCTCTGCAATGTCACAAGATAATGGTGTTAAACTGACCTTATTTATATTCGCATCTTGCACAAACACTTATTTTTCCCTTTCAGATAAGGGATCTGTCATAATGGTAGATGATGCTTATACTTCTGAAGCAAAAGAAAGAAAAAATGCAACATTGGCAGGAAGTTAGAAGAGAGATTAGCTCAGGGACTGTGTTCAGCATTGTTCTAAGCTTTTTCCTTTTCACTAATAAAATTCTGGGATGAGATGGAAGATTCACATTTTATTTGAGATAAAGAGAAGTACAGAACTAGGAGACAAGGGGAAACAGTTTGAGGCAGACAACTACAGAGAGGCCACCTAAGAAATTAAAATGTGAGTGAGAAACATGACCCTTCAGGCATACCATGGCCCTTTTGTATGAGGGAGTCCTCTACTACTGAACAGCACTTCATCTCCTTAATCAATCACATAAGCTCTTCCAGTGCAAAAAAGCTGTTCTTGCAATAGCCAGAAAGGCAGGCTTGGGTAGCTGTGAGTGTTTTGTTGTACTTGACACATTCAAGAAGTAAGAGAACAAAAGAGACTGCGGTAATGACCAATTAAACCTGGCTTTCTGTGGCTAAGCTATTCCCATGCTAAGCAGCCAATTGTAGCCTTTAGCTATATTAGTAGCACAGTGATGGCATGAACCAGCAATGTTAAGGCTCTTTGGGCCAGAGTCCTGTGTGTGCTGAGTACAGCCCTGAACAGATTTGGTCTTGGCTTGTGACTGGTTCTTACACACTGTCACAGTAGAAACAAGCACTAATCTCTGTTACATCACTTCTGCTTCAATTTCTACCTAGCTGGATTAGAACACCAAGTACTTGATTTTTATACCTGTAACTCTCTTCAGATAATGGAGAAGCCCAAATGATGTCAGGAGAGGGAAGTAAGTTGGCAATATGGCTAAAGAGATGACAGCTCAAAGAGCAAATATGGTAAAGCAGGAAGGGGGAACTTGGAAAGGGGCAGCTTAATAAAGCAAACTTTCCCTTGGAGAGAATTGTACAGTGGCTTTCAATTGCTGTGTCTTTGGATGGTGGTGGCACTTGGCCTCACCGCCTTGGCGGTACTATCCAACAGACATGGAGCAGGGACAGAAGCCTGTTCCTGGAGCACAAATGACAAGCAGACTGGGTAGTGTGTGGCTGATATTAGAGGCAGATATCTCTGCATTACTTCCTCTTTCTGTGCCTGCAGCAGCAAGATGGAACTTGTGGATGACAATGCTGTTATCCGAGCAAGAGGATTGCCATGGCAGTCATCTGACCAGGACATAGCAAGATTCTTCAAAGGTCTAAATATTGCCAAGTTAGTAGCTAAGAATTTACTTGTACAATTGTAGCTCTTCAGCTGCATTGGTCATGGAGTTTCATCTCTTGATTTAAATCTTGCAGAGGAGGTGCTGCACTCTGTCTCAATGCCCAAGGCAGGAGGAATGGGGAGGCTCTTGTGAGGTTCGTAAGTGAAGAGCATAGAGACCTAGCACTACAAAGGCACAAGCATCACATGGGGAATCGATACATAGAGGTGCGTGACATGATGGGCTTGGAAATCCTTTTCCCAAAAGGAATGCAGATTACATGCCCATCATGTATTCCTTCTTTTTTTTCCTTTAGGTATACAAGGCAACAGGTGAAGACTTCCTTAAAATTGCAGGAGGTAATTTTTAGGGGATGAAAAGGAATGGTTTGTTCCATCTCTAGAGCATCTCTAACTTTTGGCTGCAAGCTGCTCCTGTTGAATGTGGCCCTTTTTTCTGTCTTTGAACAAGTAGTTGGGTGTTGTACTGATTACTGTGTATGCTGCTAGCAGCAGACCAAGACATTCCATGATTTATCTGTCCACCTCTGTCTTCCACATTCTTGCTTTTTTCAAGTGGTCTGTCAATCAGGGTTTGATTGGGCAAAGTGATCTTGTATATGAATGTAATTTTTTAAGTGATCTTCATAATAGTGGGACTCTAAATGTTATTGATTGCTGAAAAAATGAAACCAGAGTAGTTTTCAAAACAATGTTGCTGCTGTTGCTGTGGAGGCTTGCACATAAAAACAAACATGTCACAGTGTAAATACAAGGGATTTATGGAACTGATTTTCTTCAAATCAAATCTTTGCCTCAGACTTAATGGAGAGGCTTTAGGGGAAATGCTTATTTAAGGGGAATCTCAAAATATTTGCTGATAATTGAAAGTCTACAAAATTGGCTCTTCAAACTCTCTTGAACTCTTTTCCTCCCCTCTATGTCTGCAAGCATACAAAATTGAATTAAGAGCCAATAAGCTGTTTTATCTGCAATACTACTTTAAGGTCCTTGTTGCTTCCTGGCAGAGATTTGGGCTGGGGTTTGTAAGTGACTAACTGGCTCTCTGAGGCTGAGGCTTCAGAGCAGGAGAGGCTGTTAAGCTGTCAGCTACATAGCTAATTGATAGGCTTGGTAGTGGTTATGCCATTCAAAGTAAAGACATTGCATAGTGACATTCGTGAAGAATGGTGTGTGCCTGGTACAACCAAACCTTGCAGAAGAAGAGAGCTGAAAGTGAAAGGACTGTATTAAGGTATGAGGTTGGTTAGCAGCTGCCTTTGAATAAGGTGGAGTTATGAGCATCACTGGCCTTCTATAGGTACTGAAAGTAGAATTGGCAGACTTTGACAGTTCTGTCAGGGTAGGATGAAATCCCTAGCTGTCTTCAACATGCCCTTCCAACTTTCTTTCCCAGCACAATTATTGTGGTACTTGGTTGCCATATATTATGGCTTCAGAGCATGCTAAAGGTATTCTGAAGTTAGAAAGACAAGGGGCACAATAACACAGGTACTGCTCACACAAGAGATTGACAGACTGTGCTTTCCTTGGGCTTTGAACGTTGCAAGTACTTCCTATTTTTCATTTAAATAAAGATTAATCTCCTCTAAATTATGTAGTAACAATATTATACTTTAATGGGATGTGTCCTATACAATATATCTAGTTTATCAGAGGGCCATCGTTCCTGACTTTAGAGGCAAATATTGTTCTATCTGCTCAAAAACTGCCTGTGGAGAGGATGTAGCCATGCTCATGATTTTATGTGGTTGCTTAGACTGAAGTGCTTCTGTACTTTCTCTTGTTAAAGGTACTTCCAATGAGGTTGCACAGTTTTTGTCTAAAGAAAACCAAGTGATTGTCAGGATGAGAGGTCTTCCTTTCAATGTAACAACAGAAGAAGTGCTGACTTTCTTCGGCCAGCACTGCCCTGTAACAGGAGGAAAGGAGGGAGTCCTGTTTGTCACTTACCCTGACAGCAGACCAACAGGGGATGCCTTTGTCTTGTTTGCTTGTGAGGAATATGCACAAAATGCACTGAAAAAGCACAAGGATTTGCTGGGGAAAAGGTACATTGAACTCTTCCGGAGCACTGCAGCTGAAGTTCAGCAGGTAGGTACCAACCTTTCAAATGTTGGCTTCTTGTAGTCCAAACTTCTGTGCTGGCAGTAGAGGAAGCAAATAATGCTTGGCTATGACTTGAAAACTTCTTTCATCTTTTCTCATTCTTGATTCTTGCTGGAATGAGTACTGTCTGAATTTCCGTGAGATTTTGCTCCCTTGAAATGTAAGATCTTGTGCTATAGGGATGTTCTCAATCATATACAAACCTTTGGGGTTTTGGCTCCTGGTAGCTTTGTAAAATGTTGGTGTGGGTCCAGTGCTTTACATTACATACTCTGAATTTGACTAAGTCCAATGATGATGTATTCAGAAGGACTGTTTAGCAACAAATCTTGATCTAAAATATTTGTCTTTAGTCATTGACAAAAGCAAAGCCTTTTGATGTAGTTGTCCTCTCCAGTGTAATGTATCTGGAGAATTCTACAAATTGTCTTTAAGGGCAGATCTCTGCCATATCCTGTAAGCACAGGCTACCTAGCAGGACTTTGAAACTAGGCCTGAAGAGTCTGACTTAACAGGGCTTGATAGACCATTAATTGTGGATAAGCTGTCAGGGAAAGCAAGTAGAGCTGAGAGGACTGTTGAAGTCTGCAGAAAAGATTTGCGGAGCTTCAGTTGAAGTAAATAACTTCTAGACATGATTCTAAAAGGTATTGTCTATGATGCAAATCATAGCCATGTCATTGTAACCAAGAAATGATGCAGCTCTGTTCTCCCCAATATGTAGAGATTTCAGTGCCTTGTTTAAAAGGTGACACTAATGATGAGAAGGCAGAGCTGCAGTGCTCACTCTTGTCAATGCATTTTTCTCAAGTACTCTCATATGTTTCTTTGTTTAGTAAAATCTTCTGATAGCTGTATAAATGCAAAAAATTTTAATATTTCTCCGAGAAAGTTCAGGAGTACTAATTGAATATTCAGGGAACTTTTCACCAGACAGGGTTTTTGCAGTTACAGTTATTAACAAGAAATCTCAAAGTGTAATTGTCACAGGTACTGTGACTCAGTAATGCTACTGTTTCTTGAATCGACTATGGCAGGCATGGTTAGGCATGTGCTTCTAGTTCCCAAACTCCTCTAAAGTATTGCAGAGGAGATATTTTTGGGTAAAGTGTCACCATGACTCTGTAGATGGTAGAATGTTTTAAGATTGTTTCACAATAAAAATACTGTAGATACACAGGTTTCATATTCTAAGATCTCTACTGAGTGTTGTATTATCTGTTCAAGTAAGTTTCCCAAAACAAAACTCTCTTTCAAGAAAAATATCCAAAGATTTTTTTAAAGCAATAGAATGACTATTTATCACAGAATGACTATAAAAGTGTGCTAGATTCTGAGCTTAAACCACAACACAGTGCTTAGAATTTGGATGTTTTACGGTTAATATTTGGATCTAGCTCATTTGTTTCTTAAAATATGCCCAGAGTGAAAACAGGTGGCACTGGGGTTACATTTACTCCTTCTAAGTTGAAGAATGAGTAAGGAAGCTTCTGTAATCTGTTTTTGTTTTGCACAGGTGCTGAACAGGTACTCTTCTGCACCGCTCATTCCTCTCCCAACACCTCCAATCCTTCCAGTATTACCTCAACAATTTGTGCCTCCCACTAACATCAGAGACTGCATTCGTTTGCGTGGTCTTCCCTATGCTGCTACTATAGAGGACATTCTGGAGTTCCTGGGAGAGTTTGCTACAGATATTCGGACCCATGGAGTTCACATGGTACTAAATCACCAGGTTGGTAGGCCACACGTTTCTAGCTGCTCTGCCAAATGCTTGTATATATGAATACGGTCCTGAGGATGATATCCATAGGGAAGCACCTTTGGGATAAGCACTAACGGTATTAATGGGCCTTTAGCGCTCTTCTAAAAGTGTACTGACAATAGATGACTTGAACCCTGCTGTGTCAGCTGCTGCATTTGCTGTAGAGAGGTTTCTCACAGTGGAGACCCATGTGCTGAAAGCTAAGCCGCAGTCTCGGAGGGGTTGGTACTCCCAGAACAGCAGCCAGTGATCCTGACCCCTAGGAGGCTTGAACTGAGAAGTCTTGCTCAACAGCATGCATGATTCCTCTTGTAGCAGGTGAGGCGTGCCTTCAAAACACAAGTGTGGGCAATGTTAGCTCTCAAAGGAGTGGTTTGTCCCTGCCTTGCTGAACAATGTGCCGCAAATATATCTGAGGACAAATCTGACTGCAACCTTCTAGAGACAGGAATTCCTATGTCAAAAGTCAGAAACTGAAGCTTTGTGTTTTCTCTGTTGCTGCTTTCTTTAAACAGTCACAGCTAAGCACCAAGATTAACAGCTCATTGATGTGTATGAAGGGTCACATCTTTGCTATTGTTTACTGGAAAGAGTTTCTAACAAAACCTTTAGACAAAGGACTGTGCATTCTTGTGATCTTTATCTTGGTATTCTTGTGACTTCAGGGGGAGGAGTCCTTTTAACTCTATTGAAATGCTCTGAGTGGTTCAACTGAACGAACTGATTATTGCTGTATAAAAATGATGGTTCCAAAATTGTTGCAGCTTAGGCTTAATGTCAGCCAAAACTAAAAAATACTTCCTGATCCTGAAGTAGAACTTCTGTGTTTCAGGAATATGGGGATGGAAAAGAGACTTGTAGTTATTTTAGTACCTGTCAATCTAAAGACATTCCTGTGTCTGTGAGGATTTGACCTAGCCAAGGCTAAAAAACTGTAATGAATGTGCAGTGCTGGGAGAGACTAAGAAAAGGTGTAGATATTAAAGCACAAATAATGATTTACAGTAGTATCAGCCCCTGACAGCACTAATGAAAGAACCTGGATGAAGAAATTCATGTGTGCATATAACCTGAAGAGCTGTCTGCCACCCTTGCCCTGTCCAAAGCTATCAGAATTTTTTTCTCCCCAAATACTGCTGTTGCCTGACTACTAGATTTTTTGTTTCTCCATATTCCCAGGTTTCAACCCTCTAATCATAAATGACTGTGTAAAGGATGCTGATAAAGTTGTTGTTGTTGTCCGCTCCAAAATGCGAAGAACTGGCCCAGAACTTGAGCTAGAGCTGGCTTCAGACCTCTCTCTAGTTTTGGCTACTTCAAATCAGCATCTGCATGTGGCTAAAATAACTCCTCCCTGTGGTGAATCCCACTCATTTATGGATATAACGATGGCTTTTTTTTTCTTCTCTGCAAGCTTATACCTAGCATTAGGCTAGTTAGTACCCTACTGAAACATCCCAGCCCATGGTGGTCTTCAGAAAAATAAATTTAAAACACTGTTTAACAATGAGCACTTGACTCATCCTTTATTATTAATTCAAGTATTTATATTTGAATTTTTACAATCACGGGTAATAAATGGGGACTAGATCTTCTAATACTGCATTTGTAGTGAATTTGTAAGAGTAGGTCTTAAAGCTCCCAAGTATTCTTGAACTACAGTCTCTCCCATAAGTTTCTTTTTTTTTCTAGATATAGAAGTAACAAATTACAATGTAGCTTAATCAAAACAGGTGAATAAATACAATCAAGTTATCACAAACATGTTGATGAGTGCTCAGGATGACTGACTGTACTTGACTTTGGAGATGAATGTGTTTGTGACTGAAAAGACTGCTTATAACAGCACAAATTATTGCTGTGCTGCTCCTTAATGGAACCTACAGAAACATTTCTTTTTTGTTTGCCTTGTTTGTAGGGACGTCCATCAGGAGATGCATTCATTCAGATGAAATCTGCAGATCGAGCTTTCCTGGCTGCACAGAAGTGTCATAAGAAGACTATGAAGGACAGATATGTTGAAGTCTTTCAATGTTCTGCTGAAGAGATGAACTTTGTATTAATGGGGGGCACTTTAAATCGAAATGGCTTGTCCCCACCACCATGTAAGTTACCATGTAAGTTTTGCTTGGGTCTTGCCACTACACTCTGCACTGTGTGCGGGTAGGTATTGGAGCTGCTTTGTTGATTCTGATCCCAGTTCTTGGAAAGCACTGTCAGATGGGGGTGTTAAAATAAGGTCTTCTAGTCTTAAATCATCACCAGCTTGCAATCATTATTTTTCCCTTTGGTTCTGAGTCATTATGACTGAAGAACTACTTTTGCTTTTCCAGTGGCAAATTTTCCCTCCCCTTCCTGAAATGATAATTGGTTGGTGTGAGTGATGATTCTGAAAAGTAATTTCTAAGCCCTGTCTAGACCTTAAAGAACTGTTTTGCATTTAAACTGATCTGTACTTATATTTTTTCATCATGGTGAACATGTTAAGTAAAAGACCTTCCTTTTGCACATCCAAAACTATGGTTTGAGAAACCATAGGTTATGCTCCCCTTTAAGCCTTAATTACATGTTCTGCCTTTTGAACTGCAACTGTCTGAACTCTTGCTTTGCTTTTTGTTGCTCATACGGAATTGGGGTTGCCTTTGTCGTAGGGAAATACGCGTGGCTTCTGCTTCAGAGAATTGCAGAATCTGTATTTCCTTTTAAATTTGGATTGTCAGAGCTACTAGGATGAACACGGGCTTCTACGCAAACTTTTGGGAGAAATGCTTTAAGAGCTTAAGGGCTAATTTAACTAAGCATGTGTGCCACATAAATCTGAGCCTATGGGAAAAATAATACTTTGCTTCTGAAATCATAAATGGCAAGGTACTTTAGTAGCTTTCTCTCTGTCTTTCTATGCAAGTGTATTTTTTTTTGGTGGTGGACTTTTAAGAAATGTCCTTTACATGTTAGGCAGAGCTGCCAATACAGCAGCAAAATTCCTGAGAGTAGTTTCTTTTGAGTGCAAGTAGACCTTCAGCTAATCCTTGGGAGAGGTTTTTTTTTCCATGAAAGTATCTTGAGCAGGGATCATCAGTAGATAGTCTTGTATGTGATGGCTCTTCCGGATGGGTTGGAATCTTCTGAGTGCCCCTAGGTTCTTGGGCAGAGTCACAAACTTTGGAAACACACAGGTGTCAGTGTTGCCATTTACAGCTACAAATACCTGTGAAGTATTCCTCAGATAAGGCCTTTTGGCCTTGTCATTGCCCGTTTTACAATATAGCGAGATGCTGACTGTAACTAAATAGCGAAATTAAAGGCTTACTTTATCTAAAGCTTTATGCCACACTTCTGTGGCACTGGGAGGAGAAGAGGAAAGCAAAGGAGGGGGATGAACCCTCATCAGTGAGAATTTGCTTAGGGCCTAATGTCTTGTTGAAACAGCACAAAATGCACTTTTGATTTTTGTTTTCTTTTTTTAAATTTAGTGTTAACACTTGAAGCTGCAAAACCATGACTTTTCTCACTCTTCTGTCGATTAATTAAGGGATAAGGAATACCAGGATGAAAGTCTCTTCTCTTTTGTTGAATGTTAGACGATCTTTATCAAGGAAGTTTTCTTCTTTCTGAGAAGTTTCGTAGTTCTTGAATGCAGACTTGATTAAAATCAGAGCCTAGACAAGCACAACTGACCTATGTATCAGGAAGAGACCCTATTCCCAGCACAAGAGGTGGCTTTTTGTGTATTTTTGACTTTACTTTTGGCTGAAGGCTGGGTACAATGCTTTGTAGTCAAACTCTCACATTGGTGGCTCAGATTTATTTTCTGTAGTGAACAAGGATAACAAGCATGTGAAGGTTCTTGATGTACTGCAGAGTTCTTTGTGTATGGTCTTCATTAGCTCTGGAATTTCAGAGGTCCTAATCTATTTTCCATTTGCTCCCTGTAGGCCTTTCACCCCCTGCCTACTCCTTTCCGGCTCCTGCCGCAGTCGTGCCAACAGAAGCTGCTCTGTATCAGCCATCCATGCTTCTGAACCCACGAACGCTCCAGCCCTCCACAGCCTACTACCCTGCTGGGGCTCAGCTCTTCATGAACTACACAGCATATTACCCCAGGTAAAGCAGAGGAGAATCCAAGCAGCAACAAAGAAGTCTTTTTTTTTTTTTAAATTGTCTCCAGCAAATGCACAAAGCTCACAAAAGAACATTGTCTGCTCTGCTAGGGATTTGTGATACCACGAACAGCTTGTTCGGTGTCTTGTTCAGGGAAACAATTTCAGGATAACTAGGGATTTTCCAAGTTCTACAGTATTGCAGTAACAATATTTGGGGGGGTAGAGGGGTTGGTTATTATGTTTGGTGGTTTGGGGTTTCGTTTTGTTTTGGTTTTTTTTTTCCTTAATCCTAGGACACACGTTTGAGTGGGATATTTTTTATTATTTTTGTTCCACTTGACATTCCTCTTAAATTTATTAGTTTGCTTTGTTATGCCCTCCGTGGGAATTGATATGTGCAGTACTCCTTCCCATGTCCATAGAGAAACCCTTGGCCTCTCTTTAGAATGGGGTGGACTGGGGTCTGCCTTAACAGCTTCTAGAAATACTGCCTCTTTGGTTTTGTAACTTTTGACCTTTATGGTGAAAACTGTTTACTTTTATAAATAAGTATTGTATCAAATTCATGTGTAAAGCATATAGAGGCATATATTCTTCCTGTCTTCATAAACACCTCTCATGAAGGGCTTTTGGTTCTTCTGGATATATTAGCTATCTTCTACAGAACAAAATCTCTGGATACCTGTTGCCCTCTGCAGTTATGAGGCCTTGCAAAGAGCCATGTTCCCTTTAAGTCATAAACCATTTCTCACCTGTTAGGAAATCTGCTAAAGAGCTCAAGTTTTTTGTCTCTGCAACAGGGGCCAAAGACCTACTTAAGAAGTTGTTAAGCAGTATGAGCTCTTCAATACCTGTAATATAACAAAGGTTTTCTTATTACTTTACCTACATCTCTGTGAACTGCCTGTTGTGGTTTTTTTATTAAAATGTTTCCTTTACTTGTGAGTTATTTTCTATAATGCCTTCAATATCTGTTTTATGGTTATGATAATACTACCAAACTCAGCCTTGTTAATGTAAGATTAAGAAAAATAAAATTCCAAACTTGCACTGGCAATATAAAACAAGTTTCTCAATAACAGTTCTATATTTCATGAAAACATAATAGCAGTAATAGTCTGTAGTGACTGACATGTTTTACTTCTTAAAATAAGAATGGACTGGCCACTGCAGGCTAAGTGTCAGGCCCTAGAGATTCCTCACTGAATTAGATCCCACGTGAGTCCCATCACTGGCTGCTTGGGCTGTGGGCATGTATGTTGGTCACAGATTGATCAGTCCCAAGTCCCAGAATAACCTTTTTATATTCATGTCTAACTGGCAGTTGTTCACTGTTCTTAGGAAACCATTATTACATAGCTTCTCCGCCAATTACAAATACTGCCCTTTTAAAGAAAGGAAAAATTTCTGGAGTCAAGTTGGCTTCTTTCTTTGTTGGGAGATTTGCTGTTTATGTATTGCTTTTCCTTCCAGAGGAAGTGTTTGATGTACAGAAAACTTGTATATATGCCAATAGATGTAGTGATTCTTTGTAGTTGACATTTTGGGCTTTTCTTTTTTTCCTCTAAAAAATTCTTACTGCTTTTCAGGCAAGTTCCTGTGCTTTGTCCAGGATGCAAAAAGCCAATTTGGGTCCATTTGAAGTAGCAATCAGAACTCTTGTAAATGTAGTCTTTTGGTTCTGAAGTTTAATTCAAAGTATGTGCAGCAGGAAAGAATGAGACTTCTGTACTACGTGTTGCATTTAAAAGCACGTCCATGGAAAAGCAATATACAGCTGGTAGGTAATGATCAGACAATGGTTCATAAATCTAACTAGTGAATATTTATGGAAATAAGGAAAGTTTCTTTGAACTGCTGCCAAAAGCTTCTACCACTTGTGTTTTGCAAGGTCAAGTTGCATTATAATAGTCCAACTCTGTTTTCCACACTGTAATCAACTTAGATGGTGGAAGGGAGGGAGACTTTTTTTGGTCTTCAGTATTTATCACAAATCCCGAATCTCTCAGGCTTGTCTTAATGTCTTATGGCTTTGGTGATGAAACCAATGGTGTAAAGAACTGGATGCCTTCTCAGCTACTAAAATAGCTTCAGTGAACTCCTAATGAAAAGGAGGGAGAGCAAGTTATTCAGGATCTGTCAGTCTTTGATATCTCTGTTCAGCTTATAATTATATCTGGCAACATGTTCTGACAGCAAGTCAGTGGTCTTGCTCTCTGTCTAGTCCCAAGCTTTTAAGAAAGAACAATAGGATTCATGGGAGGGAGGAGTTTTCCTTTATCTAATCCTAGGTGTACTAGGTGCTGTGTATGTACATTGGAAATAGCAATTGCCAAGTAGTGCAGTTGTTAACACATCCTATAGAAACTTTAACCATATAAAAACTTGAAAGCTAGTGCTACAGGGTAAAGTTTTAAAACAAAGTTGAATCTTACAGTATTTGAGTTCTAATACAATTTTTATCACTTTTAAGCAGTGCCTTTAAAGCCTTTGAAAGTATCTGTCAAAATCCATACATGTGGTAATACATTTATGCTTTTTACATAAAAAAAAAAAAATTACATAACATAGTGGATAGAGGAGCTTCTTAATTGTAGGACTCATAGCCAAAACATGATATGGAAACTGAAAACTGATGTGGGTTCAAACTGGATAAATTCCATGGCAGGAAATTCATTGTGAATTAGTGAATACACAGAAACCACACCTGGCTCAGGAAGTCCTTGAACTCAAAATAACTGGCAGAGTGTTCTTGTGTTCTGTGTCCCACGGTAAATTCTTATGCTGTTGAGCCAAAGTGGGTAGGTAAAGTTGTTTGTTCTCACCTTTGCTGGACTTCTCTTGAGAGATACAGGTACTGCTTGAGAGCGTGGGTCTGATCCAATGTGTTTGTCTAATAGTGGCTAGGTTGGGGTTATCTCCCTGCTGTGCCAATGTGTACAGTTGTCCCCATTGGAGTGGTTTGAGTTAGAAGGCCTTTATGTGATAAAGGTATGATTCTGGCATGTGCTGCACAAGGAAATACAGGATAATGTCTTAGTGTTCTCATCTGTCTGCTTATGTCTCTTCCTGCTATGGATTAGCTATGGGTTTTCTCATTATAAACTAATCAACCTGTAGAAGCATATACATGTGCAACACATATATAGGATTAATATTTATGTATGTATACATGCAGAAGTGTGTATGTATAAAATGACCAATCTGAGCAATAATCAAGGTTAGAAAAAAGTCTCGCTTTTCCTCTGTGATCTATCAGATTCTCCATAATGACCATCATGTAAAAGAAGTGACACTTTTTTCTAACCTTGATTATTGCTCAGGTCCTTATTGAAGCATGATTAAGTTACAGGGAGTTTAAAACTGGCAAATTTAGGAACAAGTGGGCTGGTTTAGGAGTGCCATTCAGAGCTGCTGCCAGCAGCTTTGTTTGCATATCTCTGTGTCTGGCTAACCAGCATCACTTGACAGAACTGGGTTAGGAAACAACCATATGTGTATTTAGCCTGGGAGCTCTATCACAGATGGTGAACAGCAGCAGCCAGAAACAAAACCCCTTTTAGTTGTACTCACAGCATCATATCACTCTGGACCACAGCTCAAACTCTTGTAATTTTGTTTTTATTATTATTTTTATACTAAGTATGTTGGCTTGGATAGCATGAAAACACATCTGCAGTGATGGACTCACTGGATATAAAAGCCTACTGGTGGCTTTTAATTGCTGTCCAGCAAATGGAGTTGAAATGTTTTAAATCAAGTGTCAGAATCTGGGATTCTTTATTACCTGTCCTTGCACCATCAAGCTGCTCTCCATCATGAATATGTCAAAATAACCTCATCTCTTCAGGTAATGTCCCAAACTTCTCACCAGAATAATTGTTTGGGGGGACACTTAATGAATCACTTTTCTAAGTAAACGTAGCTTGCCAAGGATTAGAACAGCAGGGATGCCTTTGACTACTACTGTATTTCATTGGAGGAGGCATGCATTAGCAGGAAAGACTAATTGTTGCATGCCTCCATAGGCTGTCATTATCCCTTCATTTGTAGGTTTTAATTAGTAAAACTGCCATAGTGTCTGAAAAGCAGCAGAATGATAATGCTCTGATCAACAGCTATCTAGATACCAGGATGGTAAAATTATTTAAATTAAAAAAACAAACCAAACAAACCCCACCTTTCTTCAAAGCTGATAAGCCTCTTAAAATGTTGTTGCTGGTAGCAATGTCCAAGTTTTACTCAGCCCACCATACAAAATGCTGCCATGGAGGCTGCTGAAGACTTCTTCCTTTTGTTTCCTTAATAAACTCAATGACTTGATTTTCAGGTAGCAGCTCTTACTGTCATGACTGTTCCTCTGCTCACGAGTAAAACATTTGGATTTGTAGGAGGGATTAATTGTTACAACATTATGCAAGCTTGCTGTAGAGATCAGTTTGAGTGTAGTTTTCCTTTTACCTATTTACAGCACAGTTCAGTGGTGGGAAAGAAGATCAGCCTGTTGTGCCTGAAGGCATGTGTGTCATCTGTGCAGGTGGCTTTTCTAAACATTTGCAGTGATCTCAGGTTATTCAGGGCACTGAGATCCATTGCTGGATGCTTCACTTTACTCAGAAGCAGCCTTCTATAGGGGTGTGTTCAAAGTCCCACCACTACCCAGGGCAGACTGTTGCAGTCTTCTGTGGCAGAAAATGTTTCTGGATTTATTCCCCCTGCTCTCTGTTGTCGTGCTACCATGACCTTATACAGTTGGAAAGTTGGTTTCAGTAGGCAGACAGAGCAGGCAGCAAGTTATCTGGTTAAATGTGGGGAAGGCATCTATACTGAAGGAGCTCTTGGTGTTTCCAGGGATAGAGCTGGGTTGTTCTTGGAATAAGGCTTCTTAGAGCTGAAAACTTTTTTTCAATTTAAAAAAAAAAGCCTTCCTTGTTGAGAACACTATCTGTGATATTCCTCCATGATTTACTAATCATTGGGATCTAAATGTTCCAGTTGAATTAACAAGCAACCTGATGGTTTAGTCCTCCTACTTCTGCTATTTGTCAAGTTATGCAGCCTTTCTTTCTTTAAATGTGGATAAACATTCCAGTCTTGGAACATAAAAATTATTCTGGCTATGTAAATACTTTTGCTAATAACATGTCTTGTTAGTTTTTTGTGAACAACGTACTATGTCAAAACTTTCAACTTTGGTGGTTATACCACAAAATTTACTATTAATTTTTGTATGAACCACTTCTGTAAAAGCTTTATATTGAAGCTGGATTTCCTCATGGGCTGCTCTCCAGCAGTGAACATTATAGGCATTATGTGGCAAGCTTGTGTATATGTGCACATTATAGTAATGTCCTGTACCCGTCCAAGGAATACTTGAAAATCCCTACGAGCTTCTGAAAAGATCTGCTTTTCACTGAAGTCTGGGCTCATCTGTCAAATTTTTGAATTTTTCTGAGGGCTACTTGGTAGTGTGGACTCTTTACTTTTTCTGTTCCTCCTTCTGTTCCACCTCCTTCAGTCAGAGGATCTGACTTTGGGGTGCTGCAGAGATGCTCTGGGTCTGCTGAACTTCCTAGACCTAGCACAAAGAGGCAATAACTTAATCTTGAAACACTAGTGGATGAGTCTGACACGTTCTCTTTCACTGCTAGGGCTCCTCTGAGTATTAGAGTACAGGATATGAAATAAGACTAACCTACAATCAGAACCTGTCTTACAGTCCTGAAATTATTAGAAGCTGTTAATCAGTAGCTTAATCAAAGGATAGTGTCAGTATCTGTTGTCACAAATCAGGAAATAGTTAATACATCACAAACAAAAACTTTCAGGACTACAGATTGAAAATGTCATAGGAAAAATAGGGATAGAAAATCTGCAGGGAGAGAACTGAAACCTCTAGATGGTGTGTATGTACATACTTGTTCCTATGTGCAAATAGTGCTGGGTATGTTTGTGGTTCTCTAGACTGACCTGTAGTGTACTTGGCAGAGATCTGAAAACCTGCTTGTTTATGTATGCTGACTGCTCCCAACTCACACCCACTTGTAATATAAACCACAGCTTCCTTCTGGATATTGGTATCTGTTAAGCAAATGTATAATGGAAAAAATTGTTAGGAAATCAGGAGAGACAGTGATCCTCAATGTTTCAACATACTATTTTAGTGATGAATGTTTGGGATCCCTTGAGGTGTATAAATGCTGCTTGAATGCCAACATCAACCTTCAGAATGCGTGGAAACTTGTTCTTGCATCCAAAACTGATTTCTGAAACTTAATTGTGTTTTATTTTGAGATTCTTTGGAGAATACAACAATCTTAGAAATACTGATTGGAAAAAATCCAATCCACCTGTCTGTTAGATCTGAGAAGAAGGATCAATTCATAAAAAAAAGGTTTTCATTGGGAAATGCTTCATGTCATATTTGATTTCAAGAACTAGATGGATATAAAAAGAGTTTAAGCTCTTGCACTGCATCCATTACATAGTGATATACACCTACTAAGAACAACTGTAGGGATTCTGTCTGGCCTGATGTAAAACATGCAAGTATTTGTTCCTGAGGTTTGTTTGATTTGAGAATAGAGGCTGGAATACTTGTCTTGTATGTATGCCTGGACACTTTTCGCTGCATTTTCATGTGTCTTCTATTGACTGTTTTTCCATCTGGAACCACTCTGGGTCACTTGCTACTGTTCCTCCAGGAGGTTGTCACCCCTTAGTCTGGGCAAACATAGAATTGGCTGGGAACAGTCCATATGTTATCACCCTTAGCCTTTGAGTAAGGCTATGAAAGACCTGGAAAAGAATATCAAAGCTTCTAACATCTACAGATTAAATATTTCAGGCATAATAAGAGATTTTTCTTTATTACTCCTGAACAAATTCTATTTTTGTGGCATTAATTAATTAGTTAAGCCTGTCCCTTCATGCCTCTAACCTTTAATATCTGGCAGTTGCCATTGACCACAAAAGATGCTGTGTCTAAACAGTCCATGAAACATAAGTAAATGGAAGCAAATACTGCCTTGCTGGCAGCTGTGGAGAGTTCCAGCCCCAGATGTATTTGGCAGATACTGACCTGGAGCTTGCATCCAAGCTGTGGATGGGCATATCTGCCGTGGATTCATATCCTTATTCTACAGTTACATTTAAAAATGTTTGGAGACCACATGTGATAGCTAAAAGTTCTAAAGCTGAATGCTGCATTGGTGGGGGAAGACTTACTTTCAGCTTCATTAGTGTCATAATCTGACCCCTGGATCTCATGTTTGAGAATCTGAGTAGTACAAAGGTATATTGACTGTGGTAGTCAGTTTTTAGGTATTAGTATGACTATTAATATAGCAGAAAAGGCATGCAGGAAACTATTAGTGAGAAGTGTTGTGATAAGTTTGTATGAAGATGCTACTGTACAGCATAAAGTCTTACCTTCCTACAGCTGCTTTTCTGACAATAGGTTCAAAATTGGCAAAAATGATTACAGGTGTTATCCTTGGCACCAGACTATCTGTGCTATCTAGTGGAGCCACCAGTGAAGATGTTGTCACAAAGGTACCCAGGAATGGCAGCTGTGGGGATAAACAAATATTCTAAGCAGTTCCTATGGAAAAAGGAAAAGCAGCTCTCTTTCTAGACAGGGACAGCTGTTCACTGTAGAAGCAGCAGTGAACAGTCAATTTCTTTTACCTCCTGAAACACCTTTGAAGAGGGTTGTCTGAAGGGAGGCTGTAAATATCTATATATTGTGTCCAGGAATGGCTTGTCTGCTAGATTTGCTGGTTATCTGCTGTGATGAAACTGTCCCCTTCCATACTGTACTGCATAAAGATGACTCAGGGCTTTGAAAATAGTGGGAATTCATAAGGGCAAGACTGAAAACTGGTGAGAACATATGCCTGGGGGCAAATGCACCTACTACACTTGGAAGCTACAGAGGCACACTCAAGAAGATGAGCTTTAATTTAGAGAGATGGGATATAGGCTAACACTGTAGGACTCCTGTGGAGGGAGGACTCTTCCACAAGGCATCTTGGGACTTTGGGTAGCCTTTGGGCTAAGCCTGGTCTTCATGACCAAATACCAGATTTGCTAAGGACTGAAACACTGATGTAAGGATGCAAAGGGAAGGCTGATAGAGCTCAGTAGAAGTTTTCTCATGGTATTTTCATAGCCTTGTGCTGGGAGAACAGAAGTGGAGGTGGTCTGGGAGCTACCTCTCTAGTGTGGTTTGGAGAGGTTATCCCAGTTCTAAGGAATAGCATTGGAATGGTGATGGAAATGGGTAGGTGCTTGATGCCGTGCTTAGGAGATAAAGCAAAATTATTAAGGTAGCTTTGAGCAAGAAGTATGAGCTCTTGGAGGAGTGAGTTCTTAATATTTTTTTTGTTTTTACTTTCATAATATTATATAGTAAGTAGGAGAAGCCAGTGATGTCCTTCAGTGTTAGGACAACTTTAGGGGGAAGTGGTCTATGCAAATCTATCTAGTAGTGAATTGTTAGCTTTTCCTTTAGAGACTTTGGGAGTGTGTGGTTGTGCAGAAGGTGTTTGTCTCCAGAGACACTCTCTTGAGATCAGTCAGCTGGGGCTGCCAGAGTCTGGAGACTGTGGTCTTTTACAAGATCCTGTGTGTACCTATGTGTTGTGCTGTTAGGGAAAGCTGATTACCCAAGTGGAGTTTCTCTTGTTGAATTAGTGCCACAGTGATGGGAGCATTATGAATGTCTAATTATGCAGCCTGAACTTTGATATCTGCCCAGCACTTTAAGACAGGTTAAGGTTGCATAGCCAGCTGCTGGCTCTCTTCTTCACTAGTTTGGCTTCTGATTGCTTCTGTCTTAACTTGTGTTTGTAGTATGCAGCAGAGGATGGACTTGTACGCACAAATGCGGCCAGGACAGTATCTAAAGAATGGATTTACATTTAAAGGCCCCAGCAGTTAGACTTCCTTAGAGAAGGTAAGGATAAGAAACCCCAGGAGGTGGGGTTTGGGGGTATCATAGTGTTTGATTCAGATAACCACTGTACTCAACATGATTTGCCATTTGCTGCCCTGGGAATGTGGCTCTTTGCTATGTCCAGAATGTCACGCTGCAATGTATAAAACCCTATTAAAGCCATAATTTAAAGGATTTTGACTGCCCCACTCATCTTAAGGGCTGGTGCTTTGTGTGTTTCCCAGGGCTTCAAATGCATTCTTCTTCAAGATTTAATACCAGTACTGAGGGCCTGCAGAAAGCTCCTCAGAGTCAGTTTTCTCTGTGGAGCAAATTGTGGAGATGATGTTACTCTCTTAGCAATGCACTAGGTTGAGGTGTTGGTTAGCCAGAATGAGCCACTTTCTTAGGTAACTACAGAGTCCAATGTCTGAGCTTCACACTGATGTAAAATTGCAGCAATGAAATAGTTTGTATAATGGCAGCTTTTTTTTTTTTTTTTTTTTTTTTTGTTTTTTTTGGGGTGAATTTTCTGATCAGGTCATTTCAGCCTTTCAGGTTTGGTTTACTTGATCTTCTGTATAGGAACAGTCAAAGGGTGAAGTCACCCAGAAAGCATTTGTGCAGAAAAATGAACTGCAAAGCAGTGTATTGAGGACTGAACTGTGACTTATCATGTCGTAGTCTCAGAGGAAGATATAGAAATACATTTGCAAACAATGCTTCTGTAATCTCTAGTTTTTGAAAAATACATAGTCAAAGAAGTGATAAGATTTCTTATATGCCCTTTAATTTTTTCTATTCCTTTTTTCAGCTTCCCTTCTGAGAAATAGCAGCAAAACTGTCCACTTATTCTACTTTCTTCTGCTTTTAACAGAGAGAGTTTAGCCCAGGGTCTAATCTACTTCTGGGCATAATCTTTACCTGCAGCATCACCTCACTGTCATCTTCTCCAAGTGTGCTAGTTTTGCATGTGTAAAAGTGACCATCCCAGCTCGCTGGCTAACAAGCTGGCTTTTGGCTGGATTGATAAAGCTAAATCCCACCCCTGCGCTGACAGCCTGAGCCATAATCAGCTGCTTTGTAGGCACCTGGCCTAAACTATGCTACGTCACTTCCCATCCATCTATGGTGTTGCCACACAGTGACTAGGTCAGGAAGCTGATCCAGCTGGAAAAACTCATGGGGTCTGTCTTTCAGTCTGTTTTCAGCCAGTTTACAGCTTAGCAGTGTGCATACCTGTGTTGGCCCAGAGACAGGGAGGTAGAAGTGGCCAAAGCAGGCACTGAGAGGTATTAATGGCCTTGTGAGGTTGGATTTGATTGTAAAACTTCACCTCCAGAGGTCAAAAATCATGTAATAGTGAATAAATTCTGGTATAGTCACAGTGAAGTGCTCTTAGTTTTAATAGAAAATGTCATTGAAATTTCGTGTGTGTAAGGTGAAAACTAAAGCTTTTGGTTCTTCTGTAAAGATTTTATATTTAGGAAGTCAAGAAATTAATATTTACTTCTGTCATTGTGTTCAGTGACTTGCACAACTCTTTCATGCAGATTTCTCCACCCTTTCTGATGTTTTGAACAAACACAGTGAGCCTAGATGGAGATTTTGATTATGTTTCCAGCTTTACCACTTCTCATGGCAATTGTGCTCAAGAGAAAACCACCAGAACTCTAGAAATGACCAGATGGATCTCTTACTGTTTTAAAGTTCATGCACAATTTTCAGACATACGCACACAGGCCACAACGACCTTCACTGAGAGCACAGGTGTTAAAATCATGCAAGTCCTTGAGGGTTTCTGCTTGATAAAAAAAGTATTAAGCTGCTCTTAACACAAAAATAGTTTCGTCTGAACCTACAAAGTCTGATCTTTTGTTCATTGAAATAGCAAAAAGAGTCTTTTTTACATAATTTTGCACACAGTTTAAAATGGTTGTTTTTAATTAAAGTGTTTTGCAACCTCTAATTTTGCATCTGACATTTTAATAAAAAAAACTTTTGTCTTGTCTATATTTGTCCAATCTCTGCAAAAGAAGCCACTGTAAACTTTATATGCAGGCACATTTTACACAGTGCAGAAATAATTAGGAATGTAAAATGGATTATCTGAGGGAAAAAAATGCTGTAACTTTGTAAAATATGTGTGGGATGTTAAATGCTTTGTCTGTGATTCTTATCTTGTACGCTTTTCCTATGAACTCCAGTATTTAAATTTTAAAAGGCTTATAAGAGTAGGCATTTTCAAACTTTGATCACACTGCTTACTCAGAAAATGAGAAATGCAGTTCACCTCTCTCCTGTGGTACTACTTTTATATTTCTGCTTTGTGCTCTCCCCACCCTTCTTGCTTTTTGACTGTCTTCTATGCAAGAAAAGTAATTGTGACCTGTAGTTAAGACCCAGTGCCTTGTCTGCTTTAAGGGAGGGTCAGTCAGGGCTGGTAGTTTGATCTTGGTCTGTCTGGACTAGAGCAAGTAACCCAGCAGCACAACTGTCACTCTTACCAGAGAAATCAGATGATGTGTGTGTTCTTAAATAACTGATGTCTTCCAGCAGCCCCAGGTCTCCCTGCCTGCCCTGGGACTGGGCTTCAGGCACAGGAGTAGATCACTACACCTTTCCATAGTCCTCATTTCTACTGAAGAAAGGGGGAAGGAAACCCTGAATTAAAGAGATGTGTGAAGCTAAAAGTTGCAAACTGGATAGGTTCTTTGGCACATTCAAAATAAATATTGCAGAACTGAGGAATATAAGCACTTTAGGTAGGTGGTTCTGTAGGAGTATTCAGTTACCATGAGCCCAACACCACAAGACTGCCTTGGTGTCCCCAAAAGTAAGTACAAGGGAAGAACAAAAGGGGGTGGTGGGGTGACAAAGCAAGTGATAATTTCATTTCTAGTACCTAATTTAAAAAACTCAACCGTCCCCCCCTTTTATTCCTCCTAATTTTTTGCTCTTCTCCATTGTGGGTGCAACCCTCCCCTGCTCACTACAGCCATAGTAATCTGGATTTACATTTTATCCTGGAAAACTTCATACTGTTACAGTCTAAAGTATTTAATAGGGCCTTTTTTTAAAAATCACTGTTCTGTAAACATGAGTACACTGAACACAATTAATCAATTCAAAGTTTTTTTAAATGGAATTTCCAACTTTTCCTTCTGAGAAGATGGTTCTTTAATTATGTAGTACAATTATAAATTAGTAGTTATGCATTAGGAAAATTAGCCTATATAAGCCACTAGGGAAGTGATGGAGAAATAGAATCTTTGCCTATTAACTGTGCAGGAGTAGCCCAAGTGTGCAAATTGAGATAGACAAGGAGTGGATGGGAAGCAGTAGGCCAGAAAAGGTTTGGAAATATAAATCACAAACTGAATGCAAAAATAATTAAATGCTTCTGCAAAAATGAACTTCATGTTGGGTTGCTCAAATGGGCTTCTTGTTGGAATGCCTTTGTATTTCTCTAAGTATTCTCCACAGTGTTACTGTAAAACTTCAACAAAAGCTTATGACCAACAGTTTGCTCAAAAACTGCAGAGTGAACAGAGAGAATGTGCAAACAGCTCCCAGAGGCCTGCTGACGGCATGGGCATTGCTTAGTTTGGTGAAAGGAGGCTGGGGAGAGGTATGAGAATGGTATATTAAAAAACATGGCTATGAAGAGAGAAGGAATAAATTCTTCCCATTGTGCATGAGACCAGGAGAGAGAGATGGAGTTACAAGCAGGGATTCAGAGGTCAGAACAAAACTTCTCCTACCAGCAGTAGTTAAATATTGATCTGAACTCCCTGGGAATGCTGCATAGTCTCCATCCTGGTAGTCTTTTGGGACTGGTTGGCCAAGCACTCATCAGAGATGGCACTGGTATAACTGGTCCCACTGTCAGGCACAGATGTGGATGAGATGTCTTCTTGAGATGTTCATCTTTGTGATGATACTGCTTTTTTCTTAGGACCCTGACCTGAGGTGTTATAAAGTTAGCTGTATATCTCAGCCCCCAACTCAGATCATATATATTTTGCTATTTTTCACAAGCTGCCTTATGTCCAGGAATCTTTGGATTGTATATTTTCAGAACTAATCCTTTATATTCCCTTTCAATATGTCTCTCTGTTTAAATTGATTATAATGTTAAATATCATTTAACTTAAAGCTGAATAGAAAGTTATTCCCCTCTTATAATGTGTGTATGTTTTAGAAAACAAATAAACTAGAAATGAGATGTTTCCTACAAAAGGGGGCAATGTGTGTGTTCTGTTTTCTTTTTGCAAAATTAGTTGGTGAATCTCACAGCTTTGCCATCCCTTAATATCTCCATTATCTTGGTTAGGCAGGTTCTCAGCTAGAGGCAATTTTATTTATTTAAGCAGGAAAGCATGAGATTCCATCAGTAAAGATGAAAGTCCAATTCCACAATGTAACTTTGAGGTTAAGAGTATTGATTGAACTTGAGATGTGAATCTGTTGCTCATGTGTTTGAATGTGTAAAGAATTTGTAATATGAAGGCAACTGGAATTAATCTGAAAAAAATGTGTGAAAATATATATTATACTTTCATAAAGACTATATTTAAGTTTATTGTGTTACATGGAGAAAGTTTTTCTTTCTTCTCTTTTTCTATGCTCCCCCTTCTGTCCTGTTCTGCTTTTCCCAGAGTCACCTCCTTGGCCTCTCTGGAGCTGGCAATAGAGTAGACTTGGGCTGTGCTCCTCACTGGGGGAGAGAGGGGGATGAAAGGAGACCCAGAGCACCAACCATCCTGGGTGAATGGCAAAGTGCTGCCCCTGGAGAGAGGACAACAAAGGGCAGGCATGGCCCTCTCACCCAGCCCCTGTCCCTTTCTGGTGCTGTGCTCAGGGAAGGAGCCTGTGTTTGCTGGGTTTGGCACCCCCTCAGAACAACTGCTTTCTTCAGCTGTGCTCAGACAGGCACGGCCAGCTCGTGGAGCCACACTAACTCCTTGTGTTGTTGTTGTTTAATCGTTAATCACTTGAATGGAGATGTAAACAACTGTGCTTTCTTAGATCCTCACCCAGAAAGGAGCCAAGTGCTCCTTTTACATACCACAGGTCACAGATGGGCTACTTGGCAAACAAGTCTGGGCAGTCAGAGCAAGCATAAGCAAGATGGGTTTGCTTTCACCCACCTTCGCTGCCTCTGCCCTTGCTTGGTTTGTAAAGCTGATGGAAGGTCATGCTGTGCTAAAGAAAACAAAGGAAAAAAAAGTGTTTTCATGGTGTAAACGAAGCGTGGCCATAAAAACTGTTCTCATGTGGCTCTTGCATGTTGTGTGTCAGTTCCTTGGTGTACTACCTGCATCTCCCCAGGGAATGTAGTTCTGGTCTGCTCTGGGAGCTCCTGCAACGAGACACTGCAGTAAGAGTCGCAGCAAACCCTGCTGAAAGGACATACAGCCTAAGTACTGCCTACCGAACCAAGCTGGGAAACAGCTGAAAAAGCACTGTGGCTGCACTGAGAAAAGTTATTAAATACCAATCCCACTTCTTCATTTACTCATGTGAGAAATGTGGCTGCACACATCAGAGCCTGGCTGGGCTCAAGGGAGGCAACTGATTGAGTGGCCATAGCTGAGCAAGGAGCTCCCATGAACTCCAGTAAACCCTATCCGACTGGCTTTCACTGCCTCTGAGAAACTGCCTGAAACACAGAAATATCATACCATCTCATACCTAAACTTTGGGGTTTTTTTCAACTTTATTTCTTCAGTTAATGAAAGATATCATCACTTCTGCCTACAAGCTATGCCTCTATTCATATCCTGGGGCCGTGATTTCATAGTATGAGAGCAATCCCATTTGAAGATCTCTCCCTCCTCATCAGCCATGCCTGCACTCATCCCTGTGCCACCTTGGGTCCTGGGTGTGACTCTGAGGGTCCAAGCGCATCCCTGGGCATAGAGGAACAATGGAGATCTTTAATTACTCTGGCTGGCTATTACTGAACACAGGTTGGAGTTGGATCAGCGGTGTGCTGACCACACACATAAGGGAGATGCAGTGCCGAGCCAGGAATGAGCAGTGCAGAACCAAGGAGAACCATCAACAACACAGGTCTGTCACTGCAACACCACAGGATCCCAGGCAATGAAACAGCCTGAATGGACCCAGGGGAAATTTAGGGCAGGCCAGCTGGAGGCTCTCACCCTGATGATAGCACTAGCATATCAAATCATCCCACACTCAATGAACACTTCCCGTCATGGGCAAATGGGGGGGAGAAGCTTATCCCACCCAGTCTTGTTGCACCACCTAAGAGAAATCAAATGCAGGAGTGGTCTGGACCACAGAAGCTACGAGCCTTGTCTGCCCAAGCAATTAGCAACTAATCTCATGCTGATTTGTGAGCCTGACTGGTGATAAAAGAATGGACCTGGGCTCACCCCACTCAGGGAGCCTGGAGGGGGAGTGCTGAGGCCCTGCTGTGAATTGCTGCTGGGGTTTGGGCAGAAGCCGAGGCTGTGTGAGCTCTGCTGCAGCCAGATCCATGATGGGGAGGGACAGAGGGAGAACGGCAGGGAGGAGGGTCCTCTCTCACATGGCTGCAGTCACATTTAAGTGCACTTAGCAGTGAGAGACCACCATAATAGCACAGGAATGAAATGGGAATGTACAGAAATGAGTGCAGAGAAAATTAAAGATGGCCTACATTAATCAGCAAACCCGATTTGCTTTTAGAGAGCTGCTACACAGTGGTGCCTGCAGAGAGAATCTATCCATCATTGTACAAAGAAACACTGGCAGCAGAATGGGATTTTGTGAGTGCTTGCTCTGAGATCCCTAACACCAAATCCTATGTCTTGTGTCCATCCCTGCACACCGACAGTTGCATGGGCTGCTGCAATCCAGAGGCTGCTGGCTCTGTCCGTGCTGTCCGTGTGTCCCTCCACCTGCTCCTCTGGCTTCCAGGAAACAAAGGATCACCCATGGCTTTGCTTAGCTTCTAGTCTCAGCTCCTACATCAAAGCTAGCATGAGGTTACAGAGGAAGGTGTCTGCGCTGCCAGCTCCCCAGCAGTACCAGCTTTCCACAGGCAGCAGCAGCGTCTGGCACGTGCTCACCACATGAAAAGGCACAGCAGCGCTTCACCTGCATTTTTAGGAGATTGATGTGTAACTTGGAGTGCAAGATTCAGGCCAAATACAGAACAAAGCAGCCCATTTATTAAAAAGTTTCAGCCTGTGCAAGTCTGCCTTCAGGTGAAGTGGGAAGAGATGTTACATGGAGAAAATGTCACTTGCGTATAAGATATCACAAAGTGAGCACAAAGTTACAGAGTGACATTACTGGAGCATCCCACTGCTTGTGAGGCATCCCTGAAATACAGTTACAATCAGATGGGGAAAACGAGTAAGGCAGAGTTGAGACACGAGCTTTAACACTTGATCCTTTTTCAGACAGCAAAAATAGCATGGAATGGCATGACATGTTCATTATTTCTTTTTGACTTCAGGTTAAAAAGCAGCCCATGTTCAAGGAGACTGCACCCAAAGTTTCAAACCCAACCAGATCTCCAAGTCTCAGGCAGGCTGGGTCCCCTTTCCATTCATGGTCACCAACTGCAGCTGCTCTGCAGGCTCAGTAATACCCTCGCTGGTGTCTGGGGAAGGTTCTGACTGCTGGTACCCCGGGTGGTGGCTGTGCAGCTACCCGGGGCTACAACCACCCGGGGAGCTCACAGGCTGTGGGAGCCCTTGGTCTCCAGTGCCACTGGAGCATCACTCAACATCACTGTGGATGTCCTTCCTCCACTGCTCTTCAAGCAGGATCAAAAAGGTATAACAAGGTAAAAATAAACAAATAGTGACAATGTAAAACTGGGTGCTGTGCTTAGCTGCACACCTCAGGGCAGTAACAGCATATTTGCGGTCATTATCAGATCTTCATCCTTTGTCAGGAAAAAAGAGTGACACAATGTGTGGGAAAAGCTGGGTGCCTCTGGCACAGCCATCCATCTTCATGAGCAGCACGCTGCTGGGCAGAATCAAACCACCCACCCAGCACTGTTGAAAAACTGCTTGAAACCAAGCTCTTGGCCACAAAGGGTTTGAGAATGAACTCCACTTCTGGCCTATTGTGCAGGTGAATTTCTCCCCCTCCCAACTCATTATAAAACCTATGAGCTGTGACCAGCTTTTTTGATGCCACAAACAAGTAATTCTGCTGTTGACATGTCTGTCTGTGGCACAGTGAGACCTGGCATTGCCTCCACCAGCTGAGGCTGTGGACACAGAGAGCACTTCCCAGCCCAAGAAGATGGAGCCTGGTAGGTGGAAATATAAAAAGGCAGTGTCTTCCAAATCCGTCTCTGTGTGTGCTCTGGGATAAATGTATAGCAGCTGAACCAACTGGAAGGAAGGACATTTTTGGTTTAATTAAATGAGCAAACTGAGCAACCAGATGCAAGAATAAAGGATAAAGAATAAAGGATAATGGATAAAGAATAAAGGATAATAAAGAATAGATGCCACTTGTCTGGGAGACAACTTCAGAGCTGGGGGCTGGTTTGTGGATAGGCCGCTTTCTCCTGCTCCTGTCCATGAGAAAACCACTGTTCTGTCTCTTGGCACGTAGGTGACTTGAACTGACATCAGTGGTGTTCATACACTTGCACTGAAGGGGAAACTGAGCTTTCCTTGATGGCAGACTGGCTCTCCCCGCCGTGCACACCAGGATCACCTGACAAATCCCACCCGGGTGATGCACAACACACAGTGGGTACTGACAGAATTACAGAAAGCTGCTTAAGGTAGAAGGCAGCTGCACAGCAGCTGTAAAAGGTGCCTGCACATTCTTATTTTGTTGTGTTCAGCTCAACTGAACTAGTAAGATGAAAGGCAATTTCAAAGCACCTTGTAGATTACCTTGTCCAAGAGCTTCTTAAAAGCTAAAAATATGGCATCAGCCGTGACAGTGTATAATGACCGTAATGTTTTAACCCAGGAAAATCAGCTCTGTTAAGTGTATCACTTTACAACTGCTGGCACCTGGGAATAGCGTCTGTGTTTCTGGGTCAGTCTTTCAGATCCCAGTTTGTCAGACTAAAAGGGACAGAACCTCTTCTACCTAAAACATAGCAGCTGTACTGTGCACTCCAGTAAATATAATGGCCACCAGCAGTGCAACAAAAGTCACACGTGCAGCTGCTGAGAGAGCTGGTGTCTGTGATTTAGTCCATCCTGAAACCAGTCTCTGGTACCCCATTTCACTGCAATTTGTGTGCTATGGAAGCATTTATGCTGATGATTGATTTCTGTTGTTTCAAAGCTGACAGTGCTCACTCTGTCCCCCACCCTGCAGAGCTCATCCTGGTCCCACTCTCTGGAGACTTCATGACAGCAGAGTCTGAGCAACCCCTGGTCTCAGGGAACCTGAGTTTCACCTTACTCTTTGCTAGCCTAGTGGTCTGACTTCCCTTGGCTTTAGCACAAGATGGCTAATGAGCATTATCTGTAAGCGAGGGAAAGTGCAAACAGCTTTTATCTCCACAAAGCCAGCAGTGTGTCCCCCCCACCGGCTTGGGGTCAACAGCATCTGTCTGAGAGGTTAAAAACTACCAGCTTCTTATCTACAAAACCTATTGCAACACAGAGACCTGAGATATCTTGTTTTCTGGCTCTCAAGACAAAGACCGAGGCTTAGGTCGACACTTTAAAGTTTCATTTTGCCAATCGGGAGTTTGCAGGGCTTCGTGTGTACCATCCCTGGCCAAACAGCCACATCACGGGGCTGCGGTTATCACAAAAGTGAAACCTATTTAAACTGTCACCCTGCTATCGAGTATCCCAGCCCTGCTATGTCCAAGGAGAAGCAGGTAGTCAGTTCAAGGGCTGGAGCTGTTTGCTTGATAAATATTGATGGTGTGGAGCAAGAAGTATTGCAACACTGCAAAAGGTCCTTAAAAATGTTCAGAGGATGAAAATTGCCAGCACTGTTGTGATTTTAAAGCTCAAATAATAAATGACTCAACAACTGTACAGTTACCATGGGGATGAATTCTCATTGAGCCTAAAATTACCAAGCTGCTGACAAGGACCTATTTTTAGTATCAGCAGATGTGTATCTTTAAGAACATCAGCACAGACCTACTACTGTGTGTTTGTGTATGCATGCCTGCTCGCCTGTAATTGAGTTTTCTCATGCTAATAATAAAAGCAAAAATAAGTAAATGTCTGACCACTGCAACAGACAACGCAGTGATTTAGGCCGGGGGTGATAAGTGGAAGTTGCAATTAATACCTGATAAATAAAGCATGCAAAGAGGCCAGATTGCCGGTATGTAACCGAACTAGTAAGCAGAGCCCTATCATTACTGTCAGCTAGCACGCTGCTGTAATGGAGCGGCTATTTTTGGTGTTTGTGAGTATCTAATGGGAAGCACCCATCTGCCTTGTCAGAGCCCCGCGACACAGGAAAGCGGAGGCTCAAAGCTGACACGAGCTGCTGGCACAGATCCTGAATCCCCACACGCAAAGACGGAGTTTGTAAGCGCTCTCCCTCTACTTCGCACTTGAGGGAGGTGCAAGGATAACCGCGCGGGGAAGTCCCCAGCCGAGGCGAGGTGTGAATCCCTGCCGAGAGAGCTGACACGGCGCAGCCGCTGCGGTGCCAAGCGCCGAGCGCTCGCTGCCGGCGGCGCGGCTCGGCCCCGCTGTTGACTCACCCCGGCAGCGGAAGGGATCCTGCACCGCTGACTTGCGCTGAGTTTTCCTCATTAACTCCAATAGGACGGGCTGGAGACCTGCCTTTTTTTATAGCCTCATTTTGCTGAGGGAGAGGCCAGAGGGTGGCTATAATGACATCTCATTTGGTGATAAAAGGGTTGGTTTGTTTTTGCCAAACACGTAGCAGGATAGACGTATCTGTGCTCGCCTCTTGGCACGCCGGTGCAGTACATATACATGCAAAAGGGGTTTGCTAGCAAACCAGCCAAGCAAAACTCAAAAGCAGTACATTGCAGCCGGATAGGATAATAGGGTATTACAGGAGACAGTTCAGCAGTTTTGTTAAAAAAACAAACAAGCTCTTCTAGTTTCTGAAAGGCAGGGATGGAGACAAGGGAGAGAGGACTGTGGCGGTTCAGAGCAGGCAGCAGTGCTTCTGCCTGCACTGCCATGTGAGGCTCTGGTCACGCCTCCCACAGACAGCAACAGAGAATAATGGCATTTCAGATAAGAGAGAGAAGAAGAATTAAGGATCGAGAAAAGCCCTTGTGTCGAGACACATTTGGAAAAAAATGTGAACCGTCTACCCCAGAGTAAATTATGCAAAGGAGCCTGATTAAACCATCCATCATTCCCCATTTTTGATATTTAACTGGGAAAGAATGGTTAGTTGCTCAGAGTTGGCTCTTGGAGATGTGTTGGCCATATACACTCTGCTCTGGGAGTGTACGTGCATCTGCTACAAATGTCTGACTCTGCTAAAAAATACCACAGTGTTCTGCCACTATAGAAAACCACACACACACACCTCACACCTCCCTCCCTTGTTTTTTCTTAATATTTGACCTTAGCTAACTTAAACCTTGGGGGAGTGTGGTTTTACTCCAAAGAAGCCATCCCTGTGGAACCTAGACAACCAATATTCCAGGTGAGGTTCAGAGATACTCTCATTCAGAAAACCTGAACAACTTGGCCATGCTGCTGGAGCTTAAAGTGAGAGCTTCAGGAGGTCTGGACAGCTGAACTGACTGGGCTGGCCATGCCCTGTTAAGATCATACATGTGGGTTTTCTTCTGAATTTCCTAGTGCCCTTGCCAAAAGAAGAATAGGAGGGTGTATGCTGAGGAGCAGAGATGCACAGGGCACACAGATATGTCTGAGAGGTGGTCTCAGTCTCAGGACTTATCTGAAGCAAAGGATGCGAATTTAACAATGTACGAAACAGAAACTTGACCTCACATTCAATTTTTATCTTGAACAACCAAAATTGGAGGGGTTTTGTTGTGCAGGCACAGTGATCAGAAACACCCACACAGGCACCAGCCTAGAACAATTTCTGAGAAATCACTGGTACACAGGAAACTGCTTCCTGATAGAGGTGTTGTCACCTCTTGTCAAGTCCCAAGGCACTGGGTTTTATTGAGATAAGAACTGCATCTATGAACACAATCCTAAGAGCACAGGGGATTGGGTCCTTCAAATCCAGGAAAGGTCTTTTTCCTTGGCCTCTTAGTAATAACCCTTGCCCTTGGGCACACATGAACATTGCACTGTTCTGTTTCCTCTTGAGCCCCAAGGTATGATCCAAATGATCCAGACGTGAGCCATGGAGGAAAGTAAGAATGCCCAAACCACAAAGACGACATCTGCCATTCTTTCTGTCTTTTTTGTCTGTCTTTTCTACTGCTGGAGAAGAAAGTGCATGTGTCTGCCTGAGCAGTATCAGCTGAACAGTGCATGTCCTCCTTGTCATAGATGAGCAATCAGTGCCTGGGGAAAGGATGTTATTGCTTCTGAAGCCTCACAGATTTCAGTGAGAAATATCAGAATCTGGACATATTAGAAACTGAGGTCAATGGTTTTTTCAACCATAGGACCCTAAATGAGAGTAGTATTCAAGGTGAATCAGGGTGAATGAATGGCAGGAAAAAGCCTTGAAATGGCATGCTTGCTGAGGACTACATTCACATAGCCTGGATTCCTAACTCCTAGTTGAGATTTAGGGAAATGCTGGGTGAATTCCATGCACTGCATCAGAAGGGAATATCTTGCTGAAAGTGAATGTGCCAAATTTGTGGCATCACAGGATAAAGCAGGTCAGAAGGATCTCTCAAGAAATCTCCAGTCCAAAAACCTGTCTGAAGCAGGGACAGCTCTGAAGTCAGACCATGTTACTCAGTGTTTCATCCACTCTGATCAAACCCACCAAGAATAGAGACTACAACCTCTGAGCAGCCTGTTCCAATATCTGGCTGTCCTCATGGGGAAGAGGTTTATCCTTATATCCAGGACATAAGGATGTGGTAAATTATATAATCAGTTTTGCTGTGCCTCAGAGACACCACCAAATACAGTGTGAGTGTTAACAACTGAGTAACAGCAGTTATTCAAGGGCAGCTGTTGATGCCAGGAACACCCAGGGCCATGAATTTCAGCCGTGAGCTATAAATGACAACATAAGTGCTGAAGTCTTTGGTACTGACAAAATTTTGTCATCCTTGCTGAATGTACAGTCAAAAGAGCAGCAAGCCAATAGATGCTACTTATACTTAATTTTGTTCACTGTGATATGGGTTGAGGTGCAGTAGCAACTAACTAACTTAAACAAAGAAAAAAAGAAAAAGGCAACTGGAAAGAGGAAGGTGTGACTGCTACAATTCCAGTGCTTTCAAAAACACTTTGCAGCAACCAAGGAGTTAATAACCACTCAGGTTCTGTTTTATAGCCACAACTATGCAAATCAGATTTGGGCAGTGGTGTACTTCTCCCACTTCTCCATAGAGGCCCAGGCTTTTAAGTGGAGCATTACAGAAAAAGTTGAGATCTCAAGTGCTGGGGTGTTGAGGAGAACTGATGCAGAGCAAGCCCCCAAACTGTGTCTGCCCTGCCATCTGTCCTGCAAACCCACAATCCCAGAGTCAGTCAGTGACAGAAAAAGGGTAAAACCCCAGCAAGACCCAGGCCAACAGCACACCAGAACAGAAGGAAGTCAGTGCTGCCCACAGGTTCCACACCCTTTTCTATGTAGTAAGGGATAGCTACTCAAGCCTGTCTTAGTTTTCTCTGCCATGGTACTGTTTGCCATGCTGCTTCCATCAGGAAGTTTGTTTCTACCTACAGTTCTCCAGAGGGGTCTCTAAGGATCTTTCCTGTCATGATGGGGCTTCATAATATGCTCTCAAAGTTCTAGTAACCACTTTCTCTGGGAGTTAGTAAGGGGAATTGAGGCTTATGTACTCTTTCGGGTTTCAGTGTAGATCCCTTGATCTAGAGTGTCTAAAACCATTTTTCCCCAGAATTGTTCCCATCCTTGTGTGGGTTCAAATCCCACCTCTGTGCAGTGCTTTCTCATATTGTGTTTCTCTTCCTGGTCATCTCCAGTGTGTCCTGAGGAGTCTCTTTGCATAGAGCCTGACTTGCAGTCCCACATCTCTCTGGAGGCAGCTTCCACAGGAAGCATCCATTCCTGCTCTTAGATCATCAGCCCTCAGCGTTGAATGCAGAAGTCAAGGCAGTCAGGTTTGGTGGGCTGGCTAGCCTCTCTGCTCATCACAGGGAGAACCTTGCTCCCTGACCATGCTGATCACGCTCCCCCTGCCCTCTGCAGAGAGCAGCTTTGAGTCTGAGCAGACCCAGGCCATACAGCAGGGCAGCTCTCCTGGCTCAGAAAACACTGGAACACCCATAGTGCCGTGCACAGCTATCAGGAAAATCAGCTGTAACCGTGACTGAAACTCCAAAACCCAAGAGCATGGAAGGGACTGTAATCAAGAAGGAGCCAAACTGCCAGACATCAGGACAAGACCTGCTGGGGGCTATTCCACCGTACAGCAGCTGACATGGAGCAGTAACTGGCATCCAGGATATTGAGCTACCCAGAGCTCATGTCTTACCCAGTATGACAGTCCCTACAGTTTTAAAGGTTTAGTTATGTGGGAGATGATTCTCACCCTCTACTCTGCTCTCCTGAGACCTGGAGTTCTAAAGGGGGCCTACAAGAAGGCTGGAGAGGGACTTTTGATGCAAGTATGTAATGACAGCACAAGGGGGAATGGCTTTTTCTTTGCTGTGAGGTTGGTGAGGCACTGAAACAGGTTACCCAGGGAGGTTACCCAGGATGATGCCTCATCCCTGGAAGTGTTCAAGGGCAGGCTGGATGGGGCTTTGAGCAGTCTGCTCCAGTGGAAGGTGTCCCTGCCCATGGCAGGGGAGTTGGAACTGGCTGATCTTTAAGGCCCCTTCCAACCCAAACCATTCTGTGATTCTATGACTATGAAAGATCACATTTGGTGTCAGTCTATTAATCTCCTCTGCTGATTCAAAAGAGTTCAAATAAATTGGACAGAACTATATGTGAAGTTGAAATCACCCACGGAAAATCAGTGCTCTATTTAGTTTCACCATTCAAGTTAACTTCACCTCCCCAGTTTAAAACTTTCTAAAGTTTATGAACTTAAAAGTACTGCCTCCTGGATAACACAATTTCAACTTCTATGTGTCTGCAACCATGTTGAATACTACTGAAGCCAAAATAATTGAGACTTTTAATAACAGATAAGCTAAAGCCATTGCAATAATAAGGCAGATCTGTATAATGCTGGCTGCAACCTTCAAGTCACACCTGCAAGAAGACATCCTTCAGAGTTATTCAGCATTGATAGATACCTTACAATAAAGATTTTTGTTTTGTTTAGGAAGAAGCAGGTAAACCAAAACCCATTTGGAATTCTGTATCTTACAACAATTTGGTAGTTCTGGCAGGGTCTGATCTGCTTTTTCTGAGATAAGACCTGTTCAGGGGCAGCTATCAAGGCAATGCACACGCAAGACATAGGCAGTGCTGCACTAAAGACACATTTGCCTTAACTTTTACAACAGGACAAAAAGCAAAACTGTATTCTTACATAGTTTTTACTATATTTTTTCCTGAAAATGTCATTTTAAATCTAATTAATAGCACATGTCATTTTATAACTCTATATTTATTCTTAGTGTCAATAAAACATCTACACATTTGACCCTGAACACAAGTACTGTTTCAGCAAGTCACATCTGATCCATGCCTGTGTGTGCACATGCACAGCACCCAGGCTGAGCATGTTTGCTCTTTAGCCCCAAGGCATCTGTTTCACTGCAGATTGGAGAGCAGGATCAGCACGAACCAAATGTGTCATGAAAGGCTTTCCAGGAAAACAAGGGGGAAAGTGAACATCAGGGCTGTGGATCACTTCTAAACCCCTCCTGAGGCAGGCAGTTTGATTTCCAGAGGTTCTTGACATCTGTGGCCTCTCTTAAAAGGAAAAAATTAAAAAGGTGGGAGAAGAACAGAAGAACAGATCGATACAGATGCAGATGTGGAAATTTATGTCTCTTATTTCCATCCTGCTACCAGTCTGGCACACTCCAGGCTGACTTACCCCTTTTTTTTTATGGGAATAAGTTTTCTGTGTCCTGTGATCCAGAATCCAGCCACAGTTCAGGTCAGAGCTGACAGCAGCTGAGGGAGTTTGCATTGGAGGCATTGGAGGAAAGCAGCTGTCAAAGCAGCCTGGTGAAAGCTAACAACAGAGCAGAACAGCAAGATGAAAAACATAAATGTCTGGTTTTTTACCTTCCAAAACAATGTAGAGATGAGATATCACACCAGTGGGGCATTGACAGAGAGGTATTGCCAGAATAGCAACTGCCAGTGCTGCCTGCTACCAACAGGAGGGGATTATGCAGCCCACTCATCTTCCATTTTTCAGGAGAAGCTGGGGATGTACATACATGCGTTCAGTCACCTGCTTCAGCCCTGTGTGGTTTCCTCTGGAACACTAAGTTAGTCTTGTAAACAAAAAAAGGCATTGCAATGTGGATTTAAGAACACTAATAACCCAAATTTGCACTTTAACTATGAGCCCATGCTTCTGTGGATTTAAGCCTTGAAACTAGGACAATTGTTGTGATGTGGGTAGAATAAGCCCCAGTCTCTTATGGTAAAATGCTTAGAGCTGTAAATATTTACTATTAAGCCAGCCAGGATCCATTTCCTCTAATTAAAACATTTTCATCCTGGTGCTGTTTCATCCCTTACCACCAAATGAAAAATGAATTTAAGCCAGTGCTGCTCCTGAAAGTGATCCCATAGAGCTGGAAGACTGCAACTTCTCTGGACTGTAAAACCAATCAGAGATCACCTCCTGAGGGGCAGCAGCTGATACAAGCCCCATAGTGAGCCAGGGAGCAGTGAAGTTCCTTGGATGAGGATGGAAGTACCTACATGGGAGGAAAATGAGAGCAGGTCCATTTATTCTCGAATTTACCACTTGGCTTCCAAGCTCAAAGTTCCATCAAGATTTTTTTCCCCCTAGCTTTGAAATTGTTGCTGCTATAAAATATGTACTTGGGGTTGGAACTGAACATATTAAACTTCTCCATATAGCTCAGGAGCTTAGAGCCCATCCTTAGCAGCTCTTCATGGATGAAGTCCTGCCAAGTTAGTAATTACAAGGAGGACACAGAGACAAGATGCTTTTTTACAATTTGTTTTGTTTGTTCATGTCTTACCTAATGCCTGCAGTGATGAGGAGCACCCTTAGCTGGCTGTACTTCTCTACCAGACACCACCATATTATATAATGGGAAGCAAAAATAATACAATTCAGATACAGGATATTGCATAAGAACAGCTAATGCTGCACGCCTCTGAATTTATGGTGCTTGATTTCCTGTAGCTTCCTCTGTTGTGGAGTTTACAGTGTTTACTAAAGCAGCTTGGGCACACTGCAGCCTTCCTCTCTCTATGGGCACTGATTCTTTTCCAGCAGCTGCCTTTTGCCAAGGAAATTGCATAATGGCAGTTCTGCAGCTTTGACAAAGGTGACTGAGGTTAGTCACACAGCTAAAACATAATTTTTGGAAGAGAAAACATGAACCAAATTCATTGACTCAGGAAATGAGTTTGCTGATGTAATTTTTGTGTTTCCCCGAAGGCATTTATGCAGTCATTGTACCACTTTAAGTGGTATTTCCCAACTACTTCTAAAAAAACCAAGGTAACCAAACAACAACAATAAAACAAAACAAACAAACACCCCAAAACAAACAAACAAACAAACAAAACCCCAAACCAAAACCAAAACAAAAAAAAAAAAAAAAAAAAGAAGAAAATTCCCATAGAAGCTGAAAGTAATTTTTCTGGTAACTTTATCTGTTCATTTCATTGCAGGTAGGATTTCTCCTCCAATTTTTGCCCGGTGTTGTACAAACTGAAGATGAAGGACACCATTGACTTGCCCTCCAACTCACACTGCAAGGTTTATAAGGAGTTAACCAGATTGTGGCCACCAAGAAGTGACTGAGCTACAATATTTGAAAGTCAAGTGAACAAGCACATCAAAAGTACCCATCAAAAAGCAACTGAAAAAAGCTACTTAATATTTGGGAAGACTAATATGACATGGACAAAAGATGTAAAAGTGAAACACTTCAACCACAAGCTGAATAAAAAGGCCTGGGTAAGGCAGGGAATGCAGGGTGAAGAGAGGAAAATCATGGGGCCAGGGACTAGGAGGGAACGAGAAATGTTTTCTAGATGGAGATGGAGAAGTCACCAACACTGGGACTGGCCCCAGCTGATCAGAACTTAAATTGTGCATTAACCAGCACACATCCTTCTTCTCCCTTATGCCTTCCATGAGAGGTGCTTGCTATTTCCTTGAGAGGCTTCTTTTAAACCTCATTTGGAGGACTTAGGGTGGAGTCCCTACTTTCCCACCATGTTTACCATGCCAAGTACCACACAAACGTAATTTTTACAGCAGATTCTAAGTGCTGGTACAACACACAATAGTGAGCTTGATACAAGGGAGACAGGCCACACAAGGGAAATAGCAGACAAAAATCATTCTACCTGCCAGACTTCTGGCTAAATTGAGTTACTTTTAAGAGCTCAGGGAACAAGGGAATACAAAGAGCAAGATATATCTAGGATGCAAAGCTGAATTTTGGGCAAAGAGTCAGGAAAACAGTTGTCCAGTCACAAAGAGAAAACTCAGGAGGAGTTAAGCAGCAATGTAGACTACAAATGAAAAAACTGTGGCAGCCCAGTGCCATGCTAGTGCAACACCAGAGAGGAATACTGAAAGATGAGGTTGTGAGTCTTCAGTGCATTTGTTTACAACATTATTTAAAATCAAGTTTACCCTCAAGATATAGCCACCTGTAGATAAAATGAAATTAAATTTCTTCCCCAGTGCACTGAAATGTCACTTGTTACAAAAAGCTAAATGGTTTACTTTTGGTTCTACAGCTCATGTCATCCACTGCAAAATCTGTGTGTTTTGAACAATTTTTTTTTCTTCACAATATGGAAAAAAAAAAAAGAGCTAAAACCTAGTTAAAAGCCTATAATGGAAACACAGTTTTAATCCAAATTTAAACCTGTAAGCAAACTATATTTTCACTTACGAATGATGAAAGTTTAAGCTGTGAAGGCCAAATATATTTCCATTTTGCTTCTCTAGAAACCAACAACTAGTATTTGAGGTCTGGCACTAAAGAAACCCCACCTCTGAAACACAGACATTGAAAACTTAGAGAAATTGTAATTTCCCACGTCAACACTTTGTATCTTGTTTGGAAAACAAAGTAGATGATGGCTTTTATATCACAGTTTGTATGCTTGCATAGCGTAGCACACGGTGAAGAAAAGGAGAATTTGCAACAAAGCAACAGAAACCTTCTGGCAATACTTCAACTGGTCCAACATTTTTTAAAATGTGTCTTCCCAAACCAAAACGAGCCGCGTTCGATCCGTCCCCTTCTGAAGAAGTGACGTGTTCTCTGTTTTGAAGAAGACAAAGACTTATATGGAAGATGTGATGAGAAAGGCTGTTGGCACGAGCTTAGGACTCACACTGTAATGACGAAGATGTGTCCGGTGAGTTATGCAAGTTATCTGAAACAAGGGCCAAAATTCCTTTCACCAGATCATCACACTCTGCCGAATGCTTAGCTTACTACAACCCTTTTCATATACACATCTCCCAGCCTTGCACAAAGGAGAAGGTAAAAGCTATTTTAGAAGTAATTTAGGAAGCTTAAAAACCAGCCAGTCACAGGGAAATTTATTAGCATCTTTTCTACGCCTCACTTCAACTGCCACTTTATTGAAAAGTGTTATTCTAGTAAAATCCTTAAAAGGAATGTCTCGAGGCTTTCAGTGACTACAAAGGACACTTGTAAAGTTAGCTGTTCTCATTAGTATACAGGGGCTAGGATTTGGGGAGGAGGAAGGGGGGAAGGGAAAGGAGATGCCAAATCGATGCATAATTATCAATGGCAAAAAGTTCAAGTCAAACCTGCCAGCTTTCAGAATTCCAGCTGACCCCCACCCATATGCTTTTAACTGTAGTTAATTATCCATGCTTCATTGGCTATGTCCACATTTTAGCTCATTTTCTAGTTTTTTCAGTAATTAAGCTGCCCATCCCGGGGTTCAAATTCAGTGTCTGCACAGCAAATATCTACCTCCCTGGGCATCTGAAGGGCAAATACAAGAATAAATAGTTTTTCAGTTGTGGCTAGTGGTTATATTTTTTTGTATCCACTATTGAACTTTTTTTCCTGAAGGAAGAAAGAAACAGGAAAATTGCAAATAAAAATTCATTTGAAGGGTAACCTACACACTACATCATTGTACAAGAGGGTAAGAACTAATGGCAGATCCAAATCTTTACCAAGTTGTGCAAAATGCCACAAAAGCAGACCAAGTTACGAGAAAAAGGACTTCAGATGTTAGTAATTAAGGAGGTTCTAAAATGCACTGAACTTCTTTTTTTTTGCATTTTACATGCTTTGATACAGAAAAACTGCATTCCACTTATAAATCAATCAAGATAAAGCTAATAATAACATCACATACTGGTCTTAGTGCATGAGGAATTCAGTGAGGCATCATTAAAACCTTCAGCATCAGTTTCTAGCAGTAGCTGTGGCAGAGAAAGACATCTAAAATATTTTGTGGCTTTAATGTATTCATGAAAGAACTAATCACACAAGTAAACGTAGCTGCTCAAATTGCTCTCTTGGACAAAGGCAAACATCTTCCATTTTCTTTCATGTGGGATTGCTACCTTCTTCAAAGGAGAAGCTTTTACCTCAAATTGAGTGGGGGTTGGGAGATTGTTAAGCTCCAGTCTGTCTGATGTGCTCAGTTCTGATCTTGGAGCTCAATGACTCCTAAAAACCCAACACAGGATTTTACCAAGGAAACTATTCAAAATAGGTATTAGAACTTAATGACCAGCACCGAATTATCTAATTTTGGTTTACAGAATTTTAATTTTTTTTTTTGATTGCTGCCTAGATGTCTTGTCTCCTTTCCAGTCTTTCTTTCCCCTCTGCCCTCAGAGAAAGAAAAAAACCCAAAACAACCCAAACAAGTGACCAACACACTGCTGTTCTTTACCCAGCACAAAATACCTAATTTTCGTTTCAGTACGACTTGACTTACAAATTCCAGCAGCCACATTCTCGGCTGCTCCAAGGGGCGTCTCACGGCTTACGAATGAACGCTGCTGGCAAACAAAGGGGCTCAGTTGCATCTCCGTGCATTAATAACCGGTGTCCCACTGCATCAGACTATGCGGATTGTTGTGGGGATTTTTTTTTTTTTTTTTTTTTTTTTGCTTGCAAAATGGAGATCTTACAACTGAAAGAAGATCAAGGGGGTACGTGCCTCCCGGGGCATCATCCACACAGTTTTGTTCTCATGAATCACAATTCACTTCCCCTTAACAATGAGACACAGACCCAAAAATAAAAACAAAACCACGTTTATTCAATACAGACAGGTTAATTAAGACAGTAAGTCCTGTAAATCAGGAACACATTTCAAACGCTCCGGTACGAAGTGCATATATTTAAAATCAACAGCTGCATCTTGTACTTGAGCCATTGAGTTTGTCGGGGAAGGGTGGATTCAGGGTTTTTCTTTTTGGTAGAAAAAACTTATTTCGGCTACCTTATGTGAACAATGCATCTCAGGCTCCATTCACTCATTTGTTAAGTCCAGCTGCCTTCCAGCTTTGATATTCACATTTTTAAAAACTGCTTCACACAGTCACAACGAGAAATAATAACAATAAACGTTAAAATAACAACAAATAAACCCCCAACAAAAAACCAAACCAGCCCGGGAGGGGAAAAGAAACACCTCCCGCCGGGGTCAGTGAGGATTATTGCAAATGGCTCCTGGGAGACGGAGGAGCTCCGCGGCAGCGGGGGACCGGCGGCGGGGGGGTCCGCGGCCCCGGCCGGGCTGCCCCGGCGGGGGGAGGAGAAGGAGGAGCTCCCGGGGAAGGCAGAGCAGCGAGGGGGGCACAACAACAGCTCGGGGCGGGCGGCATGCGCGGCCTCTCCGGCTGGGGCTCGGCGGGGACCGCGCCGCGGGTGACCTTGGGGCGGGGGGGTTCGGGC